>BLSH010050125.1:1154392-1167944 GCA_018402905.1 Glandirana rugosa
TCCCCCCCCCCAATACACTGATATACCCCTGTACCCTCCCACTCATACAGGACTATACCCCCATACACTGATATTGCTCTAGGTGATATCATTTTCACAACAGTGTGGAATGATGGTAGGAAATCGGTTGTTGATGTCATAGGGAGGTTGGGCTGTGATGTCAGATTGGTTGATGGCATAGGGAGGTTGGGCTGTGATGTCAGATTGGTTGATGTCACAGGGAGGTTGGGCTGTGATGTCAGATTGGTTGATGTCATAGGGAGGTTGGGCTGTGATGTCAGATTGGTTGATGTCATAGGAGGTTGGTCTGTGATGTCAGATTGGTTGATGTCATAGGAGGTTGGTCTGTGATGTCAGATTGGTTGATGTCATAGGGAGGTTTGGCTGTGATGTCAGATTGGTTGATGTCATAGGGAGGTTTGGCTGTGATGTCAGATTGGTTGATGTCATAGGGAGGTTGGGCTGTGATGTCAGATTGGTTGATGTCATAGGGAGGTTGGTCTGTAATGTCAGATTGGTTGATGTCATAGGGAGGTTGGGCTGTGATGTCAGACATTGGTGGCATGGGATGTAGTTCAGTAGATTCCCATTTGATGAGGTGATGGCTGTGAGCCGCGTCTCGCCCTCTCAGTCTGTCATTGGACACAGCCGGTCCTGCTTGAATTGCAGGAGAATCCAGTCAGATGTTCTACCAAACCGTCACCGACACCAAATCTGCTATTTGGAGTAGTGGTACCTAAACATGTCCATCTTTTATCCAATGGGATGATGGCTGGATGATTTCTGGCTTATAATTGGTTGTCTTAGTTTGCTGTTTCTCTTTATAGAATAACACTTGGCTTGATTTTATCTCTGAACCAATCCCATCACAGATGGGAGATTTCATGTCTATTATTGTATGTCTATTGGGCCAATGTATTCCTCGGGGCCCCATAGTGTATATACAGGGTATTCCTCGGGGCCCCATAGTGTATATACAGGGTATTCCTCGGGCCCCATAGTGTATATACAGGGTATTCCTCTGGGCCCCATAGTGTATATACAGGGTATTCCTCGGGGCCCCATAGTGTATATACAATGTATTCCTTGGGGCCCCATAGTGTATATGCAGTGTATTCCTCTGGGCCCCATAGTGTATATACAGTGTATTCCTCTGGGCCCCATAGTGTATATACAATTTATTCCTCGGGGCCCCATAGTGTATATACAATGTATTCCTCGGGGCCCCATAGTGTATATACAATGTATTCTTCGGGGCCCTATAGTGTATATACAGTGTATTCCTCGGGGCCCCATAGTGTATATACAATGTATTCCTCTGGTCCCCATAGTGTATATACAGTGTATTCCTCGGGGCCCCATAGTCTATATACAGTGTATTCCTCGGGGCCCCATAGTCTATATACAGGGTATTCCTTGGGGCCCCATAGTGTTTATACAGGGTATTCCTCGGGGCCCCATAGTGTATATACAGGGTATTCCTCGGGGCCCCATAGTGTATATACAGGGTATTCCTCGGGGCCCCATAGTGTATATACAGTGTATTCCTCGGGGCCCCATAGTGTATATACAGGGTATTCCTCGGGGCCCCATAGTGTATATACAGTGTTTTCCTCGGGGCCCCATAGTGTATATACAGTGTATTCCTCAGGGCCCCATAGTGTATATACAGGGTATTCCTCGGGGCCCCATAGTGTATATACAGTGTATTCCTTGGGGCCCCATAGTGTATATACAGGGTATTCCTCGGGGCCCCATAGTGTATATACAGGGTATTCCTTGGGGCCCCATAGTGTATATACAGGGTATTCCTCGGGGCCCCATAGTGTATATACAGGGTATTCCTCGGGGCCCCATAGTGTATATACAGTGTTTTGCTCTGGAAGAGCAGTGATTAGCCTCTGTGTCACCCCGGATGGGGAAGTGGATTGTTACGGTGGGTGTAGTGGTTAGACGGTTACACCAGATACACCACAGGGCGGTGTGGGAAGTGCGGAGGATGCTGCACTCGTATATCTGAGATGTACACATCATTACCCCTCTCCTGTGTATTCTACCTAGGGGGAGAATTCCCAGACCTGCAGCACTGCGCTAATTATACTGTATATAGTAACCATGTTTCACTGAGCACGTCAGAGGCTGGCTAATGTTACATATTATAATCTGGGCCAGCTAATGGTATATGCTATAATAAATCTGGGGTCAGAGGCTGGCTAATGTGACACATAATAAATTTGGGGTCCGGGTGGCCAGCTAATGTTACATATTATTGTACGTCTTGGGTCAGGGGCCAAAATCCGGGGTCAGGGGCCAGCTAATGTTGCATATAATAATAAATCCGGGGTCAGGGGCTAGCTAATGTTGCATATTATAATAAATCCGGGGTCAGGGGCTAGCTAATGTTGCATATTATAATAAATCCGGGGTCAGGGGCTAGCTAATGTTGCATATTATAATAAATCTGGGGTCAGGGGCTAGCTAATGTTGCATATTATAATAAATCTGGGGTCAGGGGCTAGCTAATGTTTCATATTATAATAAATCTGGGGTCAGGGGCTAGCTAATGTTGCATATTCTAATAAATTCAGGGTTAGTACAGCTCGCTAATGTTACATATAATAAATGTGGGGGCAGCTAATGTCACATATTATCATACATTTGGGGTAGTACAGCTGGCTAATGTTAGTCATAATATATGTGGGGTCAGGGGCCAGCTAATGTCACATATGTAACATTAGCCAGCCCCTGACACCAGATGTCTTATAATATGTGGCATTAGCCGGCCCCGACCCCACATTTATTATATGTAACATTAGCCAGCTGTACTAAACCCAAATTTATTATAATATGTAACAGTAGCCAGCCCCTGACACCAGATGTCTTATAATATTATAATAAATTCAGGGTTAGTACAGCTGGCTAATGTTACATATAATAAATGTGGGGTCGGGGGCTGGCTAATGCCACATATTATAAGAGATCTGGTGTCAGGGGCTGGCTAATGTTACATATAATACATTTAGGGTAGTGCCGTGTTGCGAGCGTATAAAGAGGAAGTTCAGGTGACTGTGATTTGTGAATTATGAACACAGATTACACGACTGAACTCTTCCTGGATTCTGGGCATGCGTGTTTGCACTTCCAACTTTTGTTGGCCAACTTCTGTACACACGAGCCAACAATCGGTCAACGCCTTGTTGGCCAGCACAAGTTTTCTAGTCTCATCGTCTAACTTCTGTTGGATGATGATTGGAAATCGGCTGTAGAATCCTGCGTACACACGATCGGATTATCGGCCAACAGGCTGTTGGACGACCGTTGTTGACCAACCATTGGACCGCGTGTACGGGCATTTAAACGCAGCGTGCAACAGCTGTATTGATTTATTGCAGGTGTGCGAGAGATAATCTCATCAATGAGGAGCTCTGAAGAAGAGTTACCTGTCCACCAACACCAAGAGGAGGGCTGTTACATGAGTGATGGCATGAAAACCTGCATTCTGCTGGAAGTTAAAGTAGAACTAAAGGCAAACGTTATCTTTGTGCGCTGGTTTCCCGTGCGGTGTACAATGCGTTGCCTTTTTACTGCCCCCGCAGCGTTCATACATGGGCAGACTGCACCTCGTGGGAAGGTGGATGAAGAGATCTGGAGTGCGCTGTGTTTTCTCCTCTCACCTTCCAGGACGGCAACACCTGAGAGATGAGCGGCTACTTCCTACAGGAAACACAATCAGTACGCCGCTGTTTAACCACCCGGCGAATTCCAGCACTCCTCTCCTACATGGAAAAATCATCATTTTTCTTTGCTAGAAAATTACTCAGAACCCCCAAACATTATATATGTTTTTTTTTAGCAGAGATCCTGGGGAATAAAATGGCGGTCATTGCAACTTTTTTTTGTCACACGGTATTTGCGCAGCAATTTTTCAAACGCAATTTTTTTGGAAAACAAACAGTTTCATGAATTAAAAAAACAAAAAAAAACAGTAAAGGTAGCCCAATTTTTTTGTATAATGTAAAAGATGATGTTACGCCGAGTAATTAGATACCTCACATGTCACGATTTGAAATTGCGCACACAAGTGGAATGGTGCCAAACTTTGGTACTTTAAAATCTCCATTGGCAACGCGTTAAAATTTTTTAGAGGTTACCAGTTTAGAGTTACAGAGGCGGTCTAGAGCTTAAATTATTGCCCTCGCTCTAACGATTGTGGCGATACCAGAGACTGTCCTGTCATCCGCCGGCTCAGCGGGGAACAACGGATGGATCCCCGCTGAGCAGCACAGCCCGTCAAAACGCTCCGCTCGTGTGAAAGGGGCCTTAGGCTCCCTGCACACTGGCGCTCTCTGGGCATCGGGCAGGAGACGCTGCTTAGAAAAGATTATTTTGCAGCGTTATGTAAGCAGCGTTTATCTGCGTTTAGTGACGTTTATCGGCGTCCAGCGTTTTTTGTGGTCAGAAGAACGACTTTTGAACACCAATTCAGGGCGTTCAGATAACAGCCCAAAAACGCCACGGCTGTTAAACGACAATTAACGTCCATGTGTGCATGGACACATAGGATAACATAAAGGGGCATTTTTGTGCTGTTAAAAAAAAGCCCAAACGACTAAAAATGGTCTTTTATCTACAGTGTGCATGGAGCCTAAATCTTCTCTGACACTTGTTGCTTACCAGTAAAAATCCAGTATTTTCTGCTAGAAAATTACTTAGAACCCCCAAATAAATAAATAAAAAAAAAAAAAAAAAAAAAAAAATATATATATATATATATATATATATATATATAATATTATTATTATTATTATTTTTTAGCAGAGACCCTAGAGAATAACATGGCGGTTGTTGCAATATTTTATGTCACGCAGTGTTTGCGCAGCGGTCTTTCAAGCGCAATTTTTTGGGGAAAATGACACTTGCAAAAAAAAAAATAAACCGTGCTGTTAGCCCATTTTTTTGTATATGTAAGATGTTACCCCATGAGAATTGTTAGAGAATCGTCATCTTTATTCTAAGCCAAAAAATTGTGATTCTCATTTTAGGCCAGAATCGTGCAGCTGTAGTGTGCTCCTATAAAATATTATCACATTTATTATAGTAATAACCCACAGGCCGCCAACTTGATCCTACCATGTCATAGAGATGAATGGGGGGGGGGGGGTTAATTGTGTGATAGATTTTGTATGTTGGATACTGGTTTTATTACACATTTGCATTTTTTGTCTTTTCATGTGGTTAGTACTACTGTATAATAAATTTGATACTATTTCATAGGTATATACAGCAAATTGGTCATTTGTTATCTGGGTGAAGATTGAGCAAACTCAGATTTTTAATCTTCAGAGTTGAATGTTGCGCAAAAGTTATCGCGTTTACAATCTATGGGAATAGATTCATGACATTTTTATCTTTTTACCAGTAATGGCAGTGATCTGCGATATTTATTTTTTCTTGCTTGCGGGACTCCGATATTGCGGCGGACAGATCGGACACTTTTGACAGTTTTGGGACCAATTACATTTATACAGCGATCAGAGCTAAAAATAGCCACTGATTCCTGTGAAAATGGCAGTGAAGGGGTTGACACTAGGGGGCGATCTAGGGGTTAAGTGTTGCCTAGGGAGTTGTTTCTAACTGGGGGGCGGGGGTGTAATCAGGGCCGTCTTAATAGCATCATGGGCCCCTGGGCAAAGTAATGCACTGGGGCCCCTACCAGTCTGCCCCAATTTATGCACCTACTCCCACAGTACATACTGTAGGGAGGAGTCAGGAGGGCAAAATACTGGGATCAGGAGGGCACAGTACAGGTTCTGGGACACTGCCCAGGACATGGCCATCCCAGGACAGCTTAGTAAAAATCGTGACTGTCCTGGCAAATCCAGGAAAGTTGGCAAGTGTGAAGTAATACAGGATTATCATGGGGCTCCCATGCACCTGGGGCCCCTGGGCAGTGCCCATGCATTAAGACAGCCCTGAGAGTAGTGACTGGGGGTAGAGAGAGAAAGCTGTACCCGATCACTGGGGACAGCAGATCTCTCTCCACCTCCCTGTCAGAACGGGGATCCGTTTGTTTATGTGAATAGATCCCCGTTCTGGCTCTGTGAGTAGCGATCACGGTCGGCGGACATCGCGCTTGCTGGCCATTCACAATGGCTCCTGAGACGTGCAGCGCACGCGCGCCTGCTACAGTCGACGGCGGCGGCTGGTCGGCAAGTGGTTAATCCATTTTGGAATAAGGCAGTAACATAACAATGTGTGGAAAAAGTGAAGCGCTGTGAATACTTTCCAGATGCACTGTAAAGTAGAAATTGTCTGGACTGGTCCGGCGCTGAATGAGTATTCTACGGCAATAAATGTGATTTAAAGCTCTGCGTTTGCCATATTCGCGTTCTGCGGACTCAGCGCGTCTTTTTTTCCACTGACACAGAGAAGCTGAATGAACTCCGATTAGGAAGTAAAATGCGGAAGTGCTGAGAACACAAAACCTAACCCAATATTCTTTTCTTAGCTCCTCTCTGTGCAGCTGCAAAGCAGGAATATGACTGACAGGACTCTATTAACCACGTCAGCCCCGGAAGGATTTCCCAGGTTAGGACCAGAGCACTTTTTGCGATTCGGCACTGCGTCGCTTTAACTGACAATTGCGCGGTCGTGCGACGTTGTACCCAAACTAAATTGGCGTCCTAATTTTCCTACATACAAAGCTTTCTTTTGGTGGTATTTGATCACCTCTGCGTCACTTCTGATTACCGCTATTAACAAAGAGCGACATTTCTGGGGGAAAAAAATAAATATTTTTTACTCTTTGCTATAATACATATCCAAAAAAAAATATATAAAAAAACTAATTTATTCATCAGTTTAGGCCGATTTATATTCTTCTACGTATTTGTGGTAAAAAAAAAATTGCAATCGCCGTATATTGATTGGTTTGCCCAAAAGTTGCCTTGTTTACAAACGATGGGAATTTGTTTATGGCGTTTTTGACTAATTTTTTTTTTTTTTAACTTGTAATGGTGGCCATCTGTGATGATTATTATTTTATATATTTATTTATTTTTATCTATCGGGACTGTGACATTGCAGCGGACAGATTGGCCTTTTTTTACACTTTCTTTTTGTTACCATTGACATTTATACAGCGATCAGAGCTAAAAATGGCCACTGATTACTGTATAAATGTCACTGGCAGGGAAGGGGTTAACTGTGTTCCCTAGGCGTGTTCTAACTGTGAGGGGGCTGGGCTGGCAGGGGCATCAGAGATCTAAGTGATACCCAGTGACAGGGATCAGTAGATCTCTGTCATGCCTTCTGACAGAGCGGGGAACCACCGCGTTTACATTGGCGGTTCCCCACTTTTCTTCTGTATCAGGCGATCGAGGTCGCCGGCAGACATCGAGTCCGCCCGGCCCGCGGGCACAAGAGCTCCCCGCCGACGGCGTGCTCCTGCCCGCCATTTGTGCTACGCTTCCACAGTGCAGGAGTAAATGGTCGGGAACCGGTTATAGACGTCTCGTCTGTGCTCACTTGTAATTGAGAGAATGCCTCATGCAGGAGCAGAGCAGGGAAAAAACTCTCCATCCCGCTCCTTCCATTTTTTTTTTTCTAATCACCGCATCAAAAACATCGATTTGAACCTCAGTAATTCTAAAAATGAACAAATGTTCTACCAATGGAAAATGTCAAATAAAATTCTACTAGTGTATCCTTGGTATTGGTACATCAGACAAGAATACCCAATCACGTGCAAGGAAAATAAAAAATAAATGAATAAATCTTGCACTTGGTTGGATGATCTAAGCTTCGCCCTTCTCGCTAAGCTCTGGGGAAAATTCCCTTACAAAGTGAACTATTTGCCTTTAGTAAATCTGCCCTGATGTGTATAAGAAGGGCGGCCATATTTGCCTGTTAAACTCGTAGACCTTTTTTTTTTTTGATCAGCCGTGTTTTCTAGAGATTGGCTGTTGGTGATTCCAGGCCTACCGGACAGGGCGGTCTGATTGAAAACGGGCTCTGTGCAGCTCTAATGATGTGAAACGCCCACAATGTCTCTTGTACACGGTTTGTGATGGGGCAGACCTAATCCTTGTAGATTGTCCATGGCTGTGCTTTGTGTGTGTGCAGTGCACCCGGAAAGTATTCACAGTGCTTCACTTTTTCCACATTTTGTTACGTTACCGCCTACATTCATTATTTTCCCCAAAATTCCCCCCATAATGACCAATTCCCCCAATACCCCATAAGGACAAAGTGGAAGAAGTTTGTTTGAAATCTATGCAAACTTATTAAAAATAAATAAATCCCATATGGATAAGTATTCACGGACTTTGCTCAATACTTGGTGAAGCACCTTTGGCACCAATTTCAGCCTCAAGTCTTTTTGTGTTATGATGCCACAAGCTTGGCACTACTATTGTTGGGCAGTTTTTCCCATTCTTCTTTGCAGGACCTCTCAAGCTCCATCAGGTTGGATAGGGAGCGTCGGTGCACAGAGATGTTCAGGTCTGGGCTCTGGCTGGGCCACTCAAGGACATTCACAGAGTTGTCCCATAGCCACTCCTTTGTTGGTTGTGTGCTTAGGGTCGTTGTCCTGTTGGAAGATGAACCTTCACCCCAGTCTGAGGTCCACAGCGCTCTGGGGCAGGATTTTATCAAGGCTCTCTCTGTACATTTCTGCATTCATCTTTCCCTCGATCCTGACAAGTCTTCCAGTTCCTGCCGCTGAAAAACATCCCAACACCATGATGCTGCCACCACCATGCTTCACTGTTGGGATGGTATTGGCCAGGTGCTGAGCAGTGCCTGGTTTCCTGCAGACTTGATGCTTGCCATTCAGGCAAAGGAGTTCAATCTTTCATCAGACCAGAGAACGTTGCTTTTCATGGTCTGAGAGTCCTTCAGTTGCCTTTTGATAAACTCCAGGTGGGCGGTCATGTGCCTTTTACTGAGGAGTGGCCTCCATCTGGCCCCTCTACCACACTCCTTTGTTATCTTGGCTGTGTGCTTAGGGTCGTTGTCCTGTTGGTAGATGAACCTTCATTCCAGTGTGAGGTCCAGAGCGCTCTGGGGCAGGATTTGATCCAGGCTCTCTCTGTACATTGCTGCATTCATCTTTCCCTCAATCCTGACTAGTCTCCCAGTTCCTGCCGCTGAAAAACATCCCCACAGCTCAATTTTGCCACCACCATGCTTCACTGTAGGGATGGTATTGGTGAGTGTGTATGTATGTATGTATTCTACAGGAGGGGGAACTTTGCCTTACAGACTTTGTGCTGATAGAACAATCTTTCTTAACCTTTTTAACATGGAGGAACCCTTGAATTACCTTTCCAGTCTCGAGGAACCCCTGCTAAAAGTTTCTATACCTACAACGCATGATACATTAGTGTGATGGTCAGTGGGAAGAATGCTCCTTATATTTGTGGTCATTGGGATGAATTACCCCCTTAACCACTTCAGCCCTGGAAGAATTTCCCATGTTAGGACCAGAGCACTTTTTGCGATTCGGCACTGCGTCGCTTTAACTGACAATTGCGTGGTCGTGCGACGTTGTACCCAAACAAAATTTGCGTCCTTTTTTTCCCCACAAATAGACCTTTCTTTTGGTGGTATTTGATCACCTCTGCGTCATTTCTGATCACCGCTATAAATAAAAGAAAAGCGACAATTTTGCAAAAAAAACCCAATTGCTTACTTTTTGCTAAAATACAAATCCAAAAAAAAAAAAATATATAAAAAAAATTTTTTTTCATCGGTTTTGGCCGATTTATATTCTTCCTCATATTTTTGGTAAAAAAAAATCGCAATCGGCGTTTTATTGATTGGTTTGTGCAAAAGTGGCTGCGTTTACGGATGATGAGAATTCATTTCTGCGGGGGGGGGGGGGGTTTATCCTTTACTAGTAATGGCGGCGATCTGCGATTTTTAGCGGCACTGCGATATTGCAGCGGACATGTCGGACCATTTTGACACTTTTTTGGGACCAATGACATTTATACAGCGATCACAAATTTAAATGTCCACTGATTACTGTGTAAATGTCATTGACAGTGAAGGGGTTAACCTGCAGGAGGAGATCTAGGGGTTAACTGTGTTCCCTAGGCATGTTCTTACTATATGGGGGCTGGGCTGTTATGGACATAAGAGATCTAACTGATCCCAGTGACAGGGATCAGTAGATCTCCTATGCCCCCACTAACAGTTCTAACGTTCTTTGGCTGTGGCCGCTCATCACGGCTCGCTGGCGGACATCGGGTCCGCCCGAGCCGCGGGCACACTCCTCGGGAGTGAGGTGGGCGCGCGCACCCCTAGCGGCCACCCGCAGATCGCCGCTTTTTTACGGCGATTCACACTCAGCGTCCACACTGCCGCCGTGAATATACGGTAGGCAGTGTGGAAGTGGTTAAAGATGGCTAAAAAAGATCAAAGGTTTCCGTGGGACCTTATGAGAGAGGCAGAACTTGCTCTTTGCTGGAGGGACCCCTAGCAACATTTGGAGGAAATCGCAGTTCCATGGAACCCTGGTAGAGATGCACTGAGATCCTTCTCTTGGTTCAGGAAATGTTTTTTTCCTTCTCTGCACATGTGGTAACCTGGCTCAATAGAGGAAAGCTATTTGTTACTTTGTTTCATAACGCACACAACGCATGGTTATTAGGCTGGGCTTACACTGCTACTCTGCATTTTGGGAGCATTGCGATTGTATGCCCCTTTTTTACACATTTTTAGGCAGATCCCCATTGATTTCTATCAGACCGTGCGTTTTCATGACAGCACATCTAAAGCACATCAAAGTCCTGCATGCCGCATCTTTGATGTGTTTACAGAAAATCCGCGTTCTAATGGACGTCGATGGGAACGTGCCTAAGAACGCATGTAAAACGCGATGTGCCCAAACCTCAGTGCACTGATGTGAACACGACCCCAATCCCTGCTGTTTGGTAAACGGCATCTGTTTGTCAAAACGCCATCAACCAAACAAATATTCCTTAAAATATAGAGTGTAAGCTCTTCTGGTGCAGAAACTGACGTGACTTGCTCAGAGATCTCTGTACAGCACCACAGAATGTCAGAGCTATATAAATGTATAATAATAATAATTAGTGGACCGGCAAAATTAAAATTCTCGACTGAAACCGAAAATTCAGGATGCACTTGGCCTAAAACCAAAATGGACAGTTTTTTTTTATTTTATTTATTTATAGAATTGTATTTGACGTTTTAATTAATACCATGAACCTGTTTTCTGCCGATAGGCTGCTTTCACAGTGAGCAGATTTTGAAGCACTTTTGGGATTAAAAAAAAAAGCGCAAGAAAAGCTCAAGGAAAAAAAAGCATCCATTTTTAAATTCTGCGTATGTCTTCACACCGCTCGTTTTGTACTTCCATTGCGGTGTTAAAAAAATCCTGCTTGTTGCATTTTTGGTGCACTTAATAATGCACTCGTGTTGCGTTTTTTTTTATTTTTTATTTATTTTTTTTTGTACTGTGGTTTTTATTGCGTATATAAAATAAGTACAGTACAGCTTATACAGCACAACATGTGCATGACATTCGGTAGAAACCTCAAATTCCAATATAGAAGGAAGCAATTGGGTAATTACAATTATGACCCTTTGTTCTGGTTGGGATATCAATGCTGTATACAGGAATACAATGAATAATGCAATATAAAAGAGATGACAACATGACACGTGTTGCGTTTTTCAGTCACATGACCTATGAAAATCTCAGTACCACTGGGCACGTTTTTTGGTGGTCTTATCAGCAAATCGCCAATAACCCTATTTTTGGCTGATTCATTTTTAGCTGCCGATATATTGGTGCATCATTGATAGTGTGTAACTGTGGGGGGACATTAGAGTGTAAGCTCCTCTGGTGCAGAGATTGCTGTGATTAGCTCCATCTTTGTTTTTTTATATTTGGTCTTAAAGCGGAGTTCCACCCATGTAAAAGTCAGCATCTACAAAAAGTGTAGCTGCTGACTTTCAACAATCGGACACTCACCTGTCCCACGCTCCAGCAATGCAGTCGCCCGAGGACTCTCTCTTCTCCCCCTCCCCTTGGCGGTGCCGGCATCATAACTGTGGGCATCCGGCTTTGGCTGCAAAGCCAGGCGCGCACTGTGCGTTCGTGAGTCGCGCTGCGCCTTGTGACTGGCCGACATATCTTCTGGGACCTGTGCCGTGTCCCAGAAGATCGCCGAGAGGGAGGGGGGAAGGAGAACTTCCTTCCCTGAGTCGCGGCACCAGGAGAGGCAGTGAACCTGGGACCCTGTGAAAACAGGGTCCCTGGTCACCCCCCAAAAAAAGGACATGCCAGTTGTGGCATGTCAGGGGGTCACCTTCCATTAAAGCGGAAGTTCCACTTTAGGCTCTTACTAAGCCCATTCACACAGAGGCGACTTGGGCTCCGACTTCAGTCGCCCCAAGTCGCTTGACATGTCAAATCCCATTGAAATGAATGGGAGCCGTCTTAATGTACGCTACTGAGTCGCTCCCACTTAAAAATTTGCTGTCCTCTCAAATGAACTCAACACACAGCCATTAATGTCTAATCCGCTGGCAACAAAAGTGAGTACACCCCTAAGTGAAAATGTCCAAATTGGGCCCAAAGTGGCAATATTTTGTGTGGCCACCATTATTTTCCAGCACTGCCTTAACCCTCTTGGGCATGGAGTTCACCAGAGCTTCACAGGTTGGCACTGCAGTCCTCTTCCACTCCTCCATGACGACATCACAGAGCTGGTGGATGTTAGAGACCTTGCGCTCCTCCACCTTCCATTTGAGGATGCCTTGAATTTGTACTCCTCACCTGGTTGCCCCCACACACGCTTGATACCATCTGAACCAAATAAGTTTATCTTGGTCTCATCAGACCACAGGGCATGGTTCCAGTAATCCATGTCCTTAGTCTGCTTGTCTTCAGCAAACTGTTTACGGGTTTTCTTGTGCATCATCTTTAGAAGAGGCTTCCTTCTGGGGCGACAGCCATGCAGACCAATTTGGTGCAGTGTGTGGCATATGGTCTGAGCACCTACAGGCCCCACCTCTTCAACCTCTGCAGCAATGCTGGCAGCACTCATACGTCTATTTCCCAAAGACAACCTCTGGATAGGACATTGAGCACTGCACTCAACTTCTTTGGTTGACCATGGTGAGGCGCTGTTCTGAGTGGAACCTGTCCTGTTAAACTGCTGTATGGTCTTGGCCACCGTGCTGCAGCTCAGTTTCAGGGTCTTGGCAATCTTCTTATAGCCTAGACCAGGGGTGTCAAACTGGCGGCCCTCCAGCTGTTGCGGAACTACAAGTCCCATCATGCCTCTGCCTGTAGAAGTCATGCTTTTAACTGTCAGCCTTGCAAAGTATCATGGGATTTGTAGTTCCGCAACAGCTGGAGGGCCACCAGTTTGACACCTGTGGCCTAGACCATCTTTATGTAGAGCAACAATTCTTTTTTTCAGATCCCCAGAGAGTTCTTTGCCAGGAGGTGCCACGTTGAACTCCCAGTGACCAGTATGAGAGAGTGAGAGCGATAACATCAAATTTAACA
>BLSH010050125.1:1236981-1247105 GCA_018402905.1 Glandirana rugosa
CCTTTCTGGATGATCTTGTCGACTTGAAATAAACCCCAATTAGTCTCCGTGAAATTTACTAACATCCACACGTGACTGAGGTACTCAAACTTACACTAACGAATTAAGACTTGTGTCGATGTAGGGGTTAATATTCTCCCACACGTGTGAATGCGTTGGTGTAATAAAATCAATAATAAAAATGAAGGGGAGGGGCATTTTCTAAAGTCAAACAAAAAGTTAACACAACATGTCTAATATCCAGTGTAATTGGTGAAGTCGGGGCCTTCCTAAAGGTCGAAATGCTGGCCTCGGGAAAAACGCTAAGCCGTGACGCAGCGAAATTGGCACGACCGCGCAATTTTCAGTTAAAGCGACGCAGTGCCGAATCGCAAAAAGGGCTCCGGTCGTAAAGCTGGAAATCCTTCCGGGGCTGAAGTGGTTAATGTGACCTATAATCTGTACAACACAATTGAAAAACAAACTGAAATCTTTTACGGGGAGGGGAAGTAAAAATAATAACTAAAATAATGTGGTTGCGTAAGTGTGCACACCCTCTTATAATTGGGGATGTAGCTGTGTTCAGAATTAAGCAATCACATTCAAACTCATGGAGTCAGTGCACACCTACAATCATTTAAAGTGCCTCTGATTAACCCCAAATAAAGTTCAGCTGTTCTAGTAGGTCTTTCCTGACATTTTCTTAGACCCCTTTCACACTGAGGCGGTTTTCAGGCACTTTAGTGCTAAAAATGGCTCCTCAAAACCGCCTCCCATTCATTTGAATGAGTGCTTTTTCAGGGGGGGTGATGCGCGTGCGGGGTGGTAGAAAAAGTCCTGCAAGCAGCATCTTTGGGGCGTGTTTGGAGCACTATAATTAGCGCTTCAAAAACGCTCCCGCCCATTGAAATGAACGGGCAGCGTTTCCAAAGCGATTTGAAAGCACGCGCAAAATGGATCTTTTTTCCTTTTTTTTTTTTTCAAGGTCACAGTGACCTTAAAAAAGCACCGCAAAAACGACCAGCATTTTAGCATCTGTTTTTGCAGCGCTACAATGTGAAAGGGGTCTAAGTCGCATCCTACAGTAAAAGCCATGGTTCACAGAGCGATTACAAAGCATCAGAGGGATCTCATTGTTAAAAGGTATCAGGAGAAGGGTATAAAAGAAGGCATCAGATAGATCACAGAACACTGGAAAGACCGTCATAGAAAATATGGCACAACAGTGACATTACCAAGAACTGGACTTCCCTCCAAAATTGATGAAATGAGGAGAAGAAAACTGGTCAGGGAGGCCGCCAAGAGGCCTCCAGCAACATTAAAGGAGCTGCAGGAATATCTGGAAAGATGTGACCACAATCTCCCGTACTCTAAATATGTCTGGGCTATGGGGTAGAGTGCCAAGACAGAAGCCTTTTCTTACCAAGAAAAACATCCAAACCCGGCTAAATTTTGCAAAAACACATCTGAGGTCTCCCAAAAGTATGTGGGAAATGTGTTCTGGTCTGATGAAACCAAGGTTGAACTTTTTGGCCAGAATTCCAAAAGATATGTTTGGCGCAAAAACAACACTGCACATCACCAAAAGAACACCACACCCACTGTGAAACATGGTGGTGGCAGAATCATGCTTTTCTTCAGCTGGAACAGGGGCCTTAATGGGTAATGGGAATTATGAACAGTTCCAAATACCAGTCAATATTGACACAAAACCTTCAGGCTTCTGCTAGAAAGCTGAACATGAAGAGGAATTTCGTCTTTCAGCATGACAGCGACCCAAAGCATCCATCAAAATCAAGGAATGACTTCACCAGAAGAAGATTAAAGTTTTGGAATGGCCCAGCCAGAGCCCGGACCTGAATCCAATTGAAAATCTGTGGGGTGATCTGGGGTGTTTTTGCAAACAAGAGTGGGCAAATATTGCCAAGTCAAGATGTGCCCTGCTGATACCCAAAAAGACAGAGTGCAGTAATAAAATCAAACAGTGCTTCAACAAAGTATTAGTTTAAGGGTGTGCACACTTATGCAACTATATTATTTTATTTTTTTATTTTTACTTCCCTCCACCTAAAAGATTTCAGTTTGTTGTTTAACAGAGTTGTACAGATTATCGGTCACATTAAAGGTGGAAAAAGTTCTGAATTTTTTTATTTTTTTCTCATTTTTCTAAATCACAGAAACCTGACATTTTAATGGATGCGTAGACTTTTTATATCCACTGTAACTCTGGCACGGTCTTTCTGAGCCTCCACATCTTATTGTAGGTAAGTGGCACTGACACAGCCAATCTGAGCCACCACAACTGGGTGTAGGTACATAACACTGGCATGGATTTTCTGAGCCCCCTCTTCTGGGTGTAGGTATGTGACTGCCACAGCCTGAACCCCACATCTGCGTGTAGGTATGTGGCATTGCTGCAGCCCCTCTGAGCCACCACATCTGGGTGTAGGGATGTGGCTCTGGCACAACCTCTCTGGGCCTCCACATGCAGGGGCAGGCACGTGGTACTGCCATGGCCTCTCTGAGCCCTCACATCTGTGTATAGGTAGGTGGCACTGGCATGGCCTCTCTGGGCCTCCACATACAGGGGGCAGGCCAGTGGCCTCTCTGAGCCCTCAAATCTGCGTATAGGTAGGTGGCATGGCCTCTCTGAGCACCCACATCTGAGTGTAGGTATATGGCACTGGCATGGACTCTCTATGTTTTGCAGGTGTTGGGGAGAGGGAAATCGTTGCGTTGGTCTCTCTACATAACAAGCTCCGTGGCTGTGTGAATCCTCCGGCTGCCAACATGAGAAGGATGGTGAGTGGTGTTGGGGATCAGAGGTGGATTTGCAGCTGCTCTGTGACACTCCACATTCCTAGCTGAACTCTGATGGGAAACTATTTCATTTTCCTCTCTGAGGGACCATAAAAGCCATCACACATCTGTCCCTCTACTGCACTGCCAGAGCCCTGGTCCTAGAAGCCAGCCTGGACCCCAGGGATGAGCGATCGGGCCACACAACTCTGGGAATGATGACTGGAGAGAACACCAGAGCTTAAACTATTTGTATAGCTAGCTACATTTTTTATTTTTAGTTTTGTAAAGAGTTTGATAGGGTTAGACCTTATGGGTTTTATTGCTATCTGTGTCCCCACTGGGGCGATTCACCCCTCTATTGTCCTGGTGTCACGGGGACATCAGGTTATGGGAAATCCAGTACAGGAAGTGAGGGGTAATCTTCCAATGGGGACACCTATTCCAGTGACAATTAAGAATAGATCTGAACGCGAAAAGAGGAATCACCCCAAAGGGACACAGAGAGATAAACCTAAAGTGAGGGGGGTATTACCTCTCTCCTACTCCATACCAAATGCAGAACAAAAAGTTTTGGCTGTACATTCACTTGAGTCATAAATACTGCTGTAATTCAGTTGAACATATGAATACCTACTATAAGGCTGGGTTCACAGATATGCAAAGTGGATATGGGTTTCTCCACATCCAATTTGCATGACAGGCGAGTGTGACCGGCTCTCAATGGAGCCAGTTCACAAGGTCCGGGGCGGCCGCGGCCCACATTGCAAAAGGGTCTTGTGTGTCTTCTGGTCCGATTCAGGTGTAAATTCGGACCTGATTCACATCTGAACCAGTGAACAAGGACGCACCAGACCCTATGTGTGAACCTGGCCTAAATGGTGCCCTGGTTTAGACTATTTCCAAGGTGCCTACAGGTAAGACTTATACTAAGCTTGCCTATAGGGCAAAGTTTAAAATTTAAGTTTAATACACTTTTAATTGGCGTTCCCTACATTCCTGCTAGATTTCTAACATTGTACATATTACAGAGAATGCAGAAAAAAAATGAAATTCAAAAACATCCTAATTAATATGTGGCCACACCCCTTCAGCGCCTCGGGTCTTATGTATATATAGTCTCTTTGAAGCTCCAGTAATCACAATGGTTCAGCCACAAAGTAAGACTTTACTACAGTAAATCATTCATAATAGCTTTTGCATTGTGATGTAATACAAGTCATCCAGATATGCAACACCATTTTTTGATGATCCGCCATCAGGTGGTGTGGTGTCTCATCTCGGAGTAATAAACGAGGAGTATTAGCGATGTCACCATTTTCTCTCTCTGCTTTGTTAGATGTGGAATGAGGATCTGCGCTCTCGGGCCCAGACTGTGGCCTCCCAGTGCCGATTTGCACCTCCGGATGATCGCCAGGTTGGGTGGAATGCACAGAGTTTCCCAGCAAAGACGACGTCCTTACTGGAAGTGATTCACCTCTGGTACCGCCAGGGAAAAGATTTTGACTTTGAGACAGCGCAGTGTACCCCTAACCGGACCTGCCGCCATTACACCCAGGTGAGGAGATGGTATATATATACAAAATATGGACACATGACCATCACTTATACATGGGCTTGTTGGAAATCCCATTCAAAAACCTTGGCCATTAATATAGAGTTGACCTTGCAGCCCCCCTCTCCCTCATGGACATTAATATGGAGTTGCCCCAACCCCCCTCCATCATGGACATCAATATGGAGTTGCCCCTTTCCCCATGGACATTAATATGAAATTGCCCCACCCCATGTACATTAACATGGGGCTGCCCCTTACCCCCCTTTTCCTCCATGGACTTTAATATGAAATTGTCCCCCCACATGGCCGGTATAATGGAGTTGCCCCCTATGTGGCTAGAACATCTTCTATGCTTCTGGGAAGGGCTTTCCACATGATTTTGTAGGGTGTTTGTGAGATCAGGTACTGATGCTGGATGAGAAAACCTGGCTCACAATTGGGGTTCTATTTCATACCAAGGGTGTTCAGTAGGGTTCTGTCCCCTCTGTCCTGCAGATGGTATGGGCCACATCGTGGGAGCTGGGCTGCGCGATCAGTAGATGCTCTTCAGAGCAAGGTGACACTGACATGATGGTGTGTGGATATTCCCCGGGGTAAGGTCATGTGATGTCTCTTCCCCTATAGAACCATCACCATAACTCACCAAGACATCACTACTACTCTGTAATTATGGCTGCATGTACCAGGCAGTTGTTCCAGAACTTTGTACACATTCCTTTTACCCTGCACCTGTTGGCCTTGCACTCCTATCCACCAACTACATCACTCCCATCGGACACCATCTTTTAGCCATATTACTCTTTTCTGTTCTTCTGTCTGCAATCCTAAAGCCAAACACTGCGGTGCACTAACATGTCTTGTGTCTGAGCTATATACACTTTCCAGCATAATAGCTGAACACAGCAGTGGTTATTAGAAGCTGCATGCTTACACATGAGATCTGCTCCCATCTCTGAGTGCCTATCCTATCACAGCAGACATACAGTAGCGTCCTCCATGTGTGCCCATGTCTATCCTCCATGTGTGCCCATGTCTATCCTCCATGTGTGCCCATGTCTATCCTGTGTGTTGGGAAGTAGGCTAGTCCCCTCCATGTTGTCCTTGTATAACTGTTTTCCCTAAGAAACTAATTCCAGATATTCCATTTACCCCCCCCCCCCTCCAGGGGTAACTGTGATATCGGAGGACAGATTATCAGCCCCTACCAGTCCGGCTCCTGGTGCAGCTTCTGTACAGCCACCTGGTCAGGATGCTTCAAGACCTGGGAGCAGCGTGGAGGCCTCTGTGGTAAGGATTGCCGGGGGGAAGGGGGGAGGCTGAGTAGAAATAAGATTGGTGAAAAACTCTGCATTCCCTAATAAGGCCTGATATCCAACATAGCAATCAAATATACCACATAAAGGTCAAATGTCCTATATAATGACCCAGGATTCTAATAGCCCAATATGCTAGGCAGAATAATGTACATAATAGCTTGACATCCTAAATAAGAGCTCAATATCCGACATAAAGGCCAATATCCTAAATAAGGACATCATTTCCTACATGAAATCCGAATATACTACATAAGGGCCCAATATTCTACATAAGAGCCAATATCCTAAATCAGCCTGGGCACCCTGGGGCGCCTTGATATTTCCTCAGGGGTGCCCAAAAATCATATACAAGCCAGCGGATAGATCAAGCCTGCCTTTTAGTTACACAAAGCCACACATTTTCATTGTGCACCATTACGACCTACTAGCCGCCGGCATCCTAACAACCAATGACATCATCAGTTGATAAGGAGGATGCTGGTTGTCTGCAGAGCATCCTTGTTTGACCCTCCCCTGTCCCTCTCCACCAGCGCTGAGGTCACATTAGCTGAGTGATGGAGAAAAACGGAGGAAGAAGAGAAACACTGGAATACTAGTCAGTACCAGTGTGCAGAAGTGTAATTGTTTTGGAAGAATAAAACACCTCTAACGTTGGGCGTACAATGTGTGTGGATGTTGATGCATTATATAAAATTATTAAAAAAGCTTTTTACATTTTAGAATAGCCCATAATTTTAAAAAGTGCCTTGACTAAAAAAAGGTTGAGAAACCCTGCCCTAAATGACAGCCCAATATCCCCCAAAAGAGACAATATCCTAAATGAGAGCCCAATTTCTTGCATAAGGGCCAATATCTTAAATAAGAGCCGAATATGCAAAATAAGGGGCCCAATAGGCTTCATGAGTGGCAATATTCTAAATAAGCACCAAATATCCTACATAAGGCTTTAATATCATACAAAAGGGCCAGTATCCTAAATTAAAACCCAACATCCTAAATAAGAATCCAATATCCTACATAAGCTCCAAAAATCCCAAATAGGGGTCCAATATCCTGAATCAGAATTCAATATCCTACATAAAGGCCAAATATCTTAAATAAGGACCCATTACCTTGCATAATGGCCCTATATTCCATATGTTGACTCAATATCCTACTTAAGGGCCAAAATCCTAAATAAGAATCCAATATCCAACATAAAGATTCCATATTCTTTATAAGAACCTTATATCCTATACAATGGCCAATAGCCTAAATAAGGACACAATATTCTACATAAGAGTCAAATATCAAGAATAAAGCCCCACATATGCTATATAAGTGCCAATATCGATAATAAGAAACCAATGTCCAACATTCTAAAAAACAATCAAATATCATACATAAGAACCCAATATTCTAAAAAAGAATTAAATATCCTACATAAGAACCCAATATTCTAAATAAGAAACCCCTGTCTTACATAATGACCCAATATTCTAAAAAAGAATTAAATATCCTGCATAAGAACCAAATATTCTAAATAAGACATCAATGTCTTACATAAGGACCCAACATTCTAAAACAAGAATTCAATATCCTACACAAGAACCCAATATTCTAAAAAAAATAATTAAATATCCTACATAAGAACCCAATATTCTAAATAAGAAACCAATGTCTTACATAAGGACCCAATATTCTAAAAAATAATTAAATATCCTACATAAGGACCCAATATTCTAAAAAATAATTAAATATACTACACAAGAAACCAATATTCTAAAAAAAAATAATTAAATATCCTACATAAGAACCCAATATTCTAAATAAGAAACCAATGTCTTACATAAGAACCCAATATTCTAAAAAGGAATTAAATATCCTACATAACAATCCAATATTCTAAAAAATAATTAAATATCCAGCATAAGAACCCAATATTCTAAATAAGAAACCAATGTCTTACATAAGGACCCAATATTCTAAATAAGAAACCAATGTCTTACATAAGGACCCAATATTCTAAATAAGAAACCAATGTCTTACATAAGGACCCAATATTCTAAATAAAAAATAAATATCCTACATAAGAACTCAATATTCCAAATAATAAACCAATGTCTTACATAAGGGCCCAATATTTTTTTAAAAATGTAATATCCTACATAAGAACCCAATATTCTAAGTAAGAAACCAATGTTTTACATAAGAATCCAATATTCCAAAAAAAAATAAAAAATATCCTACATAAGAACCCAATATTCTAAATAAGAAACCAATGTCTTACATAAGTACCCAATATCCTACAAAAGGGTGCAATATTCCACAGAAAGGCCCAATATCCTAAATAATGATCCAATATCCTAAACAAGAGCCCACTATCCCTCAGAAGGTCGCTTGTTCTTGTATGATATTTGTTTGAGCTCTTCAGTGCTCTGCTCCTGAGTCTCCATAGCCAAGTCAGTGACTCTCAGTCCACCCCTCAGAGGTTCCGCGGAATCCCTGCCGGATCAGCTGCAGGAACCATGGCCGCCTAAACATCACCAACTGCCAGTGTCACTGTGCTCCGGGTTACACGGGCCGCTACTGCCAAGGTGAGTGATTTACTGGGGAGGAAGTAAAGAATCTCAGGGAAAATTTGTGCAAAGGATGGGACACACCCACATTTCAGTGATTATGGTAGAAAAGTTTTGGGGATGACTTATAAACTACAAAGGATGGAAATCTCACATCTCCAATGAAAGCTTAAAGTGTTACTAAACCCACAACAGTAAAATCAGATTGTATATGCAGAATAGCATGCTTGTTATACTCACTGTGGGACCTAAGGGGTTAATCCTCTGCATTGTGTAAAAAGCCTTTTTGATACTGTCTTCTCTGATCCTCCCCTTCTTCTACTGACTCCAAAACATGTCCAGATAAGAGAGTTTTCTGGAGTCAGGCTGCACATACTCAGTTTGGTGTATATTGGTAGAGAGTTTTTTTTTCCTTGGGAGAGTGCATGTGATCAGCACAGGGCCAATCAGCACTGTCCAGACAGAGGGTCAGGGGTCCTGGATCCTGATAGGACAGCCAGTGCAGTGTGAAAACTCCTCCTAGAAGCTTTAACCAGACACTGATAGAAGCCACAAGACTGCTATATACTGCTGATAAGAAAAGGTATTTAGCAGTTTATTGTTACTAAAATAATTGCATTTCCATGTACTGTGGGAGACCAGATATAGTGAATGCAGGCTCCTGGGTTTAGTAACACTTTAAAGTGTATCTAAAGCCAAAACACTTTTAACGTTAGAGAAAGGAACGGCTATAACCTCTGTAAGGTTTTTATGGCTGTCTGAGAAAGTTGTTTCTTCCCTATTTGTCTCTGGAAAGAAATCCCCCTCTTAGACAGTTATCACCCAAACAAGTGTCCCCATTGGATGATTTCCCCTCAATTCCTGTTCTGGTGACAACTCAAAACTCCTCTGTCCCAGTGACACCAGGACAAACAGAGAGGGTAAATCTATCCAGCGGGGACACAAGCAGAGGCTCCAACCCCTCATTACTCCATCCAATGGAAAGGGAAAAAAAATAATTTTGCCTTTGGATACATTTTAGCAAAGGGCTTCCTGTTTTCCTGGCTGTTTGGTAATTCTTGAAAGGACAGAATCACAAGTGTAGGATTTATAGACTGATGATACTTGTGTGTCTCTGGCAGTGCGGTGCGGGTCACGCTGCGTACATGGACGGTTTAGAGAGGATGAATGTACCTGCGTGTGCAGAGCTGGATACGAAGGAGAAGAATGTACAGGTAACACACGACCTGAGCCATGCCAGTCACTGAGATCATACACTGGATGGATGACAGTAATTGGCAGCCCCTGGCACAGCACAAAGGCCACTGATTGTGGGTTATATACAAAGAGCCCTGATCATACTGCTGTATTATGAACCTGCATGACATTTACTTTGTACTGTGCACCATGTACCATAAACAATTGTATTTTTTATTTTAAAAAATACTTTTCCTCCTCTGTTACATTTGTTGCTGATCTCTTGAAACCTTTTTGCAGCCACTTCCTGTCTATACTCACCCCAGCAATGGCATTTCTCAGGTTTCCAGATAGGATACATCTAATCTCCAGGGGAAGTCTGGGTGACAACACAGGAGAGTAAATGGGAGATGGGACAGTGCGTTGTCGCCCTAACAGGGGAGGGCTGGCAGCCTTAGGCCTGGGAGGCAAGTCCAGTCAAGTGGCCCACTGAACCACCGAATCAGCTCACCATCCATGCCCACCTGGTTTTAGAACGGATATTGATGTTATGAAGCAAGACAAATATGATACAATGTAGTAACATAATTTAATGCTAATAGCAACAAAGGAGGTTTGACAAAAATAATGCATCAATGCAGCTCACCAGTGCCCATCAATGCAGCCTCACCAGTGCCTATCAAATGCAACCTGATCAGTGCCCATCAGCACAGCCGGCCCTGGGTCCCCCCCCCCCCC
>BLSH010050125.1:1247115-1259530 GCA_018402905.1 Glandirana rugosa
CCCCTCCCGACCCGGTCCCCCGTCCCACCGTTAACGGGGGGTCCGGTGGGATTGAATGTAATCCACAAGAAGAAAAAAGCGTGAGCGGGCAGCGGCTGTCGGCCATTTGGAATGTAAGTTAGGGTGGCCTGGGGGGCAATTGCCACCCTGCCCCCTGGCCCAGCCCTCCCCTTACCCTATAACAGGAAGTGCCTGAACAAGGAAATTCAGAAACAAAGGGGGGATCCTAAAAGGCCAGCTACATACGTGCCATTATCCCTTGGTAGACAATACTAGAAAATGGGAGCCCTCTAGGGTGGGATTTTTTGGCGGCACAAATGAGAACAATCAAATGATATATATAAAAACAATTTTTATTTATACAAAAATTAAAACCAATATGGACCTCTAGTAATGATTAAGAAACATTTTGATACAATCATGGACATGGTGAATGTACAAAGCCTAACGCATTTCAGTACAAGCGACCTTCATCAGAGGTGATAGCATGTACAGTTGGATCAGTATCAGTTGAGTCTGAAAAAATAAATAAGAGAAAACGTATTTCTAGAACAAGTAAATTCATGGCAGGATCACCAGGGATTTTCTTTAAATAAAAGCAATAATGTAGCAAATAAACCTCAAACATCTTCACGACAACATGAAAAATGCCGGAATTCAGTAATTGCAAACTCAACTAAAAAAAAACAGTTGATGGACGCGCAAGCCCTGTATGAGAGCCTCAGTTCAGGCTCCAACCAGGCCACGCCCCAACATGTTTTGCTCCACCCCAGAGCTTAGTCATGGGGATGTGGCATCCTAAGCTCCGGGGGCAGAGCAAAATGCGTTGGAGGCGTGGCCTGAGCTGAGGCTCTCATACAGGGCTTGCAGCAATGTGCGGCTTACAGGACCTTTACTTCCCAATACACTGATGTTTGGATCCGGGACAAGCTCCGTCCTGGCCGGCACTCACAGATTAGGGTCCTTCAGTCTGAGCGGCACCCATACATTTTTACTTTTGGTTCGCAGTGGATTATCCCACAGCTTTTATAAAAACGTCAGATGAGGGGCTACAGATGGCCATGCCATAGACCAGACTGAATGGCTCCTGAATTCTAAGTTTGACATGACCGGTTTCCCAAAACAGCAGGGCAGGTTGCGCTTGCGTTCTTGTGCGATTTTTGCCTAGGTTCACATTGGTGTGGGAATGAAATGGTGTGGGTTCAGCTGAACTCGCACCATTTCATTCCCGCATGTCAGAAACATCGGCACGGGTTGCTGCACAGATGTCAATGGAAATTGCACCTGAAATCGCCAAAGTACAGAAACTACTTTTGGAAATCGGTGCGGCGCCGCAAATGCAGCTTCGCACTGATTCAGACGGTGCCATTGCCGGTAATTGCCGCCGATTTGGCATGCGATTTGACATGTCAACTCACACCAATGTGAACCAGGGCTCAAGTGCAGTGCGTTTTCAGCCTATTGATCTGTAACATGCAGAGGGCTTGTGTTTCCAGGACTTCCTATGAATGTATACCCGGGTGGTCTGGGTTCATCTATACACAGTATTCTCTTTGTATTGTAAATATATCAAATACATGTCTGTCTGCCATTACAGAGGAGCTGCAGTCATCTGCTCCATCCTGTGACATCCTGAGTGATGAACTCTGCTTTACAATCTCCTCCCATCGTCATTCCTATTATGGAGCTAAAAAGGATTGTCAGGTAAACGCACATCTCGCAGTATTTTATACTTGGCTAGTATGAGTACCAGATTCTGTCTTCCTTTCATGTCATACAAAACTGCAGAATGTCAGAAAAATACAGAAACCCTAAGACCCCTTTCACACTGAGGCGGTTTTCAGGCGTTTTTGTGCTAAAAATAACACCTGAAAACTGCCCCCCATTCTCTTGAATGAGTGCTTTCACACTGGGGCGGTAGAAAAAATCCTGCAAGCAGCATCTTTGGGGCGTGTTTGGATCGATTTAACCACTTGGCGACCGACCGTCGCAGTTTGACAGTGGCAAAGTGGCTCGTTATCGCGAACCGCAGTCACCTGACGGCGGCCACGATAATGAGTATTGTGAGCTCGCTCTCTGTGTTTTCCGGGGAGGCCAGGGAGTGGGTCGGGTGGACTCAATCTCTGCCAGCTACCCGCAATCCTTCCCCCCCCGAAGCAACAGAACGGAGGTCGGTGTATGTAAACACAGATCTCCGTTCTGACAGAGGGGGAAGGGCTGTGATCACAGGCTTCCTGTATATGGAAGCTGTGATCACGCCCAGCCCCCATACAGTTAGAACACAGTTAACCCTTAGAGTGCCCCCTCCAGATTAACCCCTTCACTGCCAATGGCATTTACACTGTAATTGGCCAAAACCGATGAATAAATTAGTTTTTTATATTTTTTTTATATTTGTATTTTAGCAAAAAGTAAGAAAAATAGTTTTTTTTTGCAAAATTGTCGCTTTTTTTTATTTATAGCGGAGATCAGAAATGACGCAGAGGGGATTAAATATCACCAAAAGAAAGCTCTATTTGTGGGAAAAAAAGACGCCAATTTTGTTTGTCAGTTAAAGCGACGCAGTGCCGAATCGCAAAAAGTGCTCTGGTCCTAAACGGGAAAATCCTTCCGGGGCTGAAGTGGTTAAAAAACGCTTCAAAAATGCCCCTGCCCATTGGAATAAGTGCTTCAAAAGCATTGCAAAACGGGTCTTTTTTGTTTGTCACGTCACCTTAAAAAAGAAAGCACCTTGCTAGTGCCCAAAAAGCGCCGCAAAAACGGCCGGCGTTTTAGCGGATGTTTTTGCAGCGCTTCGGTGTGAAAGGGACCTTAGGCTGCATTCACACCTGGGCGCCTCGCTTCTGCTCACCATTTCAAAACGCTCTGCTAAAATGACAAATCACACAACGCGAATTTCAGATGCCAATCATTTTAACGTCGCTTAAAAATGCAGGCGCAAAGCTTGTCGCCTGAAAGAAGCTCCTGATCCTTTTTTTTTTTCTGGCGATTAAGCTTCATACGATGCAACTTTATTTAAAATTTATCACGGCAGAACCGCACCGCTTTCTTAGGTGCCATTAAAATGAATGCGATCTGAAATTTGCGTTGTACGATTCGTCAATTTTTAGCAGAGCGTTCTGAAATTGCTAGCAGAATCCTGGCGATCCTGCCAACGATTCATTACGCCCAGGTGTGAATGCAGCCTAAGAGTGCTCTGGCTTTCATAAGGCTGGAATCACACTACATTCATATCTAAGTGTCATGTTTTCAAGCATTGTTGAGCGTTTTTTGGCGCAGAATTGCATCTTTTGCCAGGTGTTTTTTCAACTATTGAAGCCCATGGGGACCAAAATGCTCAATTCCGCCTGTAAAGAAGCTCATGTACTTTTTTGAGCGTCAGGCGTTTTGCTACAAGTATCAGAATGCTGAGATGTGATCAAGGGCTATTGAAAACAATGTTCTTTTTTTTCTTGCTGCTACAAAACACTCAAGTGTGAACGGGGCCTTTCACACTTGTGCAAGTTGTCCTGCGATATGGGACTCAAAAGTCGCATGACAAGTTGTTCCCCATTATTTCCAATGAGTACCGTTCTCATTGGAAATATCTGTATGACTTTCAAGTCGTGCTGACTTCAAAGTATTCCCTGCATTACTTTGGCCCAACTTTGATACAACCTGAGGACCACTTCAATGTTAAACCCTCAAAGTCTCATGCAAATCGCACCTGAATAATATAGATGCGATTTCTGTACTACTTCTGTATGACTTTGTAATATGTTTTCATTGAGCCAAATTTGCAACAAATTCGGACCAAAGTTGTACTGATCCCAAATCGCGTCCAAATCACAGTAAAATCGCGGCAAAGAGATTGCGGGTTAAATTAGGACGCACAAGTGTGAAAGGGGCCTTGCACTCATGCAATTCCCACTGAAATGAACATTAATGCATAAAAAGATCTAAAAAGTGTACATTAATGCGCCCTGTGTCCTCTCTCACGTTTTGCAGAGGTCGGGGGGATTTCTGGCTCAGATAACTGCGCAGAGAATTCAGGACATTTTGGCGTTCTTTCTTGGCCGTCTGGAAGATACGAATGACGTGACGGACAGAGACCCCCAGAAATGGAAATTCTGGATTGGTGAGAACCTCCAGATCCGAGCTTATATGAGAGTCCTGTGTGCTGGGGGAATTCCTGACCTTACCCATAATGCTCTCTGCTTTCAGGCCTGACATATAAACCGGGCTTCACCTCCTACCGCTGGGACTCTGGGGAGCCCCTGATCTTTGAGAGCTTTGCCATGGGACAACCGGACACCCCTGGGTGAGAGCACTGTGCTGCCCAGAGTTAGCGCTCATTGACAACTTTGCATTGTGGTAACATATACAACCGCACAATGCACTACTGCTCTATACATTTTTCACGATACCCCACCATTTTTGAGGGTGCCACAATGTGCAGTAATATATTGCAGCAGAAAAAAAACATAATTTCGACTTTTGGGTGCGTTAGCAGGCAATTTCAATGTAATTTCCTAATACAATGCATTAGCCCATTGCAAACATGTAAACGTGCCTAGGAGCCCTTTCACACTATAGTGTTGCAGTAATGCGTGCTTAACCACAATGCGCAACCATGCACGTTACATGCATTGGTACAATGCAGTGCCATTCATTCTGTCTGGCACCCCAATGCACATGGTGGTGTACTGCCAAAAAATGGCACGTGCACAAACACTTCCAGTGTGCTGCCAAAAAAAAAATGGTGCGTGAACATTTTTTGGCAAGGTACAGCAATACGTGTGTGCACCATATTTTGTAACTGCACTGCACATTAGTGTGTTGGTGCGTCTGTTAGGAAGGTACATTGGGGTGCCCTTTAGAATGAATGGCACCAAATTGCACATACACATTTTATATGCATTGTATAAAATAGTGCAGTAATGAATGCATTAGCGGAACACTAGTGTGAACAGGCCCTCAAAAACATTTTTGCTGACAAAGCTGTGTCTGCTGCCCCAAAATTCCAAGCACAGCTGTCCTCCTTTTGTTATGGAAATAAAAAGGGGGGGGGGGGGGGTTAAAGAATTTACTGATATATGAGGAGGTGTTCCGTAGTCCACCAGGGGAGAACTGGAGAAGGTTTTTTAGCTCAACTTGGAATTTTATTGCAGCCAGCAGAGGTAGTTTTGTCAGTTCACTACAAGAAGTTAGAAGAAGCTTACTGGATTTCTGGCAGAGTCAAGTATTTTCTGTACTTGAAGTGTTTGCAACACAATCACATTTCCCCAGGCTATGTTTCTTTACAGAGATGTACTGAATATATTAGCTTTCCTATCCTAGACATACTGTGCACTGTAAATCAGGGGTGTCAAACTCAATTTCATTGCGGGCCGTATCAGCAATGCATCATGATCACCCTTATAGAGTCGGTTCTATCTGTGAGACTCTGCATCCACTTAGAAACATAAGAGAACTCAGGAGTATGCCGCGTACACAGTGCAGGGTTCAGGGACGCGCTAAGTACAGAATGCAGGGTTTGGAGGCATGCTATGTACAGAATACAGGGTTCAGGAGTGTACTACGTACAGAATGCAGGCTTCGGTGGTGCGCTACGTACAGAATGCAGGGTTCGGGGGTGTGCTACGTACAGAATGCAGGGTTCGGGGGTGTGCAACGTACAGAATGCAGGGTTCGGAGGCGTGCTATGTATAGAATGCAGGGTTCGGGGGTGTGCAACGTACAGAATGCAGGGTTCGGAGGCGTGCTATGTATAGAATGCAGGATTCAGGAGTGTACTACGTACAGAATGCAGGGTTCGGGGCAAGCTACGTATAGAATATAGGGTTCGGGGTGTGCTACGTACAGAATGCAGGGTTCAGGGGTGTGTTACGTACAGAATGCAGGGTTCGGGGGTGTGCTACGTACAGAATGCAGGGTTCGGGGGTGTGCTACGTACAGAATGCAGGGTTCGGGGGTGTGCTACGTACAGAATGCAGGGTTCGGGGGTGTGCTACGTAAAGAATGCAGGGTTCGGAGGCATGCTACGTACAGAATACAGGGTTCGGAGGCATGCTACGTACAGAATGCAGGGTTTAGGGATGCACTGTGCACAGAGACCAACCCCCCAAAACTTTCACTCATCTCTTCTTTTTCCTACCTGGTGCAGCTCTAGTACCTCCTTGTGTAGGCAACTCTGCCTTGCAGGGAGATTGTTCTCTCTCCCAGTGGTGGCTCGTGCATTAAAGGCGCACAGGTGTTGCCTCCCCCTGTCCGGCCCTTACAGGACGCAGGGTGCATGGATTCCTATGGTGGGGGTGTTTTTTTTTTTTTTTTTGAAGCACCAGAGGCTCTTATAGGCTTCAAAAAAGGATGGGCTCGGGGCGCAGAGAGTACGCCCCAATCCCACCCAATTGTGTGACCATAGTGAATTAATTTTAGCCATTTTCACACTACAGTGCCTCCCCACCAATCAGGAGGCAGGTCAGCGAGACCCGTTTCCCGATTGGCCAAAGCACCTGGTGATCCTATTGGATGCCTGATGCTTTGGAAGAGGAGACACGCCGGAGCCGCCGTTGCCTGCATGCACGCGCTCCAGAGGAGGAGAGGAGATGAGAGCACATCACAGCAGCATAGCACTCCTGAACAAGTGCCTGACCTCCCCCGGGGGGGGGGTGCCATCAGTCCCGCACTATGGGGAAGAGGGGTGCTCGATGTGGGGTGGGGGGGGTTGTACTCGATGTCAGGCCCTGGGGGTGCTGTCAGTGCTGCCCCCCTGCAAAAGGAGAAACCCACCAGCTGCCACTGCTCTCTCCGATTCTGGAGATCTGTCCTAGCCCTGTCACATCAGGTGTGCATGCAAAGATCTGTTAGATGTAGCAGCTGCTGAGAGCAAAGCTGTCCCTCGTAAACACAGAAGGCTTTTGCAGGAGCGGAGGGTAAGATTTAGAGGTGGCAGAATGTAGTTCCGCCTGCAAAACTGGGTGCAAGGGCCACATGACAAGGCCTGGTGGGCCGAATTTTGCCAGCGGCCTTGTGTTTGACGTATGTGCTGTAAATAATCTGATCTATATTTTTATTTTGTATAGGTTTATTACTTTATATTTTGTAGGACTGGGAACTGTGTAGAGATGAGAGCCAGTTCAGGATTTAACTGGAATGATCAACAATGCAAGATCCAAAACCGCTACATCTGCCAGCACAAGATATAGGAGCCCCCAGGGTCCACCTCCGAAAGAAATCTGTCCGCATGCTCCATATAGACCCGACTGCACAACATATTACACTACGATCTGCCAATTATCAATAACTACCATATGTCCACTGCAGCACTTTATACTCACTGCCGGTGATGTCATGACTGCCCTGTATACAGGTCACACAGCTCATACATAGACCACATGAAAAAAAGTAGCTGCCTCCTTCGGTCTATAGTAATACCAGATGCATGTATAGTTGAGATAATGTGGGAGATTTTCAACACCTTCCAAAAAAAATAAAAAATAGCACACAGAACATCAGCTTCCTAATTTATAACCGTACCATTCACCACATCTGCAGCACACAGGAAAAACACATGTCACACCGATCCGTTCTGGTGCACAGCTTTAACACATGTGCAGTAATGTGCATTATGTTGCACATTTATGGGTGCTGCATTAAGGCAGCCCAGTCAAATGATTGGGGTGGTGCTGCCAATGAATCAGAATTGACAACAGATCAAACATGCACTACAGATGCAGCACACCACAATGCACAGTTGTGTGGCGATGGAGCACATCCACACTAACCCTTTCCTATCTGGCCCAGGGGGCTTTCAGCATTGGGCCCTCATGTTCCCAGAACTGGTCACTTAGAAAACACGTGCAGGGCAGAACAAGGACAGTACAGGGATAGGATATAGATAGTATAGGGCAGAACAATCACAGTACTAGGACAGTATGATAGAACAAATCAAATAAAAGGTCAGTATATGGACAGCACAAAAGTGAGAGTGGGCAAAGAACAAGGTCATTATGGCCAGGGTCATCTTAATACCATCATGGGCCCCTGGGCAAAGTAATGCACTGACGCCCCCACCAGGCTGTGGCAAAATTATGATAAATATTGGGCATGGCTTTTTAATCTGATTAGAAACCAATAAACACAACCAGGGAGTTATTCCAAATTAAATTCACCCCCTGTACACACTTGTCCCACCCTCTATACACTGACCACTTTGCCCCATACACACTGCTTCCACTCTTTTTCACACTATCCCCCTCCCTGTACATATTACCCCCTATCACAAATGCTTCTCACAAGTTTTATGGATGTAGGTCTGTACATTACGATTAGGCCTTGTTCACACGGGAATACTTAAGCGTACCCCTGCACAAGGGCCATGTTTGCCTACACAGGCATAAGGATGCACAGGAGGTCAGATCATCATGCAGGCAGTCTCATTCATGTTAGTCAGGAAGCAGCAGCTGCTGCATTGCTGCATAGATATAGCTGCTGCTCGCAATCTCACATCCACATGGGTACAGGCCCCTGAATCCACACAGTCTGTTTGTGGACCTGCACCCACATGGATGCCAGAGGTTCTGTCCATGCAGCCGCTGTGTCTCAATTGACATGACATACATGCATATAAATATACATATGCACAAGAATACGTACACTCATGCATAAACTCACTCACATACATAGCCTTTTGAAAAAGCACAGCTTACTGTTCCTGGTTGACCTACACACCAAGTAAGATGCCTGTGTACACAGTACTGCATGTTAGGAAAGCAGGGCAGGTTGCCACTCAGGAAGCAGATTTCCCCATTCACAGCTCAATGTTTAAAGAGTTTGCAGTCAAAACGTTACTAGAACACTAAAAAAAAATAGCTGCTGCCTACCCCTGCCTGGCCACACTTTTCAAGGCTGGGTGGTGCTGCTTCTCCTCCTCCCTGCTGACAGGAGTAGTGACACTGCTGTTATGTATTCTGTCAGGCTATAGTGGCAGAGCCTAATGGAAGATTATAAGGCAGTGCATTAGCCCTGATTATGGTGGCAGGACAAGGACAGTATAGGGTAAGAATAGGGACAGTACAGGGATAGATTAAACCCATTATGTGGTCAGTATAGGAATAGTAGGGAGTCAGTATACGGACAGAATGGGGAGAGTATGGGGACAGCTTGAGGAGAGAACAAAAACAGTATGGAGGTCAGTGGGGGGGACAGAAAAAGACCAAGAATAGTATGAGGACAGAAGGAGGTCAATGTTGGGACAATATGATGATTGTAAGAGGAAAGTACATTGTCACTATGGACCTGAACATGTGCAAGTACAATAGCGGGAAAGTTCTAGGTCAGGAAACAGAGGACGATGGCAGTATGGCTGTACAAGGTCAGTGTGGGCACAGAACTAGGACATCATAAGGACAGAACTTGGATAATATAAGGACATAAGATCAGTATGGGTACAGTATATGGCGAGTACAGAGAGGACAACAAAACCAGAAGGGCGCAGATAACCTTTCGCACAAAATGTGCATTTATTTTTTTCTTCATTGAGAGATCTGCGTGCTGCAGACTCTTCCTCCAGCTCAGGTCAGTATGAAAGCTGAATGAAGTAACAATGGACTAGAAGAGTGCTCTTCCTTCCCTGGTGCCTGTACACAGTTGTGCACTTTCCCACCCTCAGATTGTTCAGCCATCTACGAGAATAGCAGCTCTTAACCATAACTGACTACATTAAATAATCTCATACATCCAATTAAAACATTGCAAGGGTTTCCTAAATTTGGTGCAAGGCTTCTGCTGGAATCCACACTGCAAGAATTGCATTGTAAATGCCTTACTGAATGACCAATATAACACTCCTATACCAAAACCAGTCTCGCAACATGAAACTGGCGTATATCTGACTGGGTGAGGCACAGGCCATCCAGCCAACAATGCTCAGGCACCCTGGGGTGCTTTGAGGTTACTTCAGGGGTACTTTGGCAAAATGCCTAACAATTGTATACAAGCCAGCATATGAATGAAGGCTGCCTTTTTAGTCACAGGTTTCATTGTGCAGCATTACAACCTTCTAGCTGCCGGCATCCGAACGAATAATGGCTTCATCAGTTGATAAGGAAGATGTCAGTCATCTGCATAGCATCCTTGTTTGACCCTCCCCTGTCGCTCTCCATTAGCTTTGAGGGTCACATTAGTTGAGTAATGGAGAAAAACATTGGAATACAAGTCAGAACCAGTTTGCAAAAGTGCATTTGCTTTGGAAGAATAAATCACCTCTAATGCTGGGTGTAATACTTGCACTTGTGGATGTTGCTGCATTATGTAAAACTATTAGAATAGCCTTTACATTTTAGGATGGGGTGCCTGACGGTTGTCCATAATTTTAAAGGGTGTCTTGACTCAAAAAAAAAAAAAAAAAAAGGTTGAAAAACACTGGAGCTATGCCAAACACTTTGTATAGGACAGTGGTTCTCAACTCCTGTCCTCAGGACCCACCAACAGGCCAGATTTTAAGTATTACCTTGGGGAGAGACAGACTGGAATACTGCAATCACTGAGCAGCAAATGATATCACCTGCAATGTATTTCAGTTATCCTGCAAACCTGGCCTGTTAGTAGGTCCCGAGGACAGGAGTTGAGAACCACTGGTATAGGATGTACTATATGCCAATATGGATCTTACTTACAACTACACTTGTCTGTACTTCTCATCAAAAAACAAAACAAAAAACACACCAGCACACAAGTCAAATCTTTTCCATTCTGCAACTTTATTTTCCTTGGCCGTACAACAATTCTGTAACAATGAACGACGCACTACATGCTATGAGTGGTGAACATTATGGGACATGATCAGCCCCCCCTGTAGCTAAAGGAAGCAGACACAGGTTACACAGAAGGGTGGGGGAGCCTAATGTTTAACCCTTCCATGACTAGAGATCCCTTTTGAACCACACAGGGAGTGTTAGCAGCTAGGTCCCAGGTGCTCCAGTGAAACGCACATAGTCGTGTTAGTCTGGACATGTTAAAAGGGGAGGTGACAGGCAGCAAGGGACGAAGATGGGACTAGATGAAAATCTCTACGGGGCGGCCAGCGACATCACACTATGCCGATCCCCAGCTTCTCCCGGACGGAATGACAAGCAGCCTGCCCATTGTCGCTGGCAGAATGGGGTTAAGTCACATGTCTCTCTCAGTTCTTCATGGATTCCAGCTTTAGTTTGGCAAAGTCTTCAGCCAGTCTGAGCACCTCAGACAGACAAGAGGTGTTCCTCCCCGTGGCCTGAGCAGATGTGTCTTTTCCACCTCCCTTCCCATCTATCAGCTCGGACACTTCTGCAACCCATTCGTTGGCCTTCAGACCTTTGTCAGCAGTTTCCTGCAGATCAAAACAGAAGATTATCACATGAAAAAGACTGTCTTACCCATATATTCATTGTACCTCAGGCTTTTGTCTCCTATGTTTAATTACTGGTCAGTCTGTTCTAAATATTTCAGTTCTAGATGGAAACTGGTTGGATGAGCAACTTGCTGGGCTTTGTGAACTTTTCTGGGGCTTCCAACGTTGAGGATCTTGCCACCAGTGTCTGGCTCTGTTACCCCCACTTCTAAGGGGTGTCTTTACACCTCTTGTTGCATTCCGTGTTACTTAATTCAGATCTGTGCAAAGAAACAGGCTCACACCCCCCCCCCCCCCAACATTAGGTATATACACTCACCCCGTCTTCACTTTAACAGAAGGAAATACTTCTGGGTGTGGGTGGAGCATGTGACAGCACTGGACCAATCAGCACCATCACAAAGATAACCCAAAGCCCATGTGAGCTGTGACTTGCAATGTATACCTTTCACAAGGTATTTCTTCCACCCTCAGTGGCTGAACAGAGCAGCACAGAAAGAAATACAAGTATAAGAATCTCTGCAGGTCTGCATTAAAGTGGACCTGTTGCCTTGCCTGGCATGGATAAAGCACAGAGTTTGAGATAGAGCCCCTGGTAATGGCCACACCAGGTGAGTGCGGAGAGCACTTACCTGAGGAACCTGGCAGAGGCAGGTGATCTTCCCGGCGTCACTATCCACGCTGAAGATTATGGCGGCAGTCTTGGGAGACTGAGACTTCAGCAGTTTCAGAGATTCATTTAGCGCCTTAAAAAGACAGAATATGATAATTAGCGCTCTGTGATACCTATTAAAAGCCGTTTAATAAACACAGGGAGTCAAATACTGACCTTAGCAGATGCTCCGCTCTCCATCTCCAGGACAAGAAGCGGTTGGTTGGGGTTCTCCTCTATCAGCTGTTTTGTCTTCTCCAAAACCTGAACGGCAAACAATTATATTTACAAGTTAGTTACGGAATTCTAAGTTTTGCCAGACTTATTACTTGGGTGTTCTTATACTGTTTTCGGGCATAGAAATACTGCTATTTGTAGTTGGGGGGGGGGGG
>BLSH010050125.1:1300131-1346911 GCA_018402905.1 Glandirana rugosa
GACTATCTGGCCCCCAGCAGTTGGGCAGCTAGCGCCAGGTGGACAGCTGGCCACACACACACACACAGTGGTGTCTCCTGCCCCCCCCCATTAGCAGTAAACCCCCCCTTCTCTCCCACAGCACAGTACCTGTTTCACGGCAGAGACCGGGAGGCAGCGAAGTTCTGGACAAAGGGGCGGGAGCTGGCAGTGACTTTTCATATTAGTAAGCTGGTGATTGGTTGCTTAGGACCACCCTATGTGCTAGTAACCAATCACCAGCTGTTTAATAATAAGTTTGTTTGGCCGGCTCCTCCTCCCGCCTTCTGTCCTGATCTGTGCTTTCTCCCGGTCTCCGCTGCTCACTGACACAGCGGCAGAGGAGGGAGGGAGAGAGGGACAGCGTGCAAAGCCGTGTAGGAGGCTTGAGGCTGGGAGGGGAGACGAGGACCGGGACATAGAAGGCGGGGGACGGCGGCGCAGGAACCTGTTCGCCGTCCACCTGTCACTTGCCGGCGGTCGACAGGTGGACCGCGATCGACGGGTTGACGACCCCCGGTCTATCCCCACTTCAGTCCATTATGAACGCTGCCGCCAGCCTCATCCACCTTAAAAACCGCTTGGCATCTGCTACACCCCTATGTCAATCCCTACATTGGCTGCCACTCAACCAACGTATTAAATTCAAGATCCTAACAATAACTTATAAATCAATTCACAACCTGGCCCCCAGCTACATCACTAACCTGGTCTCAAAATACCAGCCAAATCGATCTCTTCACTCCTCCCAAGACCTCCTGCTCTCTAGCTCCCTTGTCACCTCATCCCATGCTCGCCTCCAGGACTTCTACAGAGCCTCTCCCATCCTCTGGTATGCTCTACCCCAATCTGTCCGACTTTCTCCTTGTTTGTCCACCTTCAGACGATCCCTGAAAACCTATCTCTTCAGAGAAGCCTATCTGGCTCCCACCTAACAACTGTACATTTATCTTCTCTATTAGCACATCCCCCACAGTTATTACCTCTTGTATCTCTTGACCTTCCCTTTTAGATTGTAAGCTCTAACGAGCAGGGCCCTCTAATTCCTACTGTATTTAAGTGTATTGTATTTGTACTGTCTACCCTCAAGTTGTAAAGCGCTGCTTAATTGTTGGCGCTATATAAATCCTGTATAATAATAATATGAGGACAGACCTGAACAAGCCATTTTGTATCCAATCTAAAGGAAATTGTACAATTGGATTGTATAGTGTATGACCAGCTTGGCTTTGACTGACCCGCTAAACTTCACTGTCAATATTTATTTGTTTGATACCCTCCTCTTCACTCATAAACCTACTTATGCAGTATTATTTTATGCCACCTCACCCTGCCTTCCTCTAATCCTAGAAAATTGCCCTCCTCTGAAGCCTCCTCGTCATGGACGCATGCTGGGCGGAAAGCTGAAAGTAGGACATGAGGTGCATTTCTTGTGTGATTTGGGGTTCCACCTGCTCGGCTCTGAGACCAGAACCTGCATGGACAACCAGACCTGGAGCGGACAAGCAGCCAGCTGCGCAGGTATTGGTCATAGTGGATACTGACTTCTGATTGGCTGATTGCATAGTTACATTTTACAGATTTTAGTTCTATGAATATTTACACATCAACTATTAACACTGGCAAACAATCTTTGGCTTACCAGCTGCTGGTGAACTGTAAACCCCAGCATGCCCACTATGTTCAGACTGTCTGAGGAGTCAGAGAATACTGGCAGAGAAATTGAGCAGTTCTCCCATCAGGAGGTATGAGGCTCCATTCACTCCCACACTCATCTGTGCTACAGAAGGTGTTTTATGACCGTCTGTGTGTCCCGGAATGACCTGGGAAATTTCATTGGTCAATTCTCTTCTGTGCACAGGTGTAAACCCAGACACACAGAATAGATTTTCAGGAGAAGAGCTGACCTTTGTGTTCCTACCCATCAGAACTGGAATAACCTCATGACCCCAGACTGTACTGTATGGCCATGGACAGTATTACATGTCCTTAGACTATAATACACGATCTTAAACTATAGCGAATGACCATAGAGTGTTATGACTGCAGATGGTACTGCATGACCATAGGCAGGACTGCACAGCTGAGGACAGAACCACCTTACATGACCCTAGAATGTATTTAATGACCATAGAGTGTACTGAACATAGACTGTACTGCGTGATCTTGGAGGATGCTGCATGGCTATAGACTGTACTGCAGGACCATAGAGCCGTGAAGTGTACAGACTGTAGTGCACAACCATAGATTGGACTGCACTGCACAAATGTATTGCATAGCCATAAAGTGTACTGGCCATAGACTGTATTGCATGACCTTAGCGTATACTGCACATCCATGGAGTATACTATATGACTGTAGAATGTACTGCACAACACGAGTGTGCAGCCAGTGATTCCACCCCATTTCTTCCAATTTTAGAAAAGTCACTGCACCCCTTCCCTCTCTAGATCAGTGACTTGCCCCATCCCTCCATATGGCTCCATCTGAAGTTTCAGTCATACAAAGCCAGCCAGCTTCTACTGTGCTGTCTCTTTGGTTATTCCATAGTGCTCTGGGAATCCTTTTTTTTATTTATTTATTTATATATAGTTATATTAAAACTACCATCAGTACACATTGTATTTGGGAGTGGTTTCACCCAGAACCTAAATGCCAACATCCCTTAATAATCTGCAACAAGTGGATAACAAACCTGTATGGATGCGAACCCAGCTCCTAAATCAATATGAGGCAGTGTCCACATCCCATTAAATAAATTAGTATAACAAAACCATAGCACAAACTGCTAGGGTCTGCAGTTTTCAATTATGGGATTTTGTGGATACCCTTCATATAGTGAGGACTCACTATATGAAGGGTATCCACAAACTCTCATAATTGAAAACTGCAGACCCTAGCAGTTTGCACTATGGTTTTGTTAAACTGCAACAAGTGAAAATTAGCAAACCAGTGTCTAAAACTATAACCTAAATACACAGACATTAAGTAGTGCTGCACATCCCCATATATGTAGTGATTCAAATGAGATGAATACAGTATGTAATAAATTCTAAATAACCTCAATAAACAATGACACAGAAAAAATATATATAGAATAAAATGAAAAGCAGTCCCAAAGAAAGTCCTTCACATCTGTGTATGTTATACATTAGATTACCAATAGTATCCATTGGGTAATTTTTAGGCATTTTAATGTATCACTCATATACATCCGTAAAAAAAGATAATTTTTCTTAACAAATAAAATTGGCAGCACATGCACAAATTACCCCCCCCCCCCCCCCCAAAGACTGACAATATAAATATGAAGTCCTAGTCGGTATGTACAAATCTCTGTATTCTCAAAGCTTTTCAAATTTTTCTTTCCTGAGGATAATTTGTTCACACTAAAAAACATGCACAATATGTACAGGTGAACATCACAATGACATTACAACATCCATATGATCATACATATGTGCTACCCAATAAAAGCAATTCAGATGTTTAAAAGGTTATGTTGCAGCCCTCCCCCGCCCAGCGAGCATCAAGGCCCTCTCCATCACAAGAATTTATGGACACCAATACAAATAACAAAGTGAGTGGATTTAAAAGTGTGAAAAAAAAAATAACTCCCCCTATCCATCATAATTATATAGAGACTATTAATGCTGCCCCATGACTGTCAGAACCCCCACCAAATGCTTCAAAAGATGTCTACAATAAGTGACTCAGTACCTAGTCCCCATATCAATAATAAAAAGGATCATGCTTCAGCCGCTCAGTCTAAGTCCTAATGGAAGCTGCCCCAACCTATAACTGGCCTTAACAGCAAGGAGCACATGGAAGGGTGACGCATGCCAAAAAACAAAAAAAATTCCCAGCTCACTTACCAGCCAGCATGCAACAAACCGAATTGTCCTGTCTAACCGTTCATGTTAAAAACAGAGGTTTCGTTTGAACACATTTGCAAATACATATGTAAGCTGCAGAGGCCACAACAAGGCACCCCAGTGTACTGCAGGCCTAACTCTATAATTTTTGAGAGCCTCCATAGTAGGAGCACATATATAATAATTGATAGATTGAGGGCAGGTATGCCTGGAGGGAGCCCACTCCTCCTTAAAGGCACAGGGGCGCACTGGACACCCAGCAAATAGCACAATGGCAGCAAAGGTGTCCAGTGCTCCGCCTCACTAAATAACTAACGGTACAAACAAACCGCAGCTTCCCCATCCTATAACTGGCACTGGGGTGCCTTGTCGTGACCTCTGCAGCTTACGCATGTATTTGCAATTGTTTGCAAACTAAACCCCTGTTTTTAACGTGAACTGTTAGACAGGACAATTCTGTTTGTTGCAGGCTGGCTGCTAAGTTGAACTGGGAATTTTCTTTGTTTTTGTTTGACATGGGTCCTAATGGGGTCTCAAACAATTAGAGCAGATGCAACACACAAAGGGCATTATTGCCTTTAAAAAAGGGAAGCTGAGAAAAAATCCAAATGTAAAAAAGATACAAATATATGTGTATATACAGTATGTGTGTATAAATGCCTCACAAATCAAAAGGAGCCAGGTATATATGACCCAAAAATAGACCATGCAATACCTTCATATGTGAGTATCGAGGAGAGGTTTGCTCCAATCACGCCATCTGGATGTATAAAGCCAAAGAGATCCCCTATCTGTAATCCACAGTATTTATATGGTAGCAGAAAGGCATGCAATCAAGTATGTTTTTCAGTGTAAATTAATTCTCTTCTCCCCTGAGGATAAAATAAAATTTTGAAATGCTTTGGGACTAGAGAGATTTGTACATACCAACCATGGCTGTATATTTATATTATCAGCCTTTGGGGGTTCAATGTGTGCATGTACTTCCAGCTTTTAAGTATTTGTTAATAAAAAACATATTTTGTAATGGATGTATACCTGTGACGCATTGTTACGTAATACATGCTCACTTAAAACCACTATTTGTTTACAAACTTGCTCACTTTTACCCCAAATTATTTTTCTTTTTCTTTAGTAGATGACTATGACAGCATCATCAGGAAACCTTTCATTAAAGAAATATGCAGGCTGCCATTGCTCACCACCCCCTAAAAAAATTAAAAAATGCCTGTCATGCCGGTTCTCTGTCCCACAGAATAGCTTATCCTGTTAAATTCCATTATTTAAGTAACATTGTGTTTGGGGATCTTAAAAATAATGTTTTGGCACCTTTTATAAGGTAGCCATGTACAACTTTGTGACATTAGAGTTTGGGACTGTACATGCAAGTGCTACACCTGATCCCAGTGTTGTAGACACACAGCCATGGGATATATTCTGCTATTGTGTCCTGGAATCCTGGAGATCTCTGCACCATCAGACCCTGCAGGATAACCCTGATACAGATATATGATGTTGTCACTCTGGCTTGTTAATGATTCAGCTGCAACACGATGTCACTGTGCCCTGTGTCACCACAAGTTTCTCTGTCCACAGAGTCACCGTCTGCCACCAACACGACCCTCCTTCGCCCTGCCAAGTGTTCCTCCTTCCATGGGACTCAGCACTGTACCTGCGATTCCGGCTATGTGATCCAGGCGGGAGGCGTCTGTCAGGGTAACCAGCTGGGACAGAGATAGGGGTATATGGTAGTCAGGGGTAATGGGTGTGAGTATTGGCTGCCCTGCCAAATCTGTATGAGAAGAGACTGTGTCCTCTCAATGTTTCTGAACAGAATGTGTGTTAGAGGGTCGGTCTTCAGGAATGTAGTGCACGGTTTGCTGGAGATCTAAACTTCAACATGGACTCAACGTTGAGTTATTTAATTAAAAGTAATTAAAGGGCTAAAAAAAATGGAATTATGGGCATTTCTCCAGCAGCCAGTCACATCACCATGAAGGATTGCCTTTCTGGCCAATCAGCGGCTCCGCCTGGCCAGTGGTGGTCTTCTTTAGTCCAGAAAAAAAGGTCCTTGGCATTGGTCATGTGACCAGCCATGGGAGGGATACCAATTATATTTTTCAGACTCTGTTTCCATGATAATATTCTGCTGGATAATAGAAACAAATCTGATCTGATGTATATATGTAGGTCATTTTACAACACGTGCATTTGGCGTGTAAGTTGTATTTATGTTTTCCAAGGCATCTATAATCTCACGGAACAAAGCCCTCTAATCAGGGTAGGGACTGGGGGTACAAATGTGAGGTAGTTTTACATTTAACTGCATTGTGTCTAAAGGAGAGTTGAGGGTGTATTTATAAGAAAATTCACATCGCTGATCACCCATCAAAAAGGCATGTAAATTCTTTTTTGTGGGATAGAAGAAAGATTGAAATGTTCTCAGGAAAATGTTGTATTGTGGCCTCTAGATGGCGATATCACGGGAAATAAGTATGCCCCTTGGCGCCATATAGTGGCTATAATGCAGTATTTTTCGCACTCACACTTTTGAATTTCAGAGAATATAGCCTGAGAACATTTGATTTTGCCTTGTTCGCCCAGAAGTTTTCATGCAGTTTTGATGGATAAACAGCTATGCAAATCTTTTAAATATACACCCTTGTGTGTCTCTGTTGACCCCTGTGGCACTTGCAGTTAGGGTTGCCACCTTTTCTTCAATTCAAACCCGAACACTTTAGTGGCAATTCATTTTAAGGGGGAATGCTGATAACTCTGGTGTAAAGGGGAACTCTGATGAAAGGGGGTTTCTGCTCACCAAAGCTCCCACTTTAGAGTTCCCAGCATTTCCCCTTAAATCAGGGTTCCCAAAGCGCCCCTTACATCAGAGTGCACAAGGCACCCCTTATATCTGAGTCCCCCTTATCTTAGTGTACACACTCATTAAGAGGCAGAAAAGAGAAGGGAGGTGGGGGGAGACTTCAGACATTGAATAGTGAGCTCACTGAGGATGGAGGCTCAAGCATTGTCACCTTTCGTCCACGATGTATCTGCTGGCTGCTGAGCTTCAAATTTCCAGCCCATGCATCCCTTTCCCAATCACAAAACGCCAAGGTTTTGGTGAGTGGGCAGTGTGGGTGGGCAGACAGAGGGGTGAGGAGCAGGAGGAAATCAAACCATCTCTCCTTTCCTGTCCTTGTATGGAGGTGGGGGATTTTGCGCACAGCTATGTACTTGGTGGTTGTGGTACTCAGTTACTTGGGGAATCGCAGTCCATTCTCAATAATGTGTCTGGGTTTCAGGAGGTCTGAAACCCGGACATATGATTCCAAATCCTGACTGTCAGGGTGAATCCCGGACAGGTAGCAACCCTACATGCAGTGCATTGTGGAAGGGTGGGGTGGGTGGTGATAGAGCTGAAAAAAACATCATGAGAGAGCCCAGGTTTGGGGCTTCTAGGGTGCAAAGATTTGAGCTGGCACCTTGTGCTGCATACTTTCAAAAACTTATTTAAAAAGATATATACAATGAATATAACAGTTTCATTTTAAAGATGTTTAATTTGTTTATATTTTACCTTCCTTGGTTCCTCCTTTCCTTGTAGGGAATGGGTGTGCCTAGGAAGATTGCATTTGCATGTAGACCACCAAAGGCCAAAAGGTAACTCCAGTGACTGAAAGGGGCAGGTCAGGGACAATAAACTGAAGAGGAAAGTGCTAGAGGATGCTGGGCGTCTTACAGCCAGGAAGTGAGGAGGGCTCTGACTTGGTTCAGCTTCGATGCACATTGTGAGAAGCTCAAAGCATGCAGTGAAATCAGAGGGTAAAGAATTTCAGCACAGGAGAGGAGCCTGTACAACTGTGCAAGACCTGGGGTCAGATTTAAGGAAGAACATGGGTGACCCCACTGTTGAGCAATGCAAGTGTAATGGTGTTAGTGAAACTTCCCTCTTTGGCACCAGTCTGCAGATATCCTGCAGACGTCCTCCGATTGTGCACTGCTCCTCTATGACCATTAATATGGAGTTGTCCCATCCCTCTATGAGCATTAATATGGAGTTGGCTGATCCCTTTATGGCCATTAATCTGGAGTTGTCTCATCCCTCTATGGCCGTTAATATGGAGTTGCCCCATCCCTCTATGGCCATTAATATGGAGTTGCCCCATCCCTCTATGAGCATTAATATGGAGTTGGCTGATCCCTTTATGGCCATTAATCTGGAGTTGTCTCATCCCTCTATGGCCGTTAATATGGAGTTGTCCCATCCCTCTATGGCCATTAATATGGAGTTGTCCCATCCCTCTATGGCCATTAATATGGAGTTGCCCCATCCCTCTATGGCCATTAATATGGAGTTGTCTCATCCCTCTATGGCTGTTAATATGGAGTTGTCCCATCCCTCTATGGCCCTTAATATGGAGTTGCCAAATCCCCATGGTCATTAATATGGAGTTGCCCCTATCCCCATGGCCATTAATATGGAGTTACCCCTTTGTGGTCGTAGCAGCCTCCAGTCTTCTGGGAAGACTTTCCACAAAATTCTGGAGGGTGTCTGTGGAAATTTGTGCCAATTTGTGAGGTCAGGTATTGATGTTTGATGAGAAAACCTGGCTCACCATCAGCATTCCAGTTCATCACAAAAGTGTTCAGTATGGTTAAGGACAAAGTTCTGTGCAGAACAGTTAAATTATGTCTTTATGGAGCCGACTTTGTAGACAGGGGCACAGTCATACTGGAACAGAAAAGGGTCTTCCACAAACTGTTACTACAAGGTTGGAAGAGCACAATTGACCACAATGTCTTTGTGTGGTGCATTAACTGAACTGTTTACTGAGAATACCTGAACGCCATCAGCGGGAGGGGATGGGGGTTCACATACTTTTGGCTTTAGAGAGTGTATGGGTTATTAAACTGCATCTCTATATATAATATATTTAATGTTGGATGAAGTGTAGAAGGATCAGAACCCCTGTCAGATTTTCACTGCTGTCTGTGTCCCCACTGGAGAGCCCCTCTACATTTGTTCTGTTGACAAAGACTGATACAAAATCCAAAGTTTTATGGCTGTCAATGAAACTGGAGGTGAGGGACACTTTACAATGGAAATACTTGTCCTGGTGACCTCTGTCTATGAGGAGATTACCAATCACTTCCTATTGTGTCTACAAGAAAGGAAGTAAAGAGAAATCTGCCCAATGGGACACAGATAGCAAAGTAACCCTTCAGACCTATTCTGTCCAAAACATAAAGGGCATTTTGGCTATATATATATATTTTAGGAAAGCTCAACAAAATTCCCCCAGTGAATCCCAAACAACACACTTTGTTGATAGGATATTGTACGTTTTTATTGGTTTCTCTCCCTCTCGCAGACATCGATGAATGCAGTTTGTTCCATGGAAGTGCACTTGCGAAGATTTGTGTCCATGAATGTGTCAATACTCCTGGATCGTACCAATGTGTCTGCCCACAGGGGTATCTGCTGGATTCTTCACAGAACAGTTGCCAGGGTAAGTCGCCCTATCTATGACACAAATACCCAGATGGTTATCACATGACTGCCTCACCAACCGATGTTTCTCCTCTCAGATATCGATGAGTGCGTGTCAGAGCAGAGCGCCTGTGCTGGAGGACAGACCTGCGTCAATCTGTATGGGGGCTTCACGTGTGCCCGCCCAGAGTGCCCCAAACCCAAACACAACACGACCTACATGAAGACCTCTGCATAGTGAGTATAATTTCCTCCTCATGGTCTACAGATAATGGAAGACTTGAATAGCCTTCAGAGGAAGCCAAATAAATCAATTTCTCGGCTCGAAGGACAGGGGCACTTAGAGTAGCTGTAGAAGAAAGAAGATTTTATGATGGATTTAGAAAGGGGCATCCTTTACAGGAAGAGTGGTTTAGCTGTGAAATGCCAGAGAATATGATGTGATAATGGCAGTAATACAAATGTGTTGATTGGCCTCTAGGTGGAGCTCTGAGGGCTCAAAACAATCACCCTGTCTCCTAACAACTGTTGAGATAAGATAGCAGCCACACAGGGGGGGCATTGTTTTGTAAAAGGGCTGGTTAAGGCCCCTTTCACACTGCTGCGACTTGGACGTGATTTCAGGGAATGCCTGTGTAAACTTGAGGTCTATGGACCTCATGATCTATGGTCAGACTAAAGTAGTACAGGGACTACTTTGAAGTCTGTGCGACTTGAAGTCGCACAAATATGAATGGTACTCATTGGAAATCATGGGGTACGGCTTGTCATGCGACTTTGCAGTCCCAAGTCGCAGGACAAGTCGCACAAGCGTGAAAGGGGCCTAAAGCAGACTTGTACTCAATAGATACACTAAGCACCATTGCACTCCTATCCCTATATGTTTTTTTTAAGCCAGCCCCGCCCACCTGCCACCATTTTTGCGTAGGCAAGTATTACATCTTCTCTCTAGCGTTCTGGAATATGCATATAACATATTCCTGGAGGCTGCAGCAGCAGGAACACAAAGCGGCGGGAATGTGGAGCTGGGGTGCATCATCGGGGGCGGTCTGCCTGAACTTGGAAGAGACAGCCAGCTGCCAGTGATATCACAGAAGAAGACGCACAGGACCTGGGCTGTGCCAGCAGAGCAGAGGATTGCAGCAGGACAACACTGGATTCGCTAGGCAGGTGAGTATGTGAATCTAGAATGAACGGAGAGTCATGTTCCTCTTTAATGTAAATATGCAAATTACATACCTGTGGGACTGCTGTTGAAGTGGAGAACCACTGTAGTAGTTGCTGCTATCTTCTGCGTCCCATGCTGAACAGCTGCATAATATACACAGAGGGGTCACTTGCACGGCACAGGCGCCATTTACAGATTCACATTTTTCTCAATGAATACAAGGCATTCTCTGATTGGACAAGGTGGAGGGGGCGGGGTGATTACTTCACATTATAAATGTTTGTGACCTGTGCTCCTCCATCTTGTATCTGCTCAGTCCTCTCACCTGGTCTCCTTCTGTTTCTGCAGTCAGTGTGAACGGACGCCATGCCACGTGGGCAGTACCGCCTGCCTGGAAGCCCCCCATTCTGTCTCCTTTCACTACATTGGCGTACAATCCCAGCTGCCGGTTCCTCGGGTCCTGTTCACCATGACGGCACCACGGTCTCCAGGAGATGGGCAACGCTTCACCATCACAAGGGGCAAAGGTCATCGCGGCCTGGAGGTGCGGCAAGCGGGCAGACACCGGGGAGAACTGATTCTGACCAAACCACTGACTGGACCGGCTGAGATACAGGTGGACGTGGAGATGGCGGAAATGTCTGGACAGGGGTTGCTCGGGAAGCACATCTTTACCGTCACTCTGTTTGTATCCCAGTACCCATTCTAGACTGGTGATGTGAGGGGTGATCCGCAATCTGCAGTATTATAGGCACTGCGTACGAGGTCAGGTGGGGGGTTTCTGCTTCACTTTATAAGCGAACGTCCTAGTGCTTTTCCCTCTTTGTTACATTGGCAGGTCTTCTATAACAATGTGCTGGTAGATCACTGTGTTGATGGGTTGTGTTTTCTTGGAGCAGAATCTGAATAGCAATCTTAACATGGCGTCCCTGATCCTACTGAGGGTGTTGTGTGATGGCTGCAATACACCATTGACAAGCCGTCATTCACAAGCAGGTCTTTACAGACCACCTCACAGGGTCAATAGCAGGCCAGTACTTCCTGCAGGCTGTGCTCTGTAAGTTCTCTCTGCTTTCCCATACAAAGTTCAGGTTTGAATTTGGTGGCAGAAAGGAACATCTTAGTGCCATTTTTTTTTTTAAAGCAAAACTTTATCCATAACAGCTTGATAAAAAAATAATGTTCTTTAGCAAGGAACATACATTCCACATTAATAATTATGCTACCAAATTAGTGTGTGTTGTAAATTGCCTCCAGCATTGCCCTTGTTTCTTCTTGCTAGAGGCTGCCATTTTGCTGAAGCCCAGAACCCCTGAGCAGCAGTAATTTAGACTGTCAGCAGATCTGCCTCTAGTGGCTCAGATTTTCAGAGCCATGCCAAAAATGGAGAGCAACTGAGAATGTGCAGAGCAGGGTAAGACAGCATATTACTGGATTTTAAACAGTATATGCACTTATTTTTAATGTTTTACATTAGGGGCCAGCTGAAGTGATTTAGCCAGACGTAATTTTCTGACTAAAGTTCCACTTTAAGGCTAGGTTCACACATATGCGAATTGAATGCGTTTTTAACCGTATCCAATTTGCATAACATGTAAATGTGACCGGCTTTCAATGGAGCCGTGGTGCATCTTTGAAAAGGTTCCTGTGCGCTTTTTGGCTCCGGTTCAGGTGTGAATTCAGGTAAAAATTTGTACCTGAACCAGTGACCATAAACACTCCGGACTGCAAACTGCAGCCGCATATACACTATATTGTCAAAAGTATTGGGACATCTGCCTTTAGATGCACATCAACTTTAATGGCATTCCAGTCTTAGTCTGTAGGGTTCAATATTGAGTTGGCCCACCCTTTGCAGCTATAACAGCTTCAACTTCTTCTATGGACCTTGCTTTGTGCACTGGTGTGCAGTCATGTTGGAACAGGAAGGGGCCATCCTCAAATTGTTCCCACAAAGTTGGGAGCATGAAATTGTCCAAAATGCCTTGGTATGCTGATGCCTTAAGAGTTCCCTTCCCTGGAACTAAGGGGCCAAGCCCAACCCCTGAAAAACAACCCCACACCATAATTCCACCTCCACCAAATGATTTGGACCAGTGCACAAAGCAAGGTCCATAAAGACATGGGTGAGCGAGTTTGGGGTGGAGGAACTTGACTGGCCTGCACAGTCCTGATCTCAACCCGATAGCCAGGCCTTCTCATCCAACATCAGTGCCTGACCTCACAAATGGCAAGAATGGTCTGGAAGAATGGTCAAACATTCCCATAGACACTCCTAAACCTTGTGCACAGCCTTCCCAGAAGAGTTGAAGTTGTTATAGCTGCAAGGGGTGGCCCAACTCAATATTAAACCCTACGGACTAAGATTGGCATGCCATTAAAATTCATGTGCATGTAAAGGCAGGTGTCTCAATACTTTTGACAATATAGTGTGTGTGAACCCAGCCTAAGGCTTTCTGCATGTGAGAATTAGCAAGTAGCAGGTGTTCCAACATCCCCGGCAGGTGTGTTCCAGGATCACCTAGTTATAGGCAGAAGGGTGCGGGGTAGATGAAGGGCTGAATAAGAAAAGGAAGGATGGTCTGTGACTAGAGTGTGCATTTACTGCCACCCAGAAGAATATTCCTCTGGCACCTTCCCTCCATGGTACATAATTGGTTAGGCCAGGTTTAAACCTATTTTAAGGTAGAACGCCACACTTACTATGACTTTAACCGGTTCCCGACCGGCTCGTGTACATTTACTGCTGCAGAGTGGCTCTGTAGTGCGACTCGCCGTCTTTAAATGGCGGCTCGGGCGGGAGCACGCCCGCCGCACTCCGCAGAGTTGTGGCCACGGCTCAGGCGGACTCTATCTCCGCCGGCGAGCCGCAATTGCTCGACAGAGCAGAAAAACGGGGAACCGATAAGGTGTAAACACGGCGGCTCCCCGCTCTGTCAGGCAGCATGACAGAGATCTACTGATCCCTGTACTCGGGATCAGTTGGATCTCTGGTGCCCCTGACAGCAGCCCAACCCCCTCACAGTTAGAACACACCCAGGGAACACAGTTACCCCCTTGATCGCCCCCCCCCCCATTTGTGGGAAAAAAAGGACGCAAATTTTGTTTGGGTACAACGTCGCACGACCGCGCAGTTGTCAGTGCCGAATCGCAAAAAGTGCTCTGGTCCTAACGTGGGATATCCTTCTGGGGCTGAAGTGGTTAAATAGTTTGTTCGAGCCAAGCTGGTCCAAACAAATGGTTTCCATCAACAACTAATAAGCACACTGTACTAAAATGGGCTGTAGTAGTTTCAGCTGTATAGAGTATACATTAGAGGTGCACCAAATGGAAATTTTGGTACCCAAAATTCAGGATGCACTTGGCCAAAACAAAAAATGAGTTTTTAAAAAATATATATATTTTTATATAAAATTGTATTATATTCGACTTTTTAATTAATATCATGAATTTAAATTTATATGAATTTATTGTCGGCCATTATCGGCATCTGTAGCACAAGAAAAGCTCAAGAAAAATACATCCCTTTAAATTCTATCTATGCCTTCGCACTGGTTCCTTGCGCTTCCGTCGTATTGTTAAAAAAAATCTTGCTTGCTGCATATTTGGTTAGTTAAAAAAAACTGCACCAAAAATGCACCTCCCCATTGAAATGCATTGAAAACACAGCAAGAACGCACCTGTGTTCTGTTTTCCACAGTGTTAATTTTGGCAGAAAATTTCAATTTCATTTAGTTTAAATGCCCGTACACGCGGTCCGATGCTTGGCCAACAACGGTCGTCCAACAGCCTGGAGACTAGAAAACTTGTGTTGGCCAACAAGGCATTGATCGATTGTTGGCTCGTGTGTGCAGAAGTTGACCAACCAAAAGTTGGAAGTGCAAACACGCATGCCCAGAATCCAGGAAGAGTTCAGTCGTGTAATCTGTGTTCCTAATTCACAAATCACATTCACCTGAACTTCCTTGTTATACGCTCATAAACCTCACTACGTTTGGCTTTGTTGGCCGATTACTTGCTTCACGTCAGTACCAATTTTGGAAAAACTTAGACGTTCTGTTGACCAACCATGGGCTCGTGTGTACGAGGCTTTAGTCTTAGGACTAAAATGGCATTTTAGTTACTGTCCCATTTTCGTCTTCTGCAATTGTTTTAGTTTTAGTCGTACTTAGTCGACGAATACTAATTTTAGTAGACTAAAACTCATTTTAGTTGTCTAAAATCTAATGGGTGTAGTTAAATTTCTACAATTTCCAAACTCATATTATATATATACTGCTGGAATGAAAAATCTAATATGTTATTATTTATGGTATTGAGGTATGAACATGCACTACAGACCAGTGTTAATTTTGATGTCAAATTTCAATTTAGTTTTAGTCTTAAGCCTCGTAAACACAGTGCGATGGTCGTACGACCAAAATCGTATGTTGGCTGTTGTATCTTGCGTACTGACATGCACTAAGCGATCGTACGACCAAGCCGAACGTAGTGACGTGTTATGAGCGTATAAAGAGGAAGATCAGGTGAATGTGATTGTGAATTAGGAACTGTTCTACTGTTCTAATCGTGCGTACTAACAACAATCAGTCGTACGACCGTCACACCATGTGTACGAGGCTTTAGCCTTTTGACTAAAATGGCATTTTAGTTTTAGTCGCATTTTAGTCATCTCAATTGTTTTAGTCTTATTTTAGTTGACTAAAATGGTATTACGTTAGTAGACAAAAATGCTGCCAGAACTGAATCAAATTGGCCTGAACGTTTCTCCCCCATTCCGTAGAAGCCTTGTATTTTTATCCGTGAATACAAGGCTTTCTCTGAGTGGCTGAAGTAGAGAGGTAGGCGGATGACATTCCCAATTCCACCTATAAAAATACAAGGCTTCTGAATGGGGGAGAAGCGCGAAGCCTGTTTCAATTTAGCTCTGGTAGCAGACATGACATTGCCATTATTGCTGCCAGAACGCAGCGCCGCATGCTGTATGTGGCTGATGCCATTATATTATAGTACAGCACACAGCAGCCACATCAGTTAGCAATCAAAATAGTTTGTTTGGACCCCCTTGCCCCAAACAAACTACTTAAAGTGGTAGTAAAGATGTTTTTTTTTTTTGTATTTATGCCTCCAGGTAAGCCTATAATAAGGCTTACCTGTAGCTAAAGTAAATATCTGGATAATTACCTAAGCAGCGCCGGTGATGTCACTACATGCGCACTGTGCTCTCAATGAATGGCGTGCCATCCCGTCCATTGAGAGAGCCGTGCATTGGGAGTGACATCGCAGCTCGGCCAATCAGATGCCTGCAGCTCGTGAACCGGAAGGAAGACATGGTGACAGCGCACCGCTGGAGGACTTCATATTCAGGTAATTGTTTCATGTGCTAGTATGTGATGCATACTAGCACATTATGACATTAACTTGCAGGGAGAAGATGTTCATTTTTTTTTCCCCCGCGGTTTACTGCCGCTTTAATGTTACAGTAAACGTGGAACTAAAATTATCATCTTCATTTTTGATGAAGAAAGTGAAAATATCTGCAAAATAGATATTTTTTGTCTCTGTAAATGGGGTACAACTATTATTTCAGCCTCTCTAGATAGGTAATGCCCATTGTTTCAGCCTCTATAAATAAGCATGTAGTTTAGAGATTTTTTTACATACAAAATAAAATTGTCCTACTCTTCATGTGGAAGGAGATCAGTCTATGCACAAATATAACATAATTTTAAATAGGGGCTTATAGAAGAGTTTTTTTTTTTTTTTTAACTTTAAATAACATTTATTCAGAAATATGAAAGTATATGAAATGTAGATGTTGTTATAGCAGGTCTACTTTCCAGTGTATGCAGTGGCAAAAAAAAAATATATATATATATTTTTTTTTTTAAGAGTAAAGCATTTGATACCCTGAAAAAAAAAATCCTGTTCCTTTAAAGCATCAATTGCTTGTGCTGTGTAATTTGGCCCCTTCTATCACCTGAAGTACCTGGCTGCCCTTCCCCTGTAAACTGACCATGGTTAACCATGGCTGCTGAGGCCTGACACCATCGTCAGTTTACGTGCCTCCGTCATCAGCTGTCTCCTGTCTGCTCTCCCTCCTCTCCTCCCTGCCTGTCAGCTCTTTGCATGAGCCTCCCCTCCACTTCTAGCACCATTCTGAGCAGTGCAAAAATTACTGCTCACAGTCACTTCCAGCCCCTCTGCTAGGATAACCTGTAGTATATAGTGTATGCCATTTTTTTAAAAAATCATCTTCTAAATACCTTATTTCTTCTCGCTAATCAGCGGTCACGTGACCGCCTGTCGCTCTCTTCCTCCGATGTATGTACTACAGAGGGAGATAACATGACCGCCCGACAGACATCAGAGGGAGGTCCCAGCCCCTCCCTCCGTAGTACATACATCGGAGGAAGAAAGTGACGGACGCTCACGTGACCACTGATCAGCAAGAAATAAGGTATTTAGAAATTGTTAAAACAGCATACACTACATACTACAGGTAATCCTAGCCAAAGGGTAGGCAGTGATATTTAGCACTGCCTTAACAACCCCTTTACCCTAGGTTCACATGTATGTGTTTTTTTACCGCGTTTTGCAGAAATGCACTACAGTCCATTTAACATGGTTTCCTATGGATGTACTTCACACCTGTGCGTTTTGCAGCGCTGCATTTTTTGCAAAGGGTCAGGGACTTTTTTTGTCACTGCAGTTTGCGTTTTGCATGCAATAGACTTGAGTGGAGCTGCACCAGAAACGCAAATGTTTCTAGATGCTTTTTTTACTGCGATTTTGTTGTGATTTGCGGTTATAAATCTGCCTAGCAACAAATCCCCCCCCAAAAAAAAAAAACACAAATCGCGGTAAAAAAGTGCAGCCACATAGGTGTGAGCCTAGACTCAAGTAGGGAAGGGTTACAACCCTTTGAGGTGCTGTTATGCCCCATTGGGGTGTTTCCTGTCACTTCCTGTCCCAGAGACATAACAGGAAGTCAGCAGAAATCTCAACGCAAGTGAAAAATAAAAGCTGTCTCTCCACTAGAGGATTTCCATTCTAACAGAAACTAAAGAAAACAATGTTGCCTTTATATACACTTTAAGAGTTAATGGTTAGAGCCAATTAGCAGAGCTCCACATGTACTGATGTCTCTTCTGGAAATAAACATGTTTACTGTGCTGGAGAAATGTGTCTGTTGCCGTCAGTTGGGGTGTTTATGGAGCGTCTGCTGGCAGCGCAGGTACGGAATAACCACACATAAAAACACTGTTGCTGCCAGGTTATGGCATCACTTCATATAGGGAGCAAATCTATAACAGCTAGGGGGGCAAGCTGGGCTCGCGTAGGGCCACACAGCTAGCTGTAGGAAGAGGTTGGAGGTCATGAGGGGTCGTACAGATCGCTGTAGGGGAAATGTGAGTACATCACGAATCCGCAGGACGAGGAGACGGCGGCTTACAAAGGGCAGCTTGTGCAGTGGACGGAGGGGACCGGCTGTCATTAGTCAGGTAAACAGCTCAAGGTAGAACCTGAATCCAGGAATAACATACTGTACATAACACAGATTAACCTGTTCCCGGACACACTGTACATAGGATTAACCCGTTCCAAGTTGCTGCTGTCCTTTCAGTATACATTACACGGCCGATGGGAAGATATGGAATATATCACCTTGTATGTACAGTGCTGTGATATAATACCTCTGTACAATTGTATGCAGGGCATGGGCTCCCAGAAGGCTCATGGCAAACTGAAAGGGTTCACCCTTACAGAAAAAATGTAAAGGTGAATGAACGCCGTACACTCTCCCTACTCCCCTGGTCCCTGCTGTACTAATCTCAGGGGATGCAGAGCTGTTTGTGCCCACATTGACAGTCCAGGGATTTGAAATCCCTGCTCTTCTCCATCTCTGTGCAGTGCTTCCAGGACAGATCAGAGCAATTCTGACTGGTCAGTACCTGCACAATGAATTGCTCTGGTGTGTCCCAGAAGCACTAAACAGAGAAGGAGGAAAAGAGCAGGGACTTCAAATCCACAGACCGCTGGATAGCCTGCATGGGCACATAAAGCTCAGCAGCCCCGCGGGTAAGTACAGCGAAGACCAGGAGGGTGAACAGTGTTTAGTTCACTGTTTCCTAAGGCCGGCCATAGACTGTTCGAATCTCGGCCAGTTCAGCAGGAACCGCCCAAGATACGGACCTTGTGTCGGCAAGCTGAGTGTACCAAGTTGATCGATCAACTTGGGTACAACCAGCCAGCTGGATTCACCTGCGATTATTGCTAGCAGCTACTACAGCCGCTGACAATCACTGTCTTCTCCCGGTGGGGACAGCTTCCCCTGCCCGTCCCTCCGCTGGAAGCATTACTTTCCTGCAACCCGTGGTTCACCAGTTTTGTGTGGAGGAACTGAAGTGCCCTGGACAAAGCCATGACCTCAACCTTACTGAATACCTTTGGGATGAATTGGAAAGCTTTGAGCCAGGTTTTATATTTTGGTGGGGCCTGATGTGAGCCATGCTTTCTTATCTGTACTGGACTTCACAAATGGACACAACTTCCCAGACACCCTCCAAAATCTGGTGGCAAACTTTCCCAGAGAAGTGGAGAATGGTATAGCCACAAAGGGGGATCAGCTCCATATTAACAGCCATGGTTTTGGAACTGGAAGTCCAATAGGTTCATACAGGTATGATGGATGGAGGAACTGGAGTGTCCTACAAAGTGCCCTGACCTCAACCCTACTGAACACCTTCGGGATGAATTTGAATACCAAGTGTGAGTCAGGTCTTCTCATCCAACACCAGTACCTGACTTCCCACAGACGCCCACCAAATTCTTGTGGAAAGAGTGAAGCCCGTCACAGCTACAAAGGGGTTTCACTAGTTTGTTGTGGAGGAACTCGGGTGTCCTGCACAGAGCCCTGACCTCAACCATACTGAACACCAATGATCAGCCAGGGCTTATCATTGAACATCAATACCTGACCTCACAAATGGTTTTAACTATGGTTCTGGTACTGACCAATGGGGACTATCCTATGTTGCATGGACATTGAGGACACCAGTTTACTTACTCGGAATCTCATTTGTGTGGCCATCAGTGGGAAGAGTTTCATCGACGAGCTTTTAGCTGTTCTTGGCCCTCATCATTTTTTTTTTTTTTTTTTGGAAGCCATGATGAACATTGCAACAGAACATTTTAAAGTGGCTGTAAAGGCTCAAGGTTTTTGCATGCAGGTAAAAAACCTTCTGTGTGCAGTAGCCCCCCCCCCCCCCCCAATACTTAACTTGAGCCCCATCTCGATCCAGCGATGTGCATGAGAGCCTCAGCTCCCACTGCCATCAATCACAGCCAGTGAGGAGAGAGAGGGCCGCTTGCTCTGAGGGCACTTGGCAGGAGGGAGGGGCTAGGAGCACCGGCAGGGGACTTAAGAGGAGGATCTGGGCTGCTCTGTGTAAAACCACTGCACAGAGCGGGTAAGTAGAACATGTTAAGCCTATGGAATTCCACTGGTCACTCATATACAAAACATTCTTCCCACTGACACCTGCTGAATTCTGAGACCCAAAAATGATTTCAAGGGTTGCTCCAGGGTAAAAGGGTTGATCCAAACGAATTGCAGAATTTCAGTGACCCGGAATATTATGTTACTGCATATGTAACAGTAGCAATTTCAAATAATTCTCCATACTCATTGCTATGTTAACATCTGTTTATTATTCACTATATACAGTAAAAATAATATAAAGTAACATGGAGCCACTCCTGGAGTGTTATCTGTCCTGTCCATTGCTAGAAGGCGTCCTCGTCCCACCATGGGACAGAGCGGAGTGTCCTGCGTCAGGTCCATGACACCGTATGGTGCGTTCAGTGCCTAGAGAAGTGCTTTCATAAGACCGTGTCCAGGGTCAGCATCCAACAATTAAAGTGCATTATCTGCAGTCCAAGTTCAGTTTGGTTTCAGGACATTCTTAGCGGCGGGTGTCGGGGATTGAAGAATAAAATTGAAAACGTTATAATAAAAGTAGGTGTGAGTAAACGTTATGGATTAAGTCTTGTAGCCAACAATGCTCTTTCTTCCTCTATGGAAGGAGTTCCATTCCCGCCAGGTCAGGAACTCAGCAGGGAGGAACCGCTGCCCAATATGGCCATAATATTGAAACATCCTCCTACGTCTGACACCAGAAGCTTAGATAAAAAGGGAAAACTCCTGCCAGATTTTCTGTGAGTTGCAAAGACCTGCCGTGATTAAATTTTGATCGAAAATAGAAAAGCTGGTTATGGGTGGAGTAATGGCTGCTAAGTGAGGAAGTCTCATCATGGAATCTTTTTTATCTCATCAGGGAATCTAGGACTATATGTGAAATGTTTGCAAACTTGTGCCGAGCTCTGATACTGGAGTCCTCTGATGTGGAGGCAGGGAGTCCTACACATGAAGGGGCCACTTTCTTTATAGAACTCTACCAAAAAATTGTAGGCTGCTTTTGCGTTAAAAAAAAAAAAAAAAAGCACCAGGAAAGCTCAAGTAAAAGGCTTCCCTTTAAATTCTATGTATGTGTTCACACTGGAGTGTTACATTTCCGTTGCAGTGTAAAAATATCCTGCTTGCCGCATTTTTGGTCAGTTAATTACTTGCCGACCACCTAACTGGGAATTTACGCCATGACCTTGACTTTAAATACTGGAGGTTATGGTTGCAGCCACAATATTTTCTTTTCCCTTAAGGCCGCTTTCCCACTTGTGCAACTTGTCATGCGACTTTGCAGTCCCAAGTCGTTCCCCATTATTTCCAACGAGTACCATTCATATCTGTGCGACTTCAAGTCGCAGCAACTTCAAAGTAGTCCCTGCGCTAATTTTGGTCCGACTTTGATGGGACTTGAGGTCCATAGACTTCAGAATTACACAGTAAAATCGTGCGACTATTAAGTCGCACAAGTGTGAAAGGGGCCTTAGGCAGATCGGCTTTCAGATTAAAGTGATCACTATTAGAATCTTCCAGGGGTTACAATGCTAATCGCGGGAACCATTCGGCGTCATCCCATAGAGATAAACAATGGCAAGATGGCCACCGCTCATCTCTATGCCCTTGGAGGAGCGGAGTGACGTCACTTCCGGTTCTCGGGCCATGTAAACATTTTTTTTTTTTCTTAAAGCAAAAGATAAATCGATCATTTGCTTTTAAGGGTAAATGAGAGATCTGGGGTATTTTAGACCCCAGATCTCTCCATAAGGAGGACCTGTCATGCTGTATTGTTATCGCAAGGGATGTTTACATTCCTTGCGATAACAATAAAAGTGATCAAAAATTTTTTTTTTTAAAGGGACAGTAAAAAAAACAAACAAACAAATATAATGAAAACATAATAATTCTAGCACTAGACCTCCTTGGTAACTTGTAGAAATTTTTAAAGCGTTGCCTATGGAGATTTTTATGTACCGTAGTTTGGCGCCATTCCACAAGCGTGTGCAATTTTAAAGTGTGACATGTTAGGTATCTTTATCTGGCGTAACATCATCTTTCATATTATGAAAAAAAAAAATTGGTATTTTTTTTTTTAATGCATTAGTGTATTTTTTCCCAAAAAAATTGCATTTGAAAAAACCGTGTGAGATAAAAAAAAAATTGAAACAACCGCCGTTTGGGGGTTTTAAGTAATTTTCTAGTAAAAAAATACAGATTTTTACTTGTACACAAATGTCAGGAAAAGGCTGGGTCCTTAAGGAGTTAAAAAAACGCAATCAAAAACACACCTCCCCATTGAAAGCAATGGAAAACGCGGCAAAAACGCACGCACGGTTTTTGAGTCATGCGTCCTTTAAAAAATGCACCGCTAACATGGTAAAATTGTGGCAAAACCGCATATGCTTTTTTGCAGTGTATCAGTGTGAAAGTAGCCTTAGGCAGATGGGGAAGCCTTTACTGCAGACCATTGCTCCCCCTCCCCCAGGTATAGCTATGGCTCACCTTGGCTTTTTCAGTTAAGTGACTATTGGCGCCAATCTAAACCTTCCATATATCTCTACAGAATTTTTATGAAGTTTCCCTTCGAATGTCAGGCTGCTCCATTGTTAGACCATTGCGAGTTGGATTGAATGTAATTACTGAATAAAAGTGAAGATTACAGAGCAATGACTGGGAGCCATTGACTGATGCAGAAGGATATAGAAATATCACCATGGACAGCGAGGGTTTCCCTTTTATGATCATAGCTGGCTACAGCTGACAGTCCAACACTTTGTACAGGAAGGATTTTGATATAAAAAAATGGAGTTCTAGCTGCAAAATGGCAGCAGCCCTAAGGTGTTCCTCTTGGTATCTGCAGAGGTAATTGCAAATGGCTGGAGATTGCGCACAGCAGAGTGCTGGACGTCTTGAGCTTTGTATGGTGAACTCACAGCTGCTGCAGGTGGATAATTCACACTCTGTGCTCACCAGTGACCCAATCATATTCAGCAATGAGCACGGACAGCTATTTGCTGGCCTCTAACCTTATAAGTATTTATGAGCACACTCCGTACTCCACAAGGGGGAGCAGAGGCCCAGATTGTGCTCATAACATCTCTGTGCCAATCCGCAGCCCTGGATACCCCTTCTTCCAGCTCAGTGTGTCTGTCGGCGAGCCCAGAGCCAGCTCAGTACCCAATTTCCAGGTCTTCCTTCCGGCGTCTCTGGGTGAACAGCGAACTGAAGGGGTAAAGCTTGGCTTTGGCCTGGAATCTTTGTCCAGCGATTTCTATTTCGTATTGTCCTCGGTTAATGAACTCGGTGGTGATGGGGTTCTGGCTATTAATGAAGCCCAGGCACACATGTCTGCCCAGGGTGTAGCTATAGGCACTGCTGGTGGTCTTGCCCACAAGTTCCCCATTGCGGTAGATGGGCTCCCCCCACCAGGGCCACAAGTCAAGGTCTGTGTCATGATCTTCCAAGATGAACATAGTGAACCGTTTCAAAATGCCCTCTTCCCGCTGCTGCAGCAAGGCGTCCCGGCCGATGAAGTCATACCCCTGCAGGGAGAACAGAACAACATAATGAGAATTATTCTTATTGCAGAACGACTACTTCTCTGCCCCCAGACCGTGGCCCTGACACCACTGAGCATGCGCCATACAAGCTTCAAAGTTCTGGCAGTGCAATCCCATGCCATACAAAAATTATCTGTGTACATCAGAAATCCCTGGCTAAACTTCCACAATTTTTAGGTCTTCAAAAATTAACAGCAACAATAAAGTGACAAAACACAAAAGTTATAGAAATTCTGGAAACATGAGGACAGAAGTTGGTCAAGCTAGCTGGTGAAAAAACACAAAGAATAATAGTGGATGGAGATGACACAACTGCCCACAACTCTTCCACAATATCCCCCAAAACAATGGGTGCACTAGAAGGCCCCATATACACTGGGGGTGTTTGGCCCCCATGCATGAGACTCTGGCATTTAGGTGTGGGTGGAAGGCACAAGTGCACTATATATATATATATGCTATACTCAGGGGGGAAAAAAAATGCCTTCCGCCAGCATCTAAATGCTGGTATCTCACATATCGGGGCTGGACATCCAGTTTTTCCAGACTGATGTGCGAGTGTCGACCATGTCCACAGCTCCCTTGAGATTTCTGTTATACACAATTTAGCTTAAAGTGTTGGAACACTAATGGGAAAAAAATGGATCCTGTTCCTTTAAAGCATTTTATACAGCACAGTGCTTGTGCTGTGTCACTTGGCCCCTTGTATCACCTAAAAAACCTGGCTGATCCTGCCAATTTCTGCCCTCCCCCCTGTAAACTTACCATGGTTGATCATGCCTGCTGAGCCACGACTGTGGTCAGTTTATGTGCCCCCGTCATCTAATGGGTCTCCTCTCTTCCCCGACCCCCCGCCTGTCAGCTCCATCCACTCCACGATCCTCCCCTCCAACTTGTAAAATAATAGTGTTAAGTCTCTACAATCCCCTCTGTTAGATAATAACGTGCCCCACTGTATGTCTTATTAAAAAAAAGCCAATTTGTACCTTAAATCAGAGCATCTCCCAGCGCTCACGTGACTCCTCAGCTCTCTCCTCTTCTCCCAACTGACGTCAGGGGGAGTTCTCGGCCCCTCCCACTGTATCTGTCAGACATGGGGAGGAGAAAGCTGAGGAGTCACGTGAGCGCTGGGAGGCCCTCTGACCTTGCCGATAGCCGCTAATGCTTCCGGACCTTGTAATTTTCCATTCACAGAGGACTGTGAATAAGTAACGTGGCCGGGCGGGCAAAGCCCCACTCGTTTTTGTTAAAAATTGTGTCAGCTAGCGGGGAGGGAGAAGATCCCCTCTAGCTGTCAGATCGGGGTGTGTGGGGCGGTCCGTTCGTAACATGTTACACCCTGAATTAACATGTAACATGTTACGAAAGGTGAACTTATCCTTTAACTTACCTTATCCCTCACTCCCTTGGCAGCTGATGCTCTCATCTTTGATGATCCAGGTTGTGGGCCGGCCCTCAGCCTCCTCACTTACAATGCAGGACTGCTGAACCTGCATTGTATGTTATGACATTACAGCTGCCACAGCCGTCCGGAACCATTGAAAAGAAGAGGCTTCAAGGGAATGGTCGCATGGAAGGTGGAGCCTGCAGGAGCATGGGATAAGGTAACACTGCCTTTTACTGGTACCCTAGACAAAAATGAGCATTAAACCCTGCATTTTTTTTCATTTTCCACTGATTTCTCTACATTTTTGATAAAGTATGGGCGGGTTTTTGCCATCTATGTCTAATTAGGGAGATTTCCCCTTCCTGATTGGCCGGGAGAAGAAACAGGGAGACATTAGCGAATATTAATTTGCTAATGTCACACAACTGGGTGGGCTCTGGGTGCAGTGCTCTGCACCCCGAGCCCACCCTTTTTGAAGCCAATTAGAGCCTCAGGCTCTACTCATGTGCTTCAAGGAAAAAAAAAAAACCCCATTGGAATCCATGCGTCCGACACCCTGCATGTAGATTAGGGCCAGGCACATGGATTAGGGGGCGGCGCCCCTGCGTGAGCGGCCGCCACTGGATGTACCTATCAATTTTATTCCGGCTATAATCAGGGCAATTAGAGAAATTGTACCTAACTGGGACACAGACAACAACCAAAACCCAACAGAGGGTCTAATCCCTCTAATCCAGATCCTAAAAAAGTAATTAAATCTGCAAAGCCAGAATGAATGGAAATGTTAAATGCAATTTCTACATAATTCCGGTATATCTTCAACAGGTGGGGTCATTTAACTCAAATCTATACCAGACATTAGGCACAAAAGTCAGGCACCTTGTCCAGCTTGACTCGGAATTCACGCCCACATTCCATCGGGGTGGTGAAGGCGTCCAGGTCCTGACCCCAGAAGGCAAAGAACTTCTCAATGCGTAGACTCCTCAGGGCGTAGTAACCAGCATTACGGATTCCATACTTCTGTCCCACGCTTATTATTTCATTATAGACGTGTAATGCATACTGGGTAGGAGAAAGGTAACAAGTGAGACATAAAAAAGGTACAAACTAAACTTCCCCATAGCTGTCATGAATCAAAACCTGAAGGAGAGGTGGGGGAGTGACTTGGAACGCAGGAAGACATTTTAGCCATTGTCAATAAAAGCCTGGTGGACGGGGAGGGGAGTGGCTCGGAATGCATGGAGTCATGGTAGCTGCTGTCAGTGAAAGCCTGCAGGAGGTGCAGGGATGTGGCCTAAAATGCAGGGAAGGCATAATAGCTGCAGTCAATCAAAGCATGGAGGAGAGACAGGGGAGTGGGTTTGGAATGCAGTTACTGTATCCATAGTCTATGAAAGCCTCAAAGAGGGGCAGGGGAATGGCTTAGAATGCAGGGAGACATGACAGCCGCTGTCAGTAAAAAACCTGGAAGAAGGGCAGGGGAGTGGATTGGAATGCAGGGCTTGCCTGCCACTGATTGTTAGTACAAGTCCCAGGCAAGAGTATGCATGTACAGGCGGCTACATAGGGGCTCCAGGGGAACCCTGTAAGGCAGCCTAGCCATCCCATAGCAGGCCATTTTTGAGACGCTGAGTGGCTGTGCCTGTAGACATGGCGGGACAGCAGGCTTGGAAGAAAATGAGGTTTGCTGCTAGATATACATTTTCCACTGCACAGGTAACAGCTCTCTGCATGATGAGGATTTCATGCAGAAAGCTGTCACAGATCGCCCCCCACACAGTGCACCAAGCACACTGATACCCCTGTCCCCATACATATAAGTGTCCACATAAAACAGTCCCCAGGGGTGATTAAATACCACCAAAAGAAAGCTCTATTTGTGTGAAAAAAATGATAAAAATTTCATATGGGTACAATGTCGCACGACCGCGCAATTGTCATTCAAACTGCAACGGCGCTGAAAGCTGAAAATTGGTCCGGGAAAGAAGGGGGTTTAAGTGCCCAGTATTGAAGTGGTTAAAGTGGATGTAAACCCACCACTCACCCAGTATAAACTAATGGCACAGTATTAATGTATATACACATACAAGCCTCCTGCATGTATCCTTACCTTGCAAATGTCACCCCCTTCAGCAGTAGCAGCCCCACAAATCTCTGGAATCAGTGGGTAGGTCTGTTTGCTGGAGCTTGGTGGGTGGAGTTATGATGTCACAAGACTCCTTACCCACCTCTACACTCTCCTTCTTTGCTATTCAAGGAGTTTTTTGAGAAACATCTAGTCAAAACTCAGGAAAGATACCACATGACTTCAGCATGCCCAATCATGCTGAGGTGTGGATAAGCCAATCCTGGGACAGCTGGAGAAGAAAGGATGGGGGAGTGTGAAGCTCTGTGCATGATATAAGGAAAGGACCTGTCACTCACACAGCACTGGGATGTTTTTTTCTTACTGAAAAAAGATAAGGGGATTGCTCAGAGCTGGATTAACTTTGTGGGAAGACTGGGCACAGATTACATGACATGCTCAATTCTACTAGGCAGAATGAATTAAAAACTACATCCACTTTAATGGAAATATTGTAAAAAGAGCCAGAAATTAGTGAGAGAAACTGTATAAAATGTAAACTAGTCATGATAAGACTGCAGTGACTGGTGTACTATGGGTGTCTGACCAGTGTCCTATGGGTGTCTGGAAAGGGAAAGGGATATCCACACTCAGAGATGGGTCACCAGCACTCACCTCGATGGGAATGTACAGCGTGAAACCCGGCTCTCCGGTATGGGTCATGCTCATGACGCGGATACCGTTTGCGTAGCCCACGCTCATCTCCTGTACAGGAATAAAGACATGACGCTTAGGGAACAGAAAGCAAGTCCTGAATCAGAGACGACACACCCGCCCCTCGCCTCACCTTACAGAACAGAGATGGGAAATGGTCGGGCGTCATGGGGGTATAGGACAGCTCAGACAGTACATCCATGGCACGTGGACCAATCAGGTTCAGAGCTGCAAAACAAGAGGCAAGATGAATGGAGGCTGAAGTGAGACCCTAGAGTATGTGGAGGTGAGTAGTACCTCCTGAGCCCCATATATATATATATATATATATATATACACACACACTATATGGGTGATCTATAGCATCTGATTTATTTTTTTATTAAAGTGAGTCACCAAAAGTTTTGTACTTCACAAAATTTACAAAAAATTTAAAGTTTCATAAAAGTGGCCAACAAGGTAAGACACACCCCCAATGACATCATCTGCTTCATAAAACGTGGTGTGCCATACCTGTGTACTTCCAGGTGACGTCCTCCAGCAGTAAGTCACTGTCACTGGGCATGTGCTGCTTCAACCAAGACCAGCAATGGACCTGCTGATCAGTAGGGGAGATCATGAAGAAACTGCAAGAAAAGGACGAGTCATCTTAGTGAGACACACACATTGATTTCACCACACCGTGACCGGTCCTCCAGTCCTGGCACAACCCAGAAGACCGCACTCAGCTTGGAATGCAATATAATATTCCTTAACTTGGAGAATGGAAGATTAGAACCCCTGCCAGTTTTTTTTTTTTTTAATCAGAAGTTTTATTTGATTAAATTCAAGCATGCATGTTCCATATACACATTAACAAAATAATGCTAAGTTGTAAATGTACAAAACATTAGAAAACAAATAGGCAATTACAGCTTCCAACTGCATAGATCTCACTAAAGAGAACATACAGCCCCACCTAGTGGCTGAAACAGAAATAACAGTGCCAATAGAGCATTAATATTGCACACTCCAAAATCTGCTGCCAGGTTTTTATTGTCGTCTGTGTCCCTGCTGGGTGGGAATCTTCCTGTCTATTCGTCCTGGTGTCACCAACACAGAATCGATAGGAAATCCACATTGTAACAGAACAGGATTAGATGGGGAATTCTTTTCACTTTTGTTTTAGAGATCGGCTCTCACTTCCTGTTGTATCATTAGGACAGGAAGTGAAGAAAATCTCCTTACTGGGACAAAAGTTACGTTTTAAAAAAAAAAAATAGGACAGTAAGTGAAACCCAAAAATCTGGCTTAAGATACCAGGTTCCTCCGAATCAACAATTTTTAAAACTGAAGTTTTATTTATTTAATCTGAAATGAGGCGGGGCTTTATCTGACTTGCTGCAGCTTCTAATGCGCATTGTGAGAAGCTCACAGTGTGCACTGAAATCAGATTAGGTACGTTTAGTACAGGAGAGAAGCCTGTACAGCTGTGCAAGACTGAAGGGAAGGACGGAGGTCATATTTAATATGGTAACGAGTAATTACAACCTTTAGGTTTCACTTAGACTTTGTCAGTAAGTTCTCAGTCACATAGGAGAAGAGCCTCTCACCTGCGCTTATTGAGCCGCACCATACTGCAGTCATTCTCATATCCTCCACGCTCATTCAGCATCCCGGTGTGAACTATGTGCCCCACGGGGACATCCAGGTCATTGGAGAAGAGATACTGAAGGATTTCCAGCGCCTGGTCCCCTGGAGACTGACAGAAACGTCACATCTTAATACTACAGACAATTAATGTAATATTGTCCCTGAACCAGAGGCGACCAATCAGGATCTCAGACTGCACACGTGGGGGAGGAACTAGGCAGAAATATTAGTCGGATAATGGTGGTGCAATAAAGACAAGAACAAAAAGAACAGGTCATTAACTTGTAGACTTCACCATGCCTAGTGTGCTGTGTGCACCCATAAAGCCCAAACTGTCCTCATGATCCCTCTGTCAGTAGGGGGCATCTCCAGACTATCTGCATATATGCAAATGGGGCTGACTTCAGAGCAGTAATAGTGATAAGTAATGATATTGTTCTGCCCCCAATCTGATGTGTAACCAGAGAAAAGAGATATCCCCATGTCTCTCACCATTGGCCAGCTTATGCCTCATGTTCCCAGGGTGGTGATGTCACTAGCAGTGTTGCCAAGTGGATTATTCTCAAAACCCCCAGAACCAGAATTGGGCCAACTCTCCTAAAATGTGTCTCATTCATATACATGAGTCAGCTAGAAGGTTGATCAATGTTTGCTGGTAGCACAGAAGGCACTGTGCAAAACATGTGAACATGACAGGTACTCTTCAGAAGTCGGGGGTCTGCAAACTTTTCAGTATGAGGGCCACATTGTATATTTCACAATAATTCATGGGCAGAAAATAATCCCCAGCAGAGTTCCCACATTACATCAAGGTCTCTATCAGGGCCCCCCTTACATCAGTGTATCCATCAGGGTCTCTATCAGAGTTCCCCCTTACATCAGTGTTCCCCATCAGAGTTACCCCTTATATCGGGGGCTCTATCAGAGTTCCCCCTTACATCATGGTCTCTATCAGAGTTGCCCCTTACATCGGGGTCTCTATCAGAGTTGCCCCTTACATCGGGGTCTCTATCAGAGTTCCTCCTTACACCAGTGTCCCCATCAGGGTCCCCCTTACATCAGTGTCTCTATAAGAGTTCTTATATCAATGTCCCCATCATAGTTCCCCCTTACATCAGGGTCCCCATGAGAGCCCGTCCAACATCAGAGTCCCCCCTTCTATCAGGGCCCCCATCAGAGTTCCCCTTACAAAACTATACCCACATCAGAGCCTTTCTTACATCAGAGTCCCATCTTACATTAGGGTGCCCATCACAGTGCCCCCTTACTTCAGATTTTACCCTTATATTAGGGCCTGCCATCAGAAGCCCTCCTTACATCAGGATCCCCATCAAAGTCCTTTTATATCAGGGTCCCCTTCAGAGTCTCCCATACATCAGTGTCCTCCTTAGAGCCTTTCTTACATCAGAATCCCCATTGGAGACCCCCCACCCCCCTTCATTCAGATTTCCCCCTTACATCATGTACCCTCATCAGAGTCCCCCTTTATATCAGGGCTCCCATCAAAGCCCCTCTTACATCAGAGTCACTTTCAGTGTACCCCTTACTAATGGAGGAAGTTCTGTGCTGTGAATGTTGGTGTCATTGCCAGTGGTCCTAACAACCAGTGCGGGGATGATGACAGCGGAGGGAACCTGAGCTGGAGACTGCAGAGGGGAGTTGAATTGAAAATCATAGGCAGTCTCTGCTACCGAAACCCTCAGTCTGTGCATGTTGAGGATCCTCCATTGACCCTAGCCGCGGGCTGAGTAGTTTGGAGATGCTTGCTAGAAGTAATAAGAGGAGGAAACGCATGCGGTCTTCAACAATATGAACGGCTTCAACTGTGACACCCAATAATATGAAATTGATACAATGTGGGCGTGTCCTGCTCCTCAAGTGTTTTTCTACTTTTTTTTTTTTTTATTTCTATAATTTTTTACCAAACAACTCAAAGTAAGGAATCAATGAGGAGGAAATGAGAGGAGGAAGTACGGAGGGGAGGAGAACATTCACAGCTGAAAATAAAGACTTACAGGAATCTGGTGAGCGAGACGGCACAGAAAGAAAGAAAAAAAAAAAAGACAAATCAGCAAACAGACAAAGTGTGGTCAGAGATGTAAGCGTGGTGGGGGAGGGAACTCACGCTGATCTCGAACTTGGTGAAGGATGACATGTCGATGACGCACACGGCCTCCTTACAGCACTTCACCTCCGAGCCGACAATATCAAACCAGTCCGGCTTGTAGAAGGTTTTACTCTGATCCAGGGCCAGCAGGTCTGCGGACAAAGGAGGGCCCTAAATTAGTGACTATATGATACCTCGGGTGGTAGGAGGAGCCTTAGGACTGTTTAGCAAACGCCAAATTGAAGTTTATTGGTTGTATATAAATTCACGGTGCAGCCATATTCACAATTTTACCTCCTGCTGCTATACAAAAGATTAGCTAAAGCATGACAGCCCTCCAAACCCACCACTGCACAGGTAAACACGAGAAGATGGCCACGATCCTCAAGGAAGTTATGCAAAAGTTTGAACAAGTCTGGACCCCATAGGTTGAACACTACCCCCCCAGGAGATTTTGATTGGGCCTTACTGACCCCCTAATATACTGTACGCAACTACCTTACATGTCAGTTCACAAATCCACAAGGGTTGGTGTTGCATTGAACTGTTTAAGGTTACTATTATTCTGATGTATGCTGACATCTAGTGGCGATTTAGGGCCACGCCAACTTGCTTATGTGATTTGATAATGCTGTCTGTCTTTCCCTCCTGTTTAGTGCTAGTTAGTTCAGTCTTAGCTAGACCCTCCCTGCTTCTTCCATATTCCCTCAGTCAATGTTGGTTTTTCTTTGCAGAGATAGGGCATAAGAAAGTTTTTGTCTTCTTACACTGTAAAAGACCAAAAACATTGTATGTACTGCGCTTGTAAGAAGTAAAATTGTATTGGTTTAAATTTCCGTGTTCTATTGAAGAGTTACGCTGCTTGTGGATGGTGATAAGTTAGCAGATGACCATACTGTCTGAACAGACTGGATCTTTGGATGCATGTCAATGCATTAGCGGGATATGAAACAGCAGTTGGTGTGGATCCTTCCCGAGTCTCCTGCCTCCCCCAATAACCCACTCTGCTTGTTTTCTACTTCTTTCTTCTCAGTCTTATTTCCTTTCTTCCCTTTCTATCCTATTAAGTCTACATGTGTTCCTGGACATATCCCCAATATGATATACCTATAAGCCCACCAAAAGTGTTAATAAACCCACACCATTCAGTAAAGACATGCCCAAATTCTTCTACCCCACTATCTTGGCTCCAGAAAAGAACCACTGAGGCCTACAATAAGCATGACCATGTCCAAGGCATGAGGAGAGGGGCAAACATCTCCCGACAAGGGCGGGAGGGCCCAGAACCTGGTGTCCCAACACTTTGGGGCTGTATTTAATTTTTCTTCTTTATGTGTTTTTTGAGCTTATGTAACCAGTATTTGTGTCTATAACTCTGTAACATGGTGCAGCAATACCACCCCTCTCCCCCCCCTTGCCACAGCAGAAGGAAAGCAAATAAAGACTGCCAAGCTCTGTATAAAAGCAGTGGTCTATCTCAGCAGTCCAACATGCCCCACCTTAGTACAACTACAGTTATGCAACCCTTGAGGAAGGAGAACAAGCGTTGGTGCCTCCCACCTTTTCCAGGAGGTACAAAATATTTGGCCCTCTCGAAGCCGTGCTTCTCCATCCATCGTGCTCCCTGGGCATCGAGCCGGTCATAGAGGGGGGAGGTGCGCAGCTGCCGTCCAGTCTGGAAGTCCCATCGTGGCACCTTTAGATCATAGATAAGAGCTGGAAGAGGCCAGATGAGAAAATATGAAAATGACAGTTATGAGGAATGTATTATTTCCTAAAGTGCCCACACACAAAGGGATCCGATGGTTCGGAGATGAATGACACAAGATATACAGTTGCTAGAAAAAGTATGTGAACCCTCTGGAATGATATGGATTTCTGCACAAATTGGTCATAAAATGTGACCTGATCTTCATCTAAGCCACAACAATAGACAATCACAGTCTGCTTAAACTAATAACACACAAAGAATTAAATGTTACCATGTTTTTATTGAACACACCATGTAAACATTCACAGTGCAGGTGGAAAAAGTATGTGAACCCTTGGATTTAATAACTGGTTGAACCTCCTTTGGCAGCAATAACTTCAACCAAACGTTTCCTGTAGTTGCAGATCAGACGTGCACAACGGTCAGGAGTAATTCTTGACCATTCCTCTTTACAGAACTGTTCCAGTTCAGCAATATTCTTGGGATGTGTGGTGTGAATCGATTTCTTGAGGTCATGCCACAGCATCTCAATCGGGTTGAGGTCAGGACTCTGACTGGGCCACTCCAGAAGGCGTATTTTCTTCTGTTTAAGCCATTCTGTTGTTGATTTACTTCTATGCTTTGGGTCGTTGTCCTGTTGCAACACCCATCTTCTGTTGAGCCTCAGCTGCTGGACAGATGGCCTTAAGTCTCCTGCAAAATGTCTTGATAAACTTGGGAATTCATTTTTCCTTCGATGATAGCAATCCGTCCAGGCCCTGACGCAGCAAAGCAGCCCCAAACCATGATGCCTCGACCACCATACTTCACAGTTGGGGTGAGGTTTTGATGTTGGTGTGCTGTGCCTTTTTTTCTCCACACATAGTGTTGTGTGTTTCTTCCAAACGACTCCTTTGGTTTTATCTGTCCACAGAATATTTTGCCAGTACTGCTGTGGAACATCCAGGTGCTATTGTGCAAACTGTAAATGTGCAGCAATGTTTTTTTTGACAGCAGTGGCTTCCTTTGTGGTATCCTCCCATGAAATCCATTCTTGTTTAGTGTTTTACGTATCGTAGATTCCCTAACAGGGATGTTAGCATATGCCAGAGACTTTTGTAAGTCTTTAGCTGGCACTCTAGGATTCTTCTTCACCTCATTGAGCAGTCTGCACTGTGCTCTTGCAGTCATCTTTACAGGAAGGCCACTCCTAGTGAGAGTAGCAGCAGTGCTGAACTTTCTCCATTTATAGACAATTTGCTTTACCGTGGACTGATGAACAGCAAGGCTTTTGGAGATACTTTTATAACCCTTTCCAGCTTTATGCAAGTCAACAATTCCTAATCGTAGGTCTTCTGAGAGCTCTTTTGTGCGAGGCATCATTCACATCAGGCAATGCTTCTTGTGAAAAGCAAACCCAGAATTGGTGTGTTTTTTATAGGGCAGGGCAGCTGTAACCAACACCTCCAATCTCATCTCATTGATTGGACTCCAGTTGGCTGACACCTCACTCCAATTAGCTCTTGGAGAGTCATTAGTCTAGGGGTTCACATACCTTTTCCACCTGCACTGTGAATGTTTACATGGTGTGTTCAATAAAAACATGTTAACATTTAATTCTTTGTGTGTTATTAGTTTAAGCAGACTGTGATTGTCTATTGTTGTGACTTAGATGAAGATCAGATCACATTTTATGACCAATTTGTGCAGAAATCCATATCATTCCAAAGGGTTCACATACTTTTTCTAGCAACTGTAACTCTCCGCTATTCAGTGTGTCAGCAATATTCCTTAGTGGGGCTGATTATTATTTTTCTGTTTTCTATACTGGAAATATCAGTTATTATTGTATCTCAACAAAGGTGAGAGGAGCCTCAGCACTCCTTACAATGGCACAATTGTTTGGAATGTGAAATCAGGAAAATGTAATCGAGAGCAGAGGTCAGCCAACAAAACTCTCCGATCACTGGACTTCCTGAGATGCAGACGGGATTGTGAGATGGTCACGTGACTGCTCTATATGTGTTTACCCTACATACTTACGCATGACCTCCATCACTCTGTGTCGCAAGAATGTTCTGCTGCTCTGAAGGGCCCCAAAACGCTTGATGTCCAGAGGCCATACGTTATCTTGGGGATAACCGTGGACCATCCATTCTGCAAGGAACCTGGGGATTAAGAGGATAAATAATCAGAGCTGGCTGCAGGAATCTCATACTTTGGACAGATCAGCAACCTCACTGGAAGCAGATGGTACAAGAAATGGGAGGGGCATTTACAAGCAGCACACACCTGCCAGCTCCGCCTCCCAGTGAGCAGCCCTGAGAGTTCATCCCGGCCAGCACAAAATACTTGCATAGCGTAGGGCTCTCCCCCATCACACACCGCATATCGGGCGTGAAGGACTCTGGACAATTCACCAGGTGTAAGATTTCCAGCGCTTCCAGGGATGGCATCCGACGCAGCAGAGCGCTGAGTAGAGGCTCTGCAAACAAATCAGAGACAAGTAAAAAAAAAAAAGCCCAAGACCACAACTCGCATTCCTCCCCTGTGCCTCCTGCATCTCCACACTCCTCCTTCCTGCACTTCTGCACCCCTCCCTCTGCACCTCCAAATCCCTCCTCTTGTGCCTCTGTACTTCCAAATCTCTCTTTTTGTACCTCTGCACCTCCAAATCCCTCTTTTTGTACCTCTGCACCTCCAAATCCCTCTTTTTGTACCTCCAAATCCCTCCTTTTGTACCTCTGCACCTCCAAATCCCTCTTTTTGTACCTCTGTACCTCTAAATCCCTCTTTTTGTGCCTCTGCACCTCCTAATCCCTCCTCTTGTGCCTCTGCACCTCCAAATCCCTCCTCTTGCCCCTTATATTGCCTCTTCTTGTGCCTCTGCACTCCTTCCCCTGTACCTCCAAATTCCACCTCTTTTGCCCCTGCACTTCTCCCTCTGCACCTCCACCCCTCTCCCCGATGCACTTCCGAATCCCTCCTATTGCACGTCTGCAGCCCTCTCCCTGCATCTCCAAACAGTCAAATTAGGAAGTTACATAGCACTAACAATACACTGAATTCCCTTTCATCAGGCATTGTGGAGGCGATATCACAAGATAATTAGTAAACTGCAACCCTTCATGACTCCAGGGTCCCTTCTATCATTCGAAACGGAGAAGAGAAAGTATGGGTTTACCGAAATGGTCCCAGTCCTCCTGCAGGTTCTGAATCTCCAGCTGGTTGCGTCCCTCTGTGAAGATGGGTTTAGGGTTCTTCTCAAAGCCTCCAGACAGGATTCCACCTTGCCAGTTGCGGATGTAAATCCTGCCATCGGGATCTACAACAGCTGAGGGCAAAACAGAGTGTGAAACGTTTTTAGAATAATGGTGATGTATACTGCACTAAGTGTAGTAAAGGCTGCACAACAACCAAACACAAGTTGTATAAGAATGTAAATGCTAAATAGAGTGTAGCGCTCACTGGAGGGTGAAAATATATTGGTGTAAAAAAAAAATCAAAATAGAAGAGATCAATCCTAACACAATATTGTATACATATTACGCATGAATTAATAATTCGTGTAAATCAGCATTCAAAAGTAAATAGTGTTAATATAGATATTAACATGCTATAGGTGGTCACCATAAATAAGCAAAAATATACTTCACAAATTAGATAGTGTCCATATCATGAATAATTAATTTGGGACAACCAATCTGTGTTTGTGCAAATAGTAGCAAGTCAATAGTGATCAATATAAATTATCTAATTGTCCCAGTTCGTGAGTGGCAAAGTTTTGAAATTAATATATAAAAATGTTCCTGAGTGTCCAGACGTATTCACACGAGGATCTTTATGGTCATACATCCAATATCAAACTCATGTGCTTACCAGAAAGTAGTTATATTCAAGCCTGAATATAATATGAATTCCCAGGGCCACAAGGTTGATTCCTTTCCTTAGAGATCCGCTAGGGGGCACTGTGGGGTTCTAAGTGCCGAACGATATCACTGGACTGGGTCTTGCTTCAAATTTTCTCCATGGAGAGGGCGTGCATTAGACATGAAAAGTGAGCCTCGCATGGTGTATAATCCACATGGCTGGAAGTAGAGGACTCCTGGGTTTCCACCTCTACTCTGCCTACTTCCCAGTTTCAGCTGGAAACTGGGAAGTAGGCAGAGTAGAGGTGGAAGCCCAGGAGTCCTCTACTTCCAGCCATGTGGATTTAATATAACTACATTCTGTAAGCGCATGAGTTTGATATTGGGTGTATGACCATAAAGATCCCCGTGTGAATACGTCTGGACACTCGAACATTTTCTCATTTATTCATTTCAAAGCTTTGCCACTCACGAACTGGGACAATTAGATCATTTATATTGATCACTATTGACTTGCTACTATTTGCACAAACACAGATTGGTAGTCCCAAATGAATTATTCATGATATGGACACTATATAATTTGTGAAGTTTATTTTTGCTTATTTATGGTGACCACCTATAGCACTTTAATATCTTTATAAGCACTTTTTACTTTTGAATGCTGATTTACACAAATGATTAATTCATGCGTAATATGTTTACGATATTGTGTTAGGATTGATCTCTTCTACTTTGAATTTTTACACCAATATTTTTTCACCCTCCAGTGAGCACTACACTCTATTTAGCATTTACAGAGTGAAACGTTACAGATGGCACTGCTACAATCAGGCGATTATATAGTTCCTCCCTTGCTGGGAAATTCAGATATTCTTTGACAGACTTGCAAGCATCTCTGCGATTGAGGGCAAAGTAAGAGTATCTGCTGATAGCTCCCCTACCAGTAATTTTTACTTACCAGTCTGGGCACTCTTGCTTCCTCCCTGCTCGCTGAGACCCTCACAAACAGAGCAAGGTTTCAGGTCATGGGAAGCATGTGACCTCCCACGTATGACAGTGCTCAGCAATGAACAGTCAATTGGCAGGCCTGAACACTGTCACATGAGGAGGGGAAGTGACATTGTTTGGCTGGGTAAGCTCGGGCACTGGAGTTTACCCAGGGCAACAGGAAGGAGGCAAAGGAGCATGGGGGGTGTGTATAACTCAGGGGAAGGGGTGTCATCCTGGCTCTGGGTAGAATTCCTAGTAAGCTGCTGACCTGGAACAAGCATGCACTTAAAAAGTCATAACTACAGCCCTAGCATAAAACTTGCTGTTCATCCATTGAAACTGCATGTAAATAATTCTGTGTGAATTATCAGGCTACATTCTCTGCAGATCGAATGGTATTCATTGAAAGATAAACTCTGAGAATAAGGAAAATACCATATAATAACCACTAGATGGCACAGATTACCATAGGAAATAAATATGCTCTTCGGTTTCATCTAGTGGTCATAATTTTGCTATTTTCAAACATTCAATATGCAGAGAATATAGCCTGTGAGCATTCAATTTTGCCCAATTCACACAGAATAAATCTTTATTACTGTAAAGATAAAAGACAAAGCTGGCTCAAAGCCAAATCTGCACTCTTAATATTAACAATGTGGAGAACACAGGGTGTGATGTCATCGCTGCGACAAGCCATTCCTATGTACATGGCACAATGATGTGACTATGATGCACCTGACTGGTTGCTCAGTCACCTGACCTGACCGTAAGAAGCTGTGATGTGGAGAATACTTACTGGGTGTGCTCTCCCTCAGGGGCGTGACCAGGGGGCGGGTCAGGAGGTAGAAGTGCTCGCAGGCATGCAGCGGGATGCTGACTGGCTCCTCATTGGACAGGCCGAGCTCATAGGCCCACTGCAATGGAAGAACACATTGATTGGGTTATACACCGCAAGCTCATGTCATTATCACAAACATCTCATCGCAATTTATTCTCATCAGATTATTCCACTTCTGTCTTTATGTTCCCCTATGGCCACTTCTGAACTAGAGCACAATGGTCTTGAACGGAGGACCCCTTTAACCACTTGACCTCCGGAAGATTTGCCCCCCTTCATGCCCAGGCCATTTTTTGATATACGTCACTTAGAGCTGCACGATTAATCGTATTAAGATCACGATCTCGATCTACCCCCCCTCCCCCCTGCGATCTCCATTGGGCATTACCGCGATTTTCAGTGCTTTTAATGGAATCCGACTTGGGGGGCGAATGAGCACGATTTGACAGTAAAAAAGTGCCTGAAGCCTTTTCAAGTCAGAGCAAGGTCTCAGGGGAACAGCCAAGTCTGGGCAGACAGCCAACTTCTGAGTCATCATTGATACAAGAGATACTTCAAAGGCATTGAACTCTGAGTGAACTCCCCTTGTATAGATGTTTGGTTTAACCATTTAAAGACTCAATTTTTCCTGACACTTGCTGTTTACAAATAAAAATCCATTATTTTGTGCTAGAAAATGACTTAGAACCCCCAAACATTATATATTTTTTTTAGCAGAAACCCTAGAGAATAAGATGGCGGTTGTTGCAATATTTTATGCCACATGCTGTTTGTGCAGCAGACTTTTAAACGCAATTTTTTTGGAAAAATTACCCCTTTCAAAAACCTAAACAGTGCTCTTAGCCCAATTTTTTTATATATTTAATATATTACGCCGCGAGAATCATGATCTTTATTCTAAGCAAAAAAATCGTGATTCTCATTTTGGCCAGAATCGTGCAGCTCTAACGTCACTGCATTAATTTAACTGACAATTGCGCAGTCAAAGCAACGCTGTACATAAATGGAATTTGTGTCCTTTTTGTCCCACAAAGAGAGTTTTCTTTTGGTGGTATTTGATCAACTCTGCATTTTTTATTTTTTGCGCTATTAACAAACAAATATTGACAATTTTGAAAAAAAAAAAAAAAGGAAGACAAAAAAACCACAAAGCAATATTTTTTACTTTCTGCTATAAAACACATCCAACAAAAAAATGTAATAAAAACAAAATTTCTTTATAAATTTAGGCCAATATGTATTCTGCGACCTATTTTTGGTAAAAAATGCCAATTGGCGTATATTGATTGGTTTGCACAAAAGTTATAGCGTCTACAAACTAGGGGATATATATTGGAACTTTTATTTATTATTTTTTATACTAGTAATGGCGGCGATCAGTTACTTATAGCCGGACTGCGGTAATTTGGAGGACAATCTGACACTTTGTGGGAACCAGCGAGACATAGAAACATAGTGACGGCAGAAAAAGACTGAGTAGTCCATCGAGTCTGCCCCTTTTTATTTATTTATTTAATCTAGTGATCAGTGCTAAAAATATGCACTGTCTCTGTACTGATGACACTGGCTGGGAAGGGGTTAAACATCTAGGGCGATCAAAGGGGTTAAATGTGTGCCTAGCCAGTGTTTATATGTGTCCTGTTCTGCTTTCACTAAGGGATGCGCTTATTCCCTACTTTGCAGGGAAACAAAATCCACCATGTCCCTGCTGATAGGATGGAGCTCTGCACTGCTTACATATGCAGTCCTCCGTCCAGTCTCTCCTCGCTGATCAGCGGGTGCTGGCGGACAACCATTGGCCGGCACCCGCTGATCGGCGTCTGCTGTGACTAATCACAGCAGAAGCGGCACGTCCCCTACCCGAAGTGAAGAATTATGTATATATACACACGTGATTCTTCACAGCAAGGACGCCCTGTAGCATTAAATCTGCTATAGACCGGTCAGGCAACTGATTAAATGTCCGCACTTTTATCACCCAGAAATTTGAAAACTTCCAATTACCTGTCCTGCGCAATTCACAAAGTACTCGCACTCCACCTGGCCGCGGTCTGTGTCCACTCCGCTGACGTGCCCTTTCTCCACCAGGACGTGGTTGACAGTGGTGAGTTCATGGACCTGAGCACCTGGCGGACAGATGGGAGGACAATGGGTTCAGTGCACTCTGCATACAACATCAATCTATATATCTGAAAAAAAGAACTGTCTGTGATGCCCCATTATGCCTTTTATTCTGCCATACTGCACAGGGAGAGCAATAGAGGAGAGGCACACTGGGCAACAAAAGCAGCAACGGCCATCAAGTGCAGAGACACTTCCTCCTCCTTCCATACTATATAGCCAACTACAATAAAACCCAAACACACTTCTTCCTCCTTCCATACTATGTAACCAACTACAATACACCCCAGCGACACTTCCTCCTCCTTCCATACTATGCAACCAACTACAATACATCCCAGAGACACTTCCTCCTCCTTCCATATTATGTAACCAACTACAATACATCCCAGAGACACTTCCTCCTCCTTCCATACTATGTAACCAACTACAATACACCCCGGAGACACTTCCTCCTCCTTCCATACTATGTAACCAACTACAATACACCCCAGAGACACTTCCTCCTCCTTCCATACTATGTAACCAACTACAATACACCCCAGCGACACTTCCTCCTCCTTCCATACTATGCAACCAACTACAATACACCCCATAGACACTTCCTCCTCCTTCCATACTATGTAACCAACTACAATACACCACAGAGACACTTCCTCCTCCTTCCATACTATGTAACCAACTACAATACATCCCAGAGACACTTCCTCCTCCTTCCATTCTATGTAACCAACTACAATACACCCCATAGACACTTCCTCCTCCTTCCATACTATGTAACCAACTACAATACATCCCGGAGACACTTCCTCCTCCTTCCATACTGTGTAACCAACTACAATACATCCCAGAGACACTTCCTCCTCCTTTCATACTATGTAACCTATGTTACAGGGGTCAGTAGTGCGTAGGGCAGTGTACAATACACCCCGGAGACACTTCCTCCTCCTTCCATACTATGTAACCAACTACAATACATCCCAGAGACACTTCCTCCTCCTTCCATACTATGTAACCAACTACAATACACCTCAGAGACACTTCCCCCTCCTTCCATACTATGTACCCAACTACAATACATCCCGGAGACACTTCCTCCTCCTTTCATACTGTGTAACCAACTACAATACACCCCAGAGACACTTCCTCCTCCTTCCATACTATGTACCCAACTACAATACACCCCAGAGACACTTCATCCTCCTTCCATACTATGCAACCAACTACAATACGCCCCAGAGACACTTCCTCCTCCTTCCATACTATGTAACCAACTACAATACGCCCCAGAGACACTTCCTCCTCCTTCCATACTATGTAACCAACTACAATACACCCCATAGATACTTCCTCCTCCTTCCATACTATGTAACCAACTACAATACACCCCAGGGACACTTCCTCCTCCTTCCATACTATGTAACTAACTACAATACACCCCAGGGACACTTCCTCCTCCTTTCATACTGTGTAACCAACTACAATACACCCCAGAGACACTTCCTCCTCCTTCCATACTATGTACCCAACTACAATACACCCCAGAGACACTTCCTCCTCCTTCCATACTATGCAACCAACTACAATACGCCCCAGAGACACTTCCTCCTCCTTCCATACTATGTAACCAACTACAATACGCCCCAGAGACACTTCCTCCTCCTTCCATACTATGTAACCAACTACAATACACCCCATAGATACTTCCTCCTCCTTCCATACTATGTAACCAACTACAATACACCCCAGGGACACTTCCTCCTCCTTCCATACTATGTAACTAACTACAATACATCCCAGAGACACTTCCTCTTCCTTCCATACTATGTAACCAACTACAATACACCCCAGAGACACTTCCTCCTCCTTCCATACTATGTAACCAACTACAATACATCCCAGAGACACTTCCTCTTCCTTCCATACTATGTAACCAACTACAATACACCCCAGAGACACTTCCTCCTCCTTCCATACTATGTACCCAACTACAATACATCCCAGGGACACTTCCTCCTCCTTCCATACTATGTAACCAACTACAATACACCCCAGGGACACTTCCTCCTCCTTCCATACTATGCAACCAACTACAATACACCCCAGGGACACTTCCTCCTCCTTCCATACTATGAAACCAACTACAATACACCACAGAGACACTTCCTCCTCCTTCCATACTATGTAAACAACTACAATACACCCCAGGGACACTTCCTCCTCCTTCCATACTATGTAACCAACTACAATACACCCCAGAGACACTTCCTCCTCCTTCCATACTATGTAACCAACTACAATACACCCCAGGGACACTTCCTCCTCCTTCCATACTATGCAACTAACTACAATACACCCCAGAGACACTTCCTCCTCCTTCCATACTATGCAACCAACTACAATACATCCAAAAGATGCTTCCTTCTCCTTCCATACCATATACCTAACTACAATACATCCCGGAGACACTTCCTTCTCCTTCCATACCATATACCTAACTACAATACATCCCAAGACACTTCCTCCGCCTTCTATACTACGTAACCAGCTACAACAGGGGTAGGCAACCTTTGAGTGATGGAGATCTATCTGGTCAAGATGGAAGAGATCAAAGATCACCAGGGTGTGGCACCCTTTTTTTTTAAAGAATTTAACTAGCAAGCCCCCAAAGAAAAGTAAAGTAAAAGACTGAATAAAGAAAACTTAGAAAAATCTTTAAAAACAAATGTCACTGTAGAAATATAAACTCAGCCTACTTTAAAATTTAGCTTCAGTTAGAAATTCAGCATTCATTTTCATTCACAATTTTTTTTCATGTCGGGAGTAATTGGTTACCCCCACAAAGCAGAACATCTGGTACAGCAGGACGACTAGTTTCAGGCCTGGCCATCTGCTCTGATTCCTGACCAGTGTAAGTAGTGAGTAAAGCAGTGTACAGGGGTCAGTAGTGCGTAGGGCAGTGTACAGAGGTCAGTAGTAAGTAGGGCAGTGTACAGAGGTCAGTAGTAAGTAGGGCAGTGTACAGAGGTCAGTAGTAAGTAGGGCAGTGTACAGAGGTCAGTAGTAAGTAGGGCAGTGTACAGAGGTCTGTAGTAGGCAGGGCAGCGTACAGAGGTCAGTAGTAGGCAGGGCAGCGTACAGAGGTCAGCAGTAAGTAGGGCAGTGTATAGAGTTCAGTAGTAGGCAGGGCAGTTTACAGAGGTCAGTAGTAGGTAGGGCAGTGTACAAAGGTCAGCAGTATGAAGAACAGTGTATAGGGATCATAGTGCGAGGGAGGACCCCCACCGTGCTACCATCCAAGATTAATGGGAAAGGATTGAAGGAGCAACTACTTCAAAAAAATAGAAAGGACTTTTCAGGCACACCACAGGCACTTGGTATCATAAAAAAGTATCTTTATTACAACAAATTGATCACATACATGACATATACTAACATATACATAAAAACACCCTAAACTGAGCAGAAAAGCACCACCTGTATAACCAGCAATTAAGTGGTAGAGTTCTGTACATACAGTATGCAGAGTAGGCTAAAAGTATCCCCTTTGATTAGCAAATATTGGGAACTCTATGAATGTCCTCCACGCTGGTGTGTCGACGCATTTCACTTCCCAGAGCTTCCTCAGGACACGTATGGGGGGTGGGTGTTGTCTGGCTCTAATGTATAGGAAAGCACCAGACACACATCACTTAGACATCACACTACAGCCAGCACTTGCCAGGTTCAATTACAAGTAGAAAAATATATAGTTGTATTATCAGAACAAATCAAAAAGGCAGGGTGTGACCCCGGTGAGATCCTGCAATAGAGTTCAAGCAGGACACAAATTAAAGCCCAGGGAATATGGAATCTCTGTATCCAAAGTATCCCAGTAAAACAAGAGTGGATGCACTGGCCAGGACCGGTGGAGTTGGGGGTGTCTGTAACACCCCAAACGGACAGTATATATCAAACTGGACCAACAGTGGTGTCTCAAATTACCACGGGTAACTTTATCAAAATGCCACACTGGGTCCCAAAATAGACCACTGCACTGAATTCTGGATAGGTGTTCCAGGATAGGAACATATGTGTGGCTGTAGTTGGTATCTCAGCATGCATCCCCACCGGTCAATTTGTTGTAATAAAGATACTTTTTATGATACCAAATGCCTGTGGTGTGCCTGCAAAGTCCTGTCTATTTTTTGAAGGAGTTGCTCCTTCAATCCTTTTCCAGTGTATAGGGATCAGTAGGGTCAGCAGAGTACTGTACTGAGGGGTAAGGAGGGCATGGTGTGTGTGTGTGTGGGGGGGGGGGTCAGAGTACCTGGAGGTACTGGGGGGTTAGGGGGGACAGTACAGGGGGGGTTGGGAGGGTATGGTATTGGGGGGCTGGGAGGGCACAGTACCGGGGGCTCAGGAGGGTACGGTGCAGGGGTACAGGATTGCAAAGTACAGGGGGGTCAGGAAGGCATGGTGCAGGCAGGTCAGGAGGGCATGGTGCAGGTTGGTCAGGAGGGCATGGTGCACGCAGGTCAGGAGGGCATGGTGCAGGCAGGTAAGCAGGGCACAAACATTCTTTACTTATGCAGAGTGGCGCAGGGAAGCTGTGGTGGCAGAGCTCCATATTCTGATCCCCACCGGCCCTCCTCTAACACGACACACACAGCCGCATATGCCTTGGATGGATCGGAGGGGGAGAGCCGGTGCGGAGGCACGCACAGTAGTCAGTGGAAGAGCTTGGGCATGTTACGAGCCCGAACTCTCTTAGCAATTTTTAAGGCTTTCCCCGCCCCGCAGCTACATGTATGCAAGGGGCGGGGCTGTCTCTGCAGGCAGGGATTGATTGAGCATGCACCGGCGCACTCTAAAGCTGTCAGGAAAAACAGTGTCGGCAACCTGGGGATCTGTATGCGATCAATCTGTCCTCTGCCCGCAGTCCACAGGTGGATCGTGATATCTGGGTTGCCGACCCCAGAGCTACAATATATCCCAGAAGCGCTGCATCCTTCTTTCATACTACGTAACCAATGCAACCAATCAATAATGCACATATCTCCATTGACAACGCAGGAACAATGGGAAGACAAGGACAGAGTATTGTCACCCTAAAAAAGGAAGTGGCTGAACAAGGACCTCCATGGCAGGATCACCAGGGATTATTATAATGAAAGCTGCAAATGTAAAATGACTTTTGAAATGTAAGTAACATGTTAAAGCTTCTATGAGATTTTACAGATTGGGGTTTACATCTACCTTAAGACATCATGGTTTTAGTAAATATTCACATCTCTGGAAGTAATGAGAAGTTGTCTGCGTTTACGGAATTCCCGGCTCACAACTAGAGTAGTCACCAATTCTTACACCAATGTATTCACTAAATGATAAATTCCAGCCTAGATATACACAATGTATTCAGTCTCTTGAATCACTGAGTGGTAACAATCATCCTAAGATCTCCAATGCCCCAATTACAGCAGTGCTTGGCTGTACCCCATTGGAGGGCACTTACCTCACTTTTGCTGGTTTACATTGCATTGGAGTGCACTTACTTCCTTGTGGTGGGTTAAAGGATGCCTATCTCTCTGTGGTTTGTTTGTACCCCTCAGAGAGTACTTGCCTTTCTGTGGTTGGTCGGAAGGCACCTATCTCCTGGTTTGTACCCCGTTGGAGGGTACTTACTTTCCTTTTGGCTGAATCATACCCTCTCAAAAGGCACTTACTTCCCTGTGCTTATTTTCTACCTCCTCAGAGGACACTTTTCTCCCTGTGGTTGGTATAATCACAATCTGTCCTATAGAAGA
>BLSH010050125.1:1347430-1357971 GCA_018402905.1 Glandirana rugosa
ACGGAGAGGAAGAAACGTTACCCACGAAAGTGTGACCCCGCCACGCGAATGCCCTGCAATCTTTTTCAGGACGTTTGTCGTAGAAGCCCGACCAACACTAGCGACTTTTATCACCAGGGTTTTGCGGGGACGGGTAACGTTACTTATCCGTCGCGAAGGTTTCGTTAAACCTTCGCGGTGTTTTACCCAGAAAAACATAATTAATTCCAGTGTACGAAATCGCCGCGAGACCACACTTTCCCCAGAATCGTTTTACGCGGAAGTGGAGACATCTGTTTTAAGGAACATAGTCGGGACACACCGCACTACATACAGGAGCTTCATCTCATGGCACATACATTGCGGAGATTGCCAGGACATACATCACGCCACACAGGGCTGATACAAGGAATTTTGTCTACAGAGGTGAAGGCGCATTTTGCTAAGACCCCTTTCACACCAGAGCGCCGCTAAAGCATGTGACCTTAATTAATACAAAAAGACCCATTTTGTGGCGCTTCCAAATTGCTTTGGAAGCGCTGCCTATTCATTGCAATGGGCAGGGGCGTTTTGGGACCACTATTTTCAGCGATCACAACCAGCCCGAAGATGCTGTTTGCAGGACTTTTTCTAACGTCCCGTAAGCGCACCGCCCCAGTGTGAAAGCACCCATTGCAAAGAAGGAGAGGCAGTTTTCAGGCGTTTTTTAGAGGCCATTTCTAGCACTAAAACGCCTGAAAACTGCCTCAGTAGGAAAGGGGTCCAATGCTAAATTTAAAAAATGCTTTTTTTTTTTTTTTTTTTTTTTTAAATCCTACCCAAAATATATTAACTCTTACTTTGACCCTAACCCTGACGACCTAGATCAAGTCTTGATCTAGCTATTTTTTATATTTTTATTATTAAAGTGGTATTAAAGCTTTGTTTTCTTAAAAGAGGAGATCCAGCCCCACCACAAAAAATTAAAAGTCAGCAGCTACAAATACTGCAGCTGCTGACTTTTAATATATGGAAACTTACCTGTCCAGGGAGCCTGCAATGTCGGCACCCCAGCCGATCTTCAGATTAGCTGTCTGGTGCAGCCGCTGCCATTCCTGGTAAGGGAAACCGGCAGTGAAGCCTTTCGGCTTCACAGCCGGTTCCCTACTGCACATGCACAAAACGCATTCCAATTGGTGCAGCGGCGGAGGAAGGAGTCGAACTTCCGGGGGAGACAAGGTTGCGGCCAAGTCTCTCGGAAGTGGGGAACGGTACCTGTCAAATACAGGTACCCGTTCCCCCTGAAAGGTGCCAAATGTGGCACCCGAGGGGTGGGGGGCGGGTAGATGGATAAGCGGAAGTTACACTTTTGAGTGGAACTCTGCTTTATATAACAAACATTTTATACTTACCTGGTCTGTGTAGTGGTTTAGCACAGAGCAGCCCCGACCCTCCTCTTTTCGGGTCCCCCTTTGGCGCTCCTCCCCCTTGAGCAGTGCCCACCCATAGAAAGCTGCTTGCTCTGGGGTCACAGCTGCATGCTTGCTTCCGAGCTGCTACTCTATATGTCCATCAGACACATAGAACCTCGGCCACCTGCCCCCCCTCTCTCCTCATTGGCTCACTAGCTGTGACTGACAGCCAATGTTTCAGCCAATGAGGAGCAAGAGTCCCGGGACAGCCAGGGCTATCGTGAACATCGCTGGATCAGATGGGGCTCAGGTAAAGATTGGAGGGGCTGGTAAGTGATGCATACAGAAGGTTTTTTTTACCTTCATGCATAGAATGCATGAAGGTAAAAAAACTTCAGCCGTTAAAACCACTTTTTTTTTTTCTTTACACACTTTGTTTATATCTTTCTCCCCTTTCTCTTCATTCAGAGGCAAAGAAAAAAATCAAAACACATGGGCAGGCTGCACAATGACTGACCACTGTGATAGCCAATCAGAGGCTATCACAGCGATCAGGTGATCGTGACCTGGTCTACATCGTAATCTCTGGCTCACCTGTCGGCACTCCTGTCTCAGCCTCCAGCTGCTGGTAAAGTTTGTTGGAATATTCGGCCATTTCAGTCTCTATAGAGATGTGTTTGACGGTACTCACTGCCCCGGCACAGAACCGCGTAGAACCGGCCCCCAACCTGCAAAAGTCAAAGACCTGGATCAGAGCAAGGGCAGATTTTCATATGATTAGCAGTCTGCTGTTATGCTGCAAAATTATGGAAGGAGTCAGGGGCAAGGGAAGGAGTCAGACACCCAGAAATTGGGTGAGATGGATAGAAATTTGGTGAGATTGATAGAAATTGGAAAGCCCCCAGTAAAACAAGAAAAGTTTTGAAAATAAGGACAATGTTAGGAAATAGAGGACGGATGTGTCCCAGGGACAGGCTGCTGTTTTGTATTGTGAAGTTTTCAGGATTAAGTTGCACTGGGGACTACAGGAGAAAGGAAAGAAACCATGCCAGCAGAGAGCGCCCTCACTTACCTGCCCTGTTCTAGTAGCAGGATATCATGCCAGCCCAGCTTAGTCAGGTGGTAGGCCACAGATGCCCCCATGATGCCGCCTCCACAGATGACCACTTGGGCTCGAGGGGGCAGGGGCTGGACTTGCGTGGAGGCCGAGCGCTGTTGTGTACACACGCACCGCCAGCCCCGCCATCTTATGTGGCTGCGAAAATCTGCCAGCAGACGGGCATGCATTGTGGAGGGTCAGAGGAGGATTCCACCGTGGGATCTGCAGATGGAGAAGGACAAGATGAGTGAACATGTAGAAAGACTTCCACCCCTCCCCCGAGAGTAAAATCCTAGAGGACAGGGGAGTCACATCTGTTACTATATGTATCCCACCGCTGACACACCAACCTTGAGGTGACACCAGAGCAGAGCTGACACCAGTGACTTCAGAGCCTGGTGAGTGCATCGACTACCACCACCCCTCCCCCACCATGGCTGTAGATCTGAGGCCCCAAATCACCAAAACACAGCACAAGCTATACTACTTTAATAGAATGACAAGAGATACAACATATAACATAGAGGCGATCAGTTTGTTTTCAGCCACTAGATGTCTTTACTCTGAAGGTCAGCATTATACACCCATATGGGAGGGGTCCTCGGGACACCTGATGCAGGTCATTTGACCCACTATGGGAGGAGTCCCCAGGACACCCGACACAGGTCATGTGACCCAATATGGGAGGAGTCCCTGGGACACCCAACATAGGGCATTTGAGCCAATATGGGAGGAGTCCCCGGGACACCCGATACAGGTCATGTGACTCAATATGGGAGGAGCCCCTGGGACACCCGATACAGGTCATGTGACTCAATATGGGAGGAGTCCCCGGGACACCCGACACCGGTCACGTGACCCAATATGGGAGGAGTACCCGGGACACCAGACACAGGTTATGTGACCCAATATGGGAGGAGTCCCTCGAGACACCTGACACAGGTCATGTGACTCAATATGGGAGGAGCCCCCGGGACACCCGACACTGGTCATGTGACCCTATATGGGAGGAGTCCCCGAGACAGCAGACACGGGTCATGTGACTCAATATGGGAGGAGTCCCCGGCACACCCGACACAGGTCATGTGACTCAATATGGGAGGAGTCCCCGGGACACCCAACATAGGGCATTTGAGCCAATATGGGAGGAGTCCCCGGGACACCCGATACAGGTCATGTGACTCAATATGGGAGGAGTCCCCGGACACAGGTCATGTGACCCAATATGGGAGGAGTCCCCGGGACACCTGACACAGGTCATGTGACTCAATGTGGGAGGAGTCCCCGGGACACAGGTCATGTGAGCCAATATGGGAGGAGTCCCCGGGACACCCGACAGGTCATGTGACTCAATATGGGAAGAGTCCCCGGGGCACCTGACACAGGTCATGTGACTCAATGTGGGAGGAGTCCCTGGGACACCCGACACAGGTCATGTGACTCAATATGGGAGGAGTCCCCGGGACACCCAACATAGGGCATTTGAGCCAATATGGGAGGAGTCCCCGGGACACCCGATACAGGTCATGTGACTCAATATGGGAGGAGTCCCCGGACACAGGTCATGTGACCCAATATGGGAGGAGTCCCCGGGACACCTGACACAGGTCATGTGACTCAATGTGGGAGGAGTCCCCGGGACACAGGTCATGTGACCCAATATGGGAGGAGTCCCTGGGACACCCGACAGGTCATGTGACTCAATATGGGAAGAGTCCCCGGGGCACCTGACACAGGTCATGTGGCTCAATATGGAAGCAGTCCCTCGGGACACCTGACACAGGTCAGGTGACTCAATGTGGGAGGAGTCCCCGGGACACCCAACACAGGTCATGTGATGCTATATGGGAGGAGTCCCCGAGACAGCCGACACAGGTCATGTGACTCAATATGGGAGGAGTCCCCGGGACACCCGACACAGGTCATGTGACTCAATATGGGAGGATTCCCCAGGACACCCGACACAGGTCATGTGACTCAATACGGGAGGATTCTCCGGGACACCCTACACAGGTCATGTGACTCAATGCGGGAGGAGTCCCCGGGACACCCGACACAGGTCATGTGACTCAATATGGGAGGAGTCCCTTCGGGACACCTGACACAGGTCATGTGACTCAATGTGGGAGGAGTCCCCGGGACAGCCGACATAGATCATGTGACCCTATATGGAAGGAGTCCCCGAGACAGCCGACACAGGTCATGTGACTCAATATGGGAGGAGTCCACGGGACACCTGACACAGGTCATTTGACTCAATATGGGAGGAGTCCCCGAGACACCCGACACAGGTCATGTGACCCAATGTGGGAGGAGTCCCCGGGACACTCAACACAGGTCTTGTGACCCAATATGGGAGGAGTCCCGGGACACCCGACACAGGTCATGTGACTCAATATGGGAGGAGTCCCTGGCACACCCGATACAGGTCATGTGACTCAATATGGGAGGAGCCCCCGGGACACCCGACACTGGTCATGTGACCCTATATGGGAGGAGTCCCCGAGACAGTGGACACAGGTCATGTGACTCAATATGGGAGGAGTCCCCGGGACACCCAACATAGGGCATTTGAGCCAATATGGGAGGAGTCCCCGGGACACCCGATACAGGTCATGTGACTCAATATGGGAGGAGTCCCCGGACACAGGTCATGTGACCCAATATGGGAGGAGTCCCCGGGACACCTGACACAGGTCATGTGACTCAATATGGGAGGAGTCCCCGAGACACCTGACACAGGTCATGTGACTCAATGTGGGAGGAGTCCCCGGGACACAGGTCATGTGACCCAATATGGGAGGAGTCCCTGGGACACCCGACAGGTCATGTGACTCAATGTGGGAGGAGTCCCCGGGACACCTGACACAGGTCAGGTGACTCAATGTGGGAGGAGTCCCCGGGACACCCAACACAGGTCATGTGATGCTATATGGGAGGAGTCCCCGAGACAGCCGACACAGGTCATGTGACTCAATATGGGAGGAGTCCCCGGGACACCCGACACAGGTCATGTGACTCAATATGGGAGGATTCCCCGGGACACCCGACACGGGTCATGTGACCCAATATGTGAGGATTCCCCGGGACACTGGACACAGGTCATGTGACTCAATATGGGAGGATTCCCCAGGACACCCGACACAGGTCATGTGACTCAATATGGGAGGAGTCCCTCGGGACACCTGACACAGGTCATGTGACTCAATGTGGGAGGAGTCCCCGGGACAGCCGACATAGATCATGTGACCCTGTATGGAAGGAGTCCCTGAGACAGCCGACACAGGTCATGTGACTCAATATGGGAGGAGTCCCCGGGACACCTGACACAGGTCATTTGACTCAATATGGGAGGAGTCCCCGAGACACCCGACACAGGTCATGTGACCCAATGTGGGAGGAGTCCCCGAGACACTCAACACAGGTCTTGTGACCCAATATGGGAGGAGTCCCGGGACACCCGACACAGGTCATGTGACCCTATATGGGAGGAGTCCCCGAGACAGCCAACACAGGTCATGTGACTCAATATGGGAGGAGTCCCCGGGACACCCGACACAGGTCATGTGTCTCAATATGGGAGGATTCCCCGGGACACCCGACACAGGTCATGTGACTCAATGTGGGAGGAGTCCAGGGGCACCCGACACAGGTCATGTGACCCTATATGGGAGGAGTCCCCGAGACAGCCGACACAGGTCATGTGACTCAATATGGGAGGAGTCCCCGGGACACCCGACACAGGTCATGTGACTCAATGTGGGAGGAGTCCCGGGGACAACCGGAACAGGTCGTGTGACTCAATGTGGGAGGAGTCCCCGGAACACCCAAGACAGGTCATGTGACCCATTATGGGAGGAGCCCCGGGACACCCGATACAGGTCATGTGACCCAATATGGGAGGAGCCCCAGGGATACCCGATACAAGTCATGTGACCCATTATGGGAGGAGCCCCCGGGACACCTGATACAGGTCATGTGACCCATTATGGGAGGAGCCCCCGGGACACCCGATACAGGTCATGTGGCCCAATATGGGAAGAGCCCCCGAGACACCCGACACAGGTCATGTGACTCAATATGGGAGGATTCCCCCGGGACACCCGACACAGGTCATGTGACTCAATATGGGAGGATTCCCCGGGACACCCGACACAGGTCATGTGACTCAATGTGGGAGGAGTCCCCGGGACAGCCGACACAGGTCATGTGACCCTATATGGGAGGAGTCCCCGAGACAGCCAACACAGGTCATGTGACTCAATATGGGAGGAGTCCCCGGGACACCTGACACAGGTCATGTGACTCAATATGGGAGGAGTCCCTGGAACACCTGACACAGGTCATGTGACTCAATATGGGAGGAGTCCCCAAGACACTCGACACAGGTCATGTGACCCAATATGGGAAGAGCCCCCGAGACACCCGACACAGGTCATGTGACCCATTATGGGAGGAGCCCCCGTAAAACCCAACACAGGTCATGTGACCCATTATGGGACACCCGATACAGGTCATGTGACCCAATATGTGAGGAGCCCCCGGGACACCCGATACAGGTCATGTGACTCAATATGGGAGGAGTCCCCGGGACACTCGACACAGGTCATGTGACCCAATATGGGAGGAGCCCCCGTGACACAGGTCATGTGACTCAATATGGGAGTCAATATGGGAGGAGCCCCCGTAAAACCCAACACAGGTCATGTGACCCATTATGGGACACCCGATACAGGTCATGTGACCCAATATGGGAGGAGCCCCCGGGACACCCGATACAGGTCATGTGACCCAATATGGGAAGAGCCCCCGAGACACCCGACACAGGTCATGTGACCCATTATGGGAGGAGCCCCCGGGACACCCGACACAGGTCATGTGACCCAATATGGGAGGAGCCCCGGGACACCCGACACAGGTCATGTGACTCAATATGGGAGGAGTCCCCGGGACACCCGACACAGGTCATGTGACTCAATATGGGAGGAGTCCCTCGGGACACCTGACACAGGTCATGTGACTTAATGTGGGAGGAGTCCCCGGGACAGCCGACACAGGTCATGTGACCCTATATGGGAGGAGTCCCCGAGACAGCCGACACAGGTCATGTGACTCAATATGGGAGGAGTCCCCGGGACACCCGACACAGGTCATGTGACTCAATGTGGGAGGAGTCCCGGGGACAACCGGAACAGGTCGTGTGACTCAATGTGGGAGGAGTCCCCGGAACACCCAAGACAGGTCATGTGACCCATTATGGGAGGAGCCCCGGGACACCCGATACAGGTCATGTGACCCAATATGGGAGGAGCCCCAGGGATACCCGATACAAGTCATGTGACCCATTATGGGAGGAGCCCCCGGGACACCTGATACAGGTCATGTGACCCATTATGGGAGGAGCCCCCGGGACACCCGATACAGGTCATGTGGCCCAATATGGGAAGAGCCCCCGAGACACCCGACACAGGTCATGTGACTCAATATGGGAGGATTCCCCCGGGACACCCGACACAGGTCATGTGACTCAATATGGGAGGATTCCCCGGGACACCCGACACAGGTCATGTGACTCAATGTGGGAGGAGTCCCCGGGACAGCCGACACAGGTCATGTGACCCTATATGGGAGGAGTCCCCGAGACAGCCAACACAGGTCATGTGACTCAATATGGGAGGAGTCCCCGGGACACCTGACACAGGTCATGTGACTCAATATGGGAGGAGTCCCTGGAACACCTGACACAGGTCATGTGACTCAATATGGGAGGAGTCCCCAAGACACTCGACACAGGTCATGTGACCCAATATGGGAAGAGCCCCCGAGACACCCGACACAGGTCATGTGACCCATTATGGGAGGAGCCCCCGTAAAACCCAACACAGGTCATGTGACCCATTATGGGACACCCGATACAGGTCATGTGACCCAATATGTGAGGAGCCCCCGGGACACCCGATACAGGTCATGTGACTCAATATGGGAGGAGTCCCCGGGACACTCGACACAGGTCATGTGACCCAATATGGGAGGAGCCCCCGTGACACAGGTCATGTGACTCAATATGGGAGTCAATATGGGAGGAGCCCCCGTAAAACCCAACACAGGTCATGTGACCCATTATGGGACACCCGATACAGGTCATGTGACCCAATATGGGAGGAGCCCCCGGGACACCCGATACAGGTCATGTGACCCAATATGGGAAGAGCCCCCGAGACACCCGACACAGGTCATGTGACCCATTATGGGAGGAGCCCCCGGGACACCCGACACAGGTCATGTGACCCAATATGGGAGGAGCCCCGGGACACCCGACACAGGTCATGTGACTCAATATGGGAGGAGTCCCCGGGACACCCGACACAGGTCATGTGACTCAATATGGGAGGAGTCCCTCGGGACACCTGACACAGGTCATGTGACTTAATGTGGGAGGAGTCCCCGGGACAGCCGACACAGGTCATGTGACCCTATATGGGAGGAGTCCCCGAGACAGCCGACACAGGTCATGTGACTCAATATGGGAGGAGTCCCCGGGACACCCGACACAGGTCATGTGACTCAATATGGGATGAGTCCCTTGGACACCCGACACAGTATAGAGGGGTGACAGGTCCTCTATATGGAGGGATCTCATCTCTGAGCTCCCCACTAATATATATATAATGGGAGGAGATACACAGTACAGAGGGGGTGACAGGTCCTCTATATGAAGGGAGAAGTTCCCCCCCATAAACACTGGAGAGGAGGGGCGGGGATCGGTCCGGGGAGATCCATGTGATCCCCTCCCTCTGCAGGGTGTCGGTCACTCACCCTCGGTGCCGGGCGGACTCTCGCTATGACCTCTGACCTCTCTGCTCCGTCTCCTCACAGAACTCGGAACCCCGGATCGTGACGTCACTGCACCGTCTTCACGCAGGCCGCTCCCCGGTCGGCCAATCAGAAAGCGCGTACAGGACCCGCCCCCCAGGCTGTGTTTAGTGGTCGCACGTGGTGCCCAATCCACCTATCCAAGGAAGACGTCTCATCCAATCAGCGAGGAGGGCGGGGCCGCCGGGGATACAGTGTATCCTGTCTGTGTAGGGGGCGGAGCCTACGAATAAACAGTCTGAGGATAAAGTGAATGGAGCGAAGCTGCGCTCACTTCAGCATTGTAGCGACCACTATGGGAGTGTGAAGGTTACACACATTACCGCCATATATAATACCATAATCATTGTCAACTGTGAAGAATGTGCCCAAAATGTATTGGTTGCCACTAGAGTTGAGCGAACCCGGACTGTAAAGTTCGGGTCCGTACCGAACTTTGGGGTGTCCGGGACCCGGATTTTCAAAAAAAAGTCCGGGTCCGGGGTTCTGGTAATTTTAATGAAAAATCTTAAAAATGTTGTAAAAAAGCCCAGGAAGGTCCTAGAGGTCTGCAAAAGGAAGGAACATGGGGTAAGGGTAGGGCAAGTGCCCTACAAAGAAATGGGGACAGGGAAATAACTTTAAATATTTAAAAAAAAAATAAAAACATAAAAAATGCAAAAATGGAGATCATCTTCAAAATGGGTCTGAAAAGTATTAATTAACATTAGAGGCCATAGAACTGTTCTAAAATCATCTTCAAACTGTGTCCAAAAAGTATAAATAAGCCGGGAGTACCCATATCACTGTTCTGCAAAATGTGTGTGTCACTTTAAATGAAACCGGGAATAAGTGAACATCTGTTATGCAAACTTATTTAAAGTCTGTGTGTCCCTTTAAATGAAACCGGGAATCAGTGCACATCTTTTATTTACACTTCTTTTTAAAGTCTGTGTCACTTTAAATGTAACCGTCAATCATTGCACATCTGCTATTCACACACATGTGTTCTGCACCAGAACAGATGTTATTCACAGATTAGATCTGTTCTGCACACATCTGAAAATAGTTTAGAACACTTTACCTAAAACCGGGGAGAAACCATACACATGCTCTTGAAACATCTGGATAGTGTGTTTGAAAATACAGCATAGAGAAGAGCATGCATATGGTTTGCAGTTTGCAGATGTTTTCAGAACAGTGATATCATATCAGTGATA
>BLSH010050125.1:1453542-1469083 GCA_018402905.1 Glandirana rugosa
GGTCGCGACCCCTGCTCGTGTGAGTGAGGTCGGCCACAGAGCCCAGGACTAACCTATCTAACTATCGTCGCGTCGGTAACCGAGGACGACGACAGTTAGTTTAGGTTACTGGGTCCCCCGCCCCAGTTCAGGACGACAGACACAGTTACCTGCGTCGTCATCCTGTGCCCTCGCGAGGGCGTGTCCACGGGGCTACCTCTCGCGAAGAGACAGTCCCGTGAGCTACGCCCCTCCTCGGTCCTCACAGCGACTCCCTGAGATCTTCTCCTCCTAGCCCCTACGAGACACGTTTTGGCGACGTGTCTCCGCCATTCATATTGTACAAATTGGTGAAGGGCGGGCCGCGCCCTGGGTCATTGGATTTGATTGACAGCAGCAGGAGCCAATGGCTGCGCTGCTATCAATCTATCCAATCAGGACCCGAGACACCGGCTGGAGTGAGTGTGCTCGTCCCCAGCGCTGGAAAGAGCGAGTTCAGTTAAGTAAAAGGTGGGCTGGTGCACTACAGGTGGTTTTACACCTTAATGCATAGAATGTATTAAGAAGAAAAACCTTGAGGGTTTACAACCCCTTTAAGTTGGCCATACATGATACAATTTTTCCTATTCAATTTTCTCTTAAGCCCCATACACACATGGGCTGAATATCAGCAGAAATCAGCCGGTACAGTAGAAACCGGCTGACATTCAGCCCGTGTGTAGAGGTCCTTGTTTGACAGAAGCTGATCTCACGATCGGTTTCTGTCGAACAAGCATGCTGGAAATCCAGCAGCTGTTTGGCATCTGATCAGCGTTCGGGATTGCATACAAATTGAGTGTAGGACCTCATATTATATGATTTTGGTAAATCGAAAAGGCAACAATTGTATAGAATTGAAAATTGTATAATGTATGGCCAGAAAGGTGAATTACACCAGTCCAAGGACCTGATTACTAATTTTCACAGATCCCACGGATAGATTTTCTCCAGGAAAACCAGGTAAGCCCACAAACCTCGTATCTGCTCTAGAACACTCCATGCATTGGGTGATGGGAAAACATCCCTGGAGATCATTACACAAATAAAGGAACACATAATTACCTGGAGTAATTGCCATTCAACAAGGGCAATTAAACGCCATGGTGATGGAAGACACGGACAGACAACATGGCATGTATAGGGGAGTACCCCTGTGCTGACATGCTAATAAGTTATGTTTGCTGGGAAAATGATTGCGCTCACACCATCACTGCGCAGGACAGAGGAGACACTTAATGAGGCGCAGCTACGCCACTTCCATCAAACAGCAATTAACCAGCAATGGCCCGGACGCACTGGCAATGACAGATTAGACAGGGAACGCAGGTAGCGTGTAATGCAATAGGAGAGAAGTAATTATCCACTCATCTTTCTCTGAAGCCAATGACAGGGGCCAGCTATACAAGTGCATAATACTGGGATAAATAGAAGACGTAATACACACATATAAAGACTTTGCACAAACAAAAGCATTTCATCTATTAGGGATCATTCACACAGAGGCCCATAAAGTGCAGACACACTTATTACTGTATTGTCTCCCTTTATATTGTAAAGCTCTGCGCAAACTGTTGGCGCTATATAAATCCTGTATAATTATAATGATGATAGACAGCAGACATACTGGAGGAAATGGGCAGAGAACAGATACACGCTAGAGGAAACGATGGTCAGAGACTGCAGACATAGTAGAGGAAATGATGGTCAGACTGCAGACATAGTAGAGGAAATGATGGTCAGAGACTGCAGACATAGTAGAGGGAATGATGGTCAGAAACTGCAGACATGGTAGAGGGAATGATGGTCAGAGACTGCAGACATGGTAGAGGGAATGATGGTCAGAGACTGCAGACATAGTAGAGGAAATGATGGTCAGAGGCTGTAGACATAGTAGAGGAAATGATGGTCAGAGACTGCAGACAGACATAGTAGAGGAAATGATGGTCAGAGACTGCAGATATAGTAGAGGAAATGATGGTCAGAGACTGCAGACAGAGGAAATGATGGTCAGAGACTGCAGACAGAGGAAATGATGGTCAGAGACTGCAGACATACTGGAGGAAATTATGGTCCTGCTTAGAGAATAGATATGTGCTAGAGGAAATGAAGGTCAGACTGTAGACATATTAGAAGAAATGATGGTCAGAGAAACTTGCTGCAGATCTGGCTGGGGACACGCTGCAAGTAACTGGGGGCTAAATACATGAGGCTAGTACAGATCACTATTACAAACTATTCATAAATCTATGCTCTTGCTTCCGCTACAAATTGTTGGGGTCCAAGGGTTGCAGGTTGGGCACAAGGAACATAAACTCAGAAACCAGAACCTGGCTCCCTATGGCTCTCTTCTGAATCTTATACTCATGTATCCACTCTAAATGTCCTTCCAGTGAATCTCATCTCTCACGTCACACATTGGGTGAATGCACATATGTCTCTAACCTATTAAGGGTTATTTGTATGGGAGACCAATAAACAGCACAGAGAAGTGACAGGTCTGACAAGTATGAAGAATACAAGCATTGTTCGGGATTTCTGGCAGGCCAGGCTAGTGAAGGGTTTGAGTACTTACATGGTTACAGTCCGATGAGATTTCATTGTCCGCCTGAAAAAACAAACATGGAGATATCAGTGTTTCAGGGCATACAAGGAGCACATTCATACCAAAGAGAAATTGGGAAACTACACAAGAATCCAGCTTAATACCTCCAGGCTCAAACACATGACATGGACCTCAGACACACTCATGATGTTTAGAAGGTTTTCTATGCATCAAAAACCTGCTGTTAGGATACAGATGTATGAGGTCTGCAAAAATAATCAGTACAGGTTTTTTTCAGCATTTTAGATTAAGGCCTCCTTGTGCACACAGGATGTTTTTGGTAGTTTTTACAGCAGCTGTTTTTAGCTGCAGACGTTTTTTCTACAGGCAATAAACTCCCCATCATGTTATCCGTCCCATGTGTCCATGCACACAGACTGTTTTCAACTGTTTTTGGCTGGGGCGTTTTTGAGCTGTAAAAAAACCCAAGACTAGTGGGTTCTGAGAGACGGTTTTCAGCTGTAAAAATGCCCCAACGCTGAAAACGCACAAAAACGCGGCTTAACGTTGTATACAGTGCATTAAGCCTAGTCAGGCGTTTGCCTATTCAAAATCAACGGTTCCCTGGTCCCCCCTAAAATTCATACCAGACCCTTATCTGCTCAGATTAGGGTCCGGTATAGATTATAGGGGGGGACCCCCAGGCTATTTTTATCTTAACATTTTGTTTTGGCGCGGGGGGGTGTGGACCCCACACAAATTTTTCTTCTTCATTTTTGCGAGTGTTCCCCTCATCATGATCCGACTTCTGTTCAAATCAATGGACCATAGAGAACCATTGATTTGAATAGAGGCATGAGGAACGTGGCTTAATGCTAGCGCGCAAAAACGCTACTGCAAAAACTGCAAAAAAAAAAAAAGCTGAAAGATCACTAAAAGCTACTGACGTTTTTAGGACTTTTTTTATCGTCCTGTGTGCATGAGGCCTTAAGGACATTTATGCAATTTTCTTTACAATGTAAGCTCTACGAGCAGGGCCCTCCTGTATTAAACTGTATTGTAATTTTGCTGTTCCCCCTCTACATTGTAAAGTGCTGCGTAAACTGTTGGCGCTATATAAATTGTGTATAATTATTAATGGGGTAAAAGTGGCAATCATTCCTGGCCAATGGGAAAATCGGAAAGAGCAGGAGGGAAATATGAATGTGGTTTGTTGTTTGAGAAAGTCCATTTCACTCCAAAATTAAACGTATGCTTTAACAAATGACGTTCATCAAGTCATTGAATGCACTTATAAGAATTTTCAGATGAATGTCTGCTAAAACATCTTCTAGTATATAGCCAGCTTTAGACGAAGATTCTCTTCTGGGGAGGGTAGAGGGCAGATAAGGGGAGGTGTATGCTAGATGGCCTGAAATAGGTTGCAAAAGTTTTAATATATAATATTTAATATACAATATTTAGCACAGCCAAAAGAAAATATATTTTCCTTGGTGCCTTGCTTTTTTGAGTCGCTCCTATTAGAACGGTTCCATTGCAATGCATGGAGGCGACTTGTCAGGCCTGACAAGACACAGCAGTGTGAAGCGGCTCGAAATAAAAACATATTTAAATTTGACAATGTAGGTTTTTGAAAAGATCTTGCTGATCAACTTGTTCTTCTGTTAACCAATTTGTGTTTTTGCGTAGAAGATAGCAGATATAGTGGGAAATTTTACGCACTTCCAACTGTAATTTTACAGCAGAAACACTGGATTCCACAGAGTAGGGCTGCCAGCAGCGATTTTCACAACTGATTAGTTAGATAATTGTTTCAATTAATCGAATAAAAACCTCAAAAAGTGATGTATAATTTAGTGAATATATAAAGTTAAAGAAAAAAAAAAAATGAATAATTTATTCTTGAATAACTATATTCAGTGCCAAATATAAAGCCAGCTATATGGTTGGGGAGCAAATTATCTAATCCACTGCGAGAATAACAGACACAAGAGATATATTTATATTGGCATTTATGCAAAAGACACTTGACGTTTGTGTCCATTCATAAATGCTAGCTGCGCCTTATCGTCTTTGTACAGTGCTATACTGACTGCACTTATAAACCAACATTTAAAACAATAAACATAAATATGTAAAACGCTGTGGCGAAATTCACTGCTAAATTCACTACAAGAGATATATACTATTAGAGGTTCAGATTTTCAGACCACAAAGTATAGTATAAAATGCCCCTATATCAAGGTAAAAAAAAAAATATGTCTTTAGAATCACTTCTGTCTCCTGCCCAGGACTACATGTCCCATGAGGCACTGCTCCTCACATTTTCACAATTTCTTAGGCACTTACTGACATGTATGGACTGTCCTATGCATACTGAGCAGTAGGTGTGCTGCACTGTGTAATACTGACATGCATGGACGGTGTACTGAGCTGTATGTGTGCTGCACTGTGTATACTGACATGTATGGGGGGTGTACTGTGCTGTATGTGTGCTGCACTGTGTAATACTGACATGCATGGACGCTGTACTGAGCTGTATGTGTGCTGCACTGTGTAATACTGACATGCATGGACGGTGTACTGAGCTGTATGTGTGCTGCACTGTGTATACTGACATGCATGGACGGTGTACTGAGCTGTATGTGTGCTGCACTGTGTATACTGACATGTATTGGGGGGGGGGGGGTGTACTGAGCAGTATGTGTGCTGCACTGTGTATACTGAAATGTATGGGTGGTGTACTGAGCAGTATGTGTGCTGCACTGTGTATACTGACATGAATGGAGGATGGCAGTCGTGGCAAAAATCGCAGTAAAATCGTGGCAGCGTGAAAGGGGTCTTATTGAGATTTTATGTGAGAAAAAACAAAGTGGCACATAACTGAAGTGGACGGAAAATGATTTTCAATTTTTTTTTACAAATATTTGAAAAGTGTGGTGTGCATTTATTTTCAGCCCCATTAGGCCCATTCATGCAGGGGCGATCCGACTTCGGCACGACTTTGCAAGGCAATTGCAGCGCAACTTCGGCACGACTTACAACACGACTTCTGCCAGGCGACTTTACCTGTGGCCAAATCAGAGAAGGGAGGGAGGAGCTTGCCCCAAATAAAATACTATTCTTTTCACTGTAAAGTTGCCTGCATGAAAATGGGGGATCCGACTTGAAGGCGACTTCCATTGACTTCTATGAGCACAAGTCGGAGAAGTCACCTTGGAGTCACGCAGGAACCTTTTTCTAGGTTGGAGCGACTCAGTAGTGTACATTAAGACGGCTTCAATTAATTTGAATGGGATTTGACATGTCAAGCGACTTGGTGAATCAAGTGGGAGCGCAAGTCGCCCGTGTGAATGGGCTCTTTCACACTGAGGCAGTTTTCAGTCGCTTTTGCTCTAAAAACGGCACATAAAATCCAAATAAATAAATTTACGTTTCTGGTTGTAACATGACAAAATGTGGAAAATTTCAAGTTAAATGAAAATAGTTGACAACCATTTTTTTTTTATTACCGAGTATGTCAATTAGTTGTTTCAACTCAACTAAGTTCATATTGTTTAATTTTTTTGCAGATCGAGCACAGTATAGATTATGGATACTTCACCATGGTTCTGCCTGAAGCATCCTGATGTATTTTTGCTACATTTATACCCTGATTTTTGATGGGTGACCAGTGTGAAAAGTGGTATATCGCATTAATGCCATCTCTCAAAAACTAGAGCAGTGGTTCTCAACTCCTGTCCTTGGGATCCACTAACAGGCCAGGTTTGCAGGATAACTGAAATACATCACAGGTGATATCATTTGCTGCTCAGTGATTGCAGTATTCTAGTCTACATCTCCCCAAGGTAATACTTAAAATCTGGCCTGTTGGTGGACAGGAGTTTAGAACCACTGCAATAGGGGAACAGGTGTGTCATTTTTGGAATCAGCGGGTCAGATATACCCATGAACAGTTCTCACATCCAAGGCATCAAAATGTGTGTAATAGATCCTTTGTGCTTGTACACATGGGCTTAAAAAGTTGCAGTTTTGCCTTCCCACAAATGCTCAACATTTTCTTGCCATGTTACATTACATAATTAACCCAGCAGGGATGGAAGGAACGCTAATAATGGGCACAGCAGGTGTACAGACCCTAAACTCAGCCTAGGGATGGTGGGAACCCCTCATAATGGGCACTGCATGTGTACAGACCTGGGAACTCCACTCAGGGATGGTGGGAAACCCTCATAATGGGAACAGCAGGTGTACAGACCCTGAACTCCACTCAGGGATGGTGGGAAACCCTCATAATGGGCACAGCAGGTGTACAGACCCTGAACTCCACTCAGGGATGTTGGGTAACCCTCATAATGAGCACAGTAGGTGTATAGGCCCTGAATTCAGCACAGGGATGGTGGGAAACCTTCATAATGGGCACAGTAGGTGTACAGACCCTGAACTCAGTACAGGGATGGTGGGAACCTTCATAATGGGCACAGCAGGTGTACAGACCTGGGAACTCAGCACAGGGATGGTGGGTAACCCTCATAATGGGCACAGCAGGTGTACAGACCTGGGAACTCAGCACAGGGATCTCACCAACAAAGTTCCAGGAAGACAGAAGAGACTGTCGGGAGAGAAGACTCTCCATCTTCCAAACACTGAAATATCAGTTTTGGGTACAAGGACCCTTCATAACACAGCTGTATACATTAGGTCAGTGTCCACATAAAGATGGATCTGGTCACTCGGGGAAAGGAGCGGTATGTCTTGCAGTCACAGCTCACACATCTCCTCCAGCTTCAGAAGTTATTACTGACAAACAGTCGCAGCTATTTCTAGGCTGCAGCCCAATTTCAGACTCTAAAAATAACCCACAAATGCTGCAAGCTTTTCCAGGGTCCTCGTACAGCGCAGTCCCGGGAGAGGCCGCCGGATGTGACAAGGTCAGGAAGCACCTGGGCCCAGCGGAGGGGCTTGAGGATCAAAGGATAGATAAACAGTGCATACCTTCAATGCATCATAGGGAGCCCAACAGGAGCAAATGCATCTAATATACACTTCTGGTGAGAAAGGATAAAAATATACCACATACATTCCTTATAATAGAGATGGGGGGGGGGGGGTTAAGCAGTCCAAGAATGGACACCCTTATAAACTTTGTACCTGCTCATACCCTGTGCTGTATAATGCTGAATAATTGCACATGCAGCTGATAGGAGCCCCTCCCCCATAGAAGCCAGACTCTTGCCATGGTTCACACCTGGACAGATATAATTCTAATTTTGTACTTGTGACACCATATAGTTGTAGTTATAAAAAAGAAACGAGGTTATCTTATGTCATCATTCTAGCAATGCACAGCGAAGTTGATGAAATCATGTGATTCCTTACAGCAGCAGCACAGACAATGACTGCGGACAAATGATGTGTGGGCGGCTAGGGATGAAGAGAACAGGAAGTGCTGCTATTTCACTGATGAGGAGAGCTCTGCTGACCATGTGTCTGGGAACAAAGCACTGCTCACCTCTCAAGCTGGGGACGTAGCCACAGGTATGGCACAAGCATTTCATCCAATAAGGCGTCTCCGGTTCCCATACACCAAGAGTATAGCTGAGGAGCTCTGCTCCCATGCGCACTGAGCCAAGAGTCAAGCCAAGGCACCCTGATCCAAAGACAAGAAGAGCCCAGAGATAGGCCCAAGTGCTGTAGTCCCAAAATAGAGCTTAGAGTCAGATCTGGGTACTCCACAGTCCTGATATACACAGAGCCCACAGTCAGGTCCGGGCAATCCAGTCCTCTTATACACGGAACCCAGAGTCAGGTCCAGGTGCTTCAGTCCCCAAAATACATGGAGCCCAGAGTCAGGTCCACCAGATCCAGTCCCCAAAATATACAAAGCCAGGCCCGGCCAATCTAGTCCCAATATACACTGTGCCCCGAGTCAGGTCCAGGTGCTTCAGTCCCCAAAATACATGGAGCCCAGAGTCAAGTTCACGAGCTCCAGTCCCCAAAATATCCAATCCAGTTCCGATATACATGGAGCCCAGTCAGGTCCGGAAGCTCCAGACCCGATATATACCCGGAACCCAGAGTCAGGTCTGGGCAATCCAGTCCCAATAAACATGAAGCCCAGAGTCAGGTCCAGGAGCTCCAGTCCCAATATACACGAAACCGAAAGTTAGGTCCGGGCAATCCAGTCCCGATATACACAGAGCCCAGAGTCTGGTCCAGGAGCTCCAGCCCAATATACACACAGAGCCCAGAGTCAGGTACGGGTGCTCCAGTCTCGATATACACAGAGTCCAGAGTCAGGTCCAGGTGCTTCAATCCCCAAAATACATGGAGCCCAGAGTCAGGTCTACAAGCTCCCGTCCCTAAAATATACAAAGCCAGGTCCAGGCAATCTAGTCCCAATAAACACAGTGCCCAGAGTCTGGTCCAGGGAGTCCAGTCCTGATATACACAGAGCCCAGAGTCTGGTCCAGGGAGTCCAGTCCTGGTATACACAGAGCCCAACATCAGGTCTGGGTGCTCTGCTCCCCATGCACAGTAAGGTTTCATATTCATGTACGGTTCATTCGTAGCTTGTATACTCTGGTCTGAGGAACATTCAATTCAACAACCATTTACAAAGCCTCTAGCCGCTTTCCTAAACCCTTAATAGCTTTCTTTGGCTCCAGTTTGGAAGCGCTGAGTACAGACAGTAATAGGAGTGCTCGCCATAGCTGTATTCACCAAGCTTCACCTATCATGACTACGGAGATACGTAATCAGCACTGCAAGACCCCACAAGGAGGGCTCTTTAACTGGAAGATAAAAACCTGGAAATGCTTGTCATATCCCATCCTCTACAGACCTGTGTCAGAACACCGCTGATGCAAAATGACACAGCGATGGAAACTTTCCACCGTGAGAGGTAATCTAAGTGGATGTCATCTGGAAATTTTTAGACAGAAAAAAAAAACCACACAATTATATTACGGTAACCGATTACAAATCCTCCTTTTCATCTCTCCAAATACACTATATGTATGTTACCCTAAATATTTTCTATGAGTCTCCAAGTAGTGATGCTTTATCTCCAATTACTGGAAGTGATGTAATTGGAGGTCTCGATGAATTGGCTATTTTGACAGAATAGCGGCATAACTATAACTGCACTGGAAAGGGTCTATAACTTTGTATGCTCACAACTACACAGCATACATTTTCATCTTGCAGCATCAGCATTGTAACAATGAAAACAATTACTATGGTTAAGCCAAAGTAAGCTTACTGGAAAAAAAAAAATCTCCAAAATGGAGCAAATAAGATGTTCATTGCTAAAGCGGAATAGTTCGAAAATCTTGTATGTAAATGTATTTCTCAATAGCGACAAATGGTATAAATCTACTTCACGTGCACCAAATGCCTTTAAAAAAAACCCATATATTACCTTGAAAAAGTGGAAGTGACATCACTGGGCTATACATAGCCTGTGCAGAGAGCAGTGATGTGGAATGGGCCCAGTAGGCCCCACCCACTGCAAGCTGCCTGCAAAAGAACTGCAGAAAGGGGCGGAGACAAGACCAGTCAGCCTGCACAAGGGGAGCGAGCAGCAGTGACTGGTCTTTATTACAGGAAGCTCCTTACACAGTCTCACACTGGATTACTGCACAGATCTGCCAGAAATACACAAAGCTCACCATTCAAGAAAACCACGAGCGGATTATTATCCTGGTGTTGAAATGTAAACTCCCTGCTAACAATACAAGATAACAGGGACTATGGAAGAACCATGTGCGTGTATATTCATGTGACTGACTCCTTCTTTTCACACTCCGTCATAAAAGTTGAGATTTGCCCCAACTGGGTGAATAATCAGCCAGAAATGTTTGTGGCAATTATATCATTAACAGAGCCAAGGATGGTACACTCCCTCCTCCACCACCTGAGACTCAGCAGTGCCATATACTGGGCAGAGGGGGAGGGGGTGCACCTAGACATCAGAGATCAGCATAGAAGACAAAGCACACACAATCTTCATAGCACCAATATTCATCTGAAATTGCACAGTGATGAGTGTGAACTCTTCACATCCGCCTTGTGTACACAGCAATAAAACAACTGAGGAGGGTGCGGCCCAGTCCAATCTGACAATCTTACCCAGCCAGACCATGTACAAATCTAGAGGAAAGGAGTAGAATGGAGATCACGTATAGAAATCGAGATGCTCTGTCCTAATCTCTTTGGTTTGCACACACAGCCAATCACATTGCTCAGTCCAATTCTCGTCGGTCACACACAGCCAATCACATTGCTCAGTCTAATTCTCGCCGGTCACACACAGCCAATCACATTGCTCAGTCTAATCCTGGCCGGTCTGTATACACAGCAAATCACATTGCTCAGTCTCATTCTCGCAGGTCTGCACACACAGCAAATCGCATTGCTCAGTCTCATTCTCGCAGGTCTGCACACACAGCAAAAAGCATTGCTCAGTCTCATTCTCACCGGTCTGCACACACAGCCAATCACATTTATCAGTCCAATTCTCCCCGGTCTGTATACACAGGCAAATCGCATTGCTCATTCTCAATCGTTCAAAGAATCCCAAGGCATTAAAGCGGACTTCCCTCTCAATAAAATGAATCTGCAACCATCACTAATATCTTGTGCAAAACAAAACATATCTAAAATTACTTGTCACCTTAGTTTAGGGGTGCCCAACTGCTGGCCCGCAGCGAGCTCCGATGTGGCCCGCCACCCCCTGCTCTGGAATGGCAGGTCAGCAACTCCAGATCGCGGGTTCCCAACCTGCCATCCCCAAGCACCAGTGTGAAGAATGGAGCTGGCACTAGAGGAAGCAGAGCCGATGCTTCCTGTATGGTGCCGGCTCCTGTCACAGCTGGAGTGATACCAAATGTACTCCGCCTGTGATAGGAACGATACAGAAAGCATCGGCTCTGCCCTCTACTGCAGCTGCATGCTTCCTCCAGCGCTGGCTCCTGTCACACTGATGCCGGGGGAGGGTGGGTTGGGAACCAGCCAATACCCGCCATCAGTACCCACCCTGGCGTACAGCCAGCAGCAACCACCAGCCATACACGCTTGGGGGACAGCAGCAGCCAGTGATACCTGCAGGAACCCTGAGGAAGAAGCGAAGACTGAGGTCAAGGAACAAAGAATACACTGCGCTAGTGAAAAATACAAAATGATCAAAAAGAAAAAAAATCTCCTTAAAAAGCAACACTCAATGTGAGATATACACACTAAAACTGTAAAATTTAAAAAAATTGTGTCACGCTAAATTAGGAAAGTGAAACAATTAGTAACTCAAAGTGTGAAATTGGTAAACATACACAGGTGAAATATCAAGAGTCCATATAAAATAATGAAGCATAGTAATTCATGAAGCATAGATAACTATTGGCTGTCTTCATATATCTAGCACCGTGGGCATGCAGTAAACCAAGTGTAATGCAACCACCGCCACCGGATAAGATGTACGCTTACCCTCTAGCGTTGACACACCCATTACGGGTGGTCAAAAACAGCATGTGAGTAAGACTCCTCTATGTCTTCAATCCAAAGTACTGGAACAAAATTTCCCAATATTCTGTCAAAACCACATACACCATACGTTCCCCTCATCAAAGCAGGTGCATCAAATCAGGAAAGAAAAGGGGTAGGACATAGTGTAAATCTGTATAAAAGCGTTTACAATTTATTTACAGGTTGCACTTGCATATAGGCAAAGAAAACACAGCATGTAAACATCACATCTCCCACAAGGACAAAGTTGAATGGTGAAGCGGTACTGGAATGCAGCCGTCGCCCTACCGGTTTCATCTAATGAGACTTCTTCCTGGGGCCTGACTGAGGTCAGTTGAGGTGCAGGTACTGCAGTGCATCAGTGTGAAAGCAGCCCTAGGCCCCTTTCACATGATCGGTCCCAATCAGGCCTGTCTGTTTTTCATGCGGACCCAATTGGACCCTCCATTCACCTCTATACAGTGGCAGATGTAATTGATCCGTTTACTACCGCCTATCTCCAATCCGATCCACTTAAAAAAAATACAGAAGGGGATCCGCCCCCTTCTGTCTGGGTAGATCAAATTGGAGGGCCCATAGAGTAGAGTGGGCTATGCATGTGACTGCTCAGCATATGCAGAGTGGACACGGACCTGGCATCTGCCCGCTCCACGGCCAGTTACCAAGTCGCTAAACTGGCCATCGCCTTAGTTTGTAAAAAAATGTAAATACATTTTAATGTATGTGTGTGTACACACACACACACACACACACACACACACACACACACACACACACCACTTCAGCCCCGGAAGGATTTCCAGCTTTAGGACCGGAGCACTTTTTGCGATTTGGCGCTGCGTCGCTTTAACTGAAAATTGTGCGGTCGTGCGGCGTTGTACCCAAACAAAATTTGCGTCCTTTTTTTCCCCACAAACAGAGCTTTCTTTTGGTGGTATTTGATCCCCTCTGCGTCATTTCTGACCGCCGCTATAAACAAAAAAAGAGCGACTATTTAGCAAAAAAACCCAAATTTCTTACTTTTTGCTAAAATACAAATCCAAAAAAAAAAAAAATGCAAAAAAACATTTTTTTTCACCGTTTTTGGCCGATTTATATTCTTCCTCATATTTGCGATAAAAAAAAAAAAAAAAAATCGCAATCGGCGTTTATTGATTGGTTTGCGCAAAAGTGGTCGCATTTATGGATGATGAGAATTCATTTTTGGGTTTTTTTTTTTTTTACTATTAATGGCGGCGATCTGCGATTTTTAGCGGTACTGCGATATTTCAGCGGACATGTCGGACCATTTTGACACTTTTTTGGGACCATTGGCATTTATACAGCGATCAGTGCTATAAAAATGCACTGATTACTGTGTAAATGCCATTGGCAGTGAAGGGGTTAACCTGCAGGGGGCGCTGTAAGGGATAACTGTGTTCCCTGGGCGTGTTCTTACTGTGGGGGGACTGCTCTAGCTGGGGAAGGGAAGTGGTCACAGCCTTCGTATACAGGAAGGCTGTGATCACACTTTGAATGCCAATTACTCAGTCATGCAACGCTGTACCCAAACAAAATGTTTTATCATTTTCTTCACACAAATAGAGCTTTCTTTGGGTGGTATTTAATCACCACTGGGTTTTTTTATTGTTTGCAACATAAGTGAAAAAAAAAGCGAAAAAAAAAAAAACACACTTTTTTTTTCTAGTTTCTATGATAAAATTTTGCAAATAAGTCATTTTTGTACATAAATTTGGGCCGAAACCTATACTGCTACCCATCTTTGATAAAAAATAACCCAAATTACTGTATATTTGGTCTGTGTGAAAGTTAGGGTCCTTTCACACACACGGACTGTTCATCAGTTCATCCGTTTTTTCATCTGTGGTGATCAGTTTTTCATCAGTTTTTTTGTACATTCACTACCAATGCAAAAACGGATGAAAAACTGACCGTTCGTCCGTTTACATCCGTTTTTCGTCCGATCCGTTTTTTCGACGGATGAAAAATAGGACTTTCATCCATTTTAAAAAACGGATGCTGACGGAAGCGGATGAAAACGGATGCAAATGAATGATCATCAGTTGTCATCCGTTTTTCCATAGAGTTGCATTGATGTCCGTTTTTCATCCATCAACGGATGGATGAAAAACGGACAAACGGTCCGTGTGTGTGAAAGGGGCCTTAGAGAGTCTACAAGCTATGGTGCCAATCATTGAAAATTGATCACACCTGATGCACTGATGGCCTCTCTCATTTCTTGAGGCCCTGAAATGTCAGGAAAATACAAATACCCCCCAAATTACCCCTTTTTGAAAAGTAGACATTCCAAGGTATTTAGTAAGAGGCATGGCAAGTTTTTTGAAGTTGTATTTTTTCCCCACACAATTCTCGGGATAATTTTTATACACAAAATTGTCATAACGTTATTTCTCACACACAGTATAAGCACACTTCTAATGCAGGGAGCACCGTCATGCATTCTAGGAGCAGAAATTACACATCTAATTTCCTAACAACCTGTTACACCAGGACAATGGAACTATCCGCAAAATGACCCCATTTTGGAAGTAAACACCCCAACATATTTTATGAGGCATTATGAGTCTTTTGTACGGTTCGTTTTTTCCCCAGACGTCTCCGAGAAACGTGGAAAGAAAATGAAAACGCTTTTATTTTTTACACAAAGTGGTCAATTTATAAGATGTTTCTAACACAAAGCATGTACATAGCAAAAATTAGCCCCCAAAATATATTCTGCTACTTGTCCTGAGTATGGCGATACCACATGTGAGACTTTTACACAGCCTGGTCACATAGAGGCGGTCCAACACGCAGGGAGCTCCGTCAAGCATTCTAGGAACATAAATTACACATCTAATTTTTTAACGACTTATTACACTTTTGAAGGCCCTGGAGCACCAGGACAATGGAATTACCCACAAAATGACCACATTTTGGAAAACAAACTCCCCAACGTATATTTTATGAGGCATTATGAGTCTTTTGAACATGTCATTTTTTACCCCCATCCTGCCCCCTACAAAGATGGTGACCACTCCCCATCCTCCCCTCTACAAAGATGGTGGTGACCGCTCCCCATCCTCCCCCCTCCCCACTACAAAGATGGTGACCACTCCCCATCTCCCCCCCCTACAAAGATGGTGAGAGCTCCCCACCCCCCATAAAGATGGTGACCCAGTCCCTATCCGGCCCCCCCTTACAAAGATGGTGACTGCTCCCCCCCTCCTACAAAGACAAAAGGTGGCCCCTCCACATACCCCCTTACAAAGATAGTGACCGCTTTGCATCCCCCCACTCCTCTACATAGATGGTGACCACTCCCCAGGTCTCCCCCCTACAAAGATGGTGACCTCCCCCCTCACAAAGATGGTGGCCACTCTCCCATCTCCCCCCCCCCTTACAGATATGGTGGCCACTCTTCCATCTCTCCCCTACCCCTTTACAAAATTGGTGGCA
>BLSH010050125.1:1469093-1484638 GCA_018402905.1 Glandirana rugosa
ACATCGAGTATGCCACCATCCCCTCCCCCCCTTACAACAATGGCCACTCTCCCCTCTCCTACTGCCTGAAGGATCTTCAGACTGACACCTCCAGGAGACACTTTCAATTGCTGGGTCTGAAGAGTCTCAAGGTACTGAATTTTCTAATACAGAAGTGATCAGTAACAGGAGAGGTCAGTGTTAGCCATCCTTATGTAGGAAGGCTATATGTTACATCAGTGAGGGAGGTGCTTTATATCCGCTCTGCCAGCACGCCTTATGAGATAGCAAATGTCATGGCACGACAGCACTCACATCCTTCAGCATCTGGAGAGCTCCAGGACCACCCAAGGAACTGATCTCCTCTCCGTAACATCTCAACACGACTTCATTCACGACAATACAAAGATTTCATTCCCCACAATCACAGCACCGTATGAGCTACAACCCCCGGCCTTCCCTTCAGTCTTGCACAGTTGTACCAGCTCCTCTCCTACACTGAAATGGCTTACTCTGATTTCACTGCACACTGAACTTCTCACAATGTGCATCAGAAGCTACAGCAAAATCAGATAGAGCTCACCTCATTTCCTGACTGCAGCACATTCAGCATCATCTAGCCCTTTCCTCCCCAGCCTGACTGGCTCTGAACTTTCACTTTCATTTATTGGATTTTGATTCTTTCAATCACGAAGGCTCGGCATCAAATGTAAGCGTTACATAGGGCATTCTGCATGCAAACAAACAGCCTAGAAATGCCCACTCTTCCAGAGTGACACTCACCCACCAAAGCATTTCGATAACTGCATATACCAGCCCACTGCTTGCATCAGGACTTGGAGTACTGAGGCAGGGTGCTGTGATTTTTTTTTTTTAGGAACCCATTTACAGCACCCTGCCTGCCCCTCCTACCAGCCATGATTTGCCTGCATTGCATAAAGAAGCACAAAGATCCAGTGATGCCAACTGGGTCCAAAACAAGGTATGTCATGAAAATGGACATTTTTTTAAATGTATTTAGTATGTTTGGGTGGGGGCAGAAGAGGCAAAATATAATCATTAAAGATTAAAGGATAACTAAACCCAGGACCCTGCAGTCACTATATCTGGTCTCCCAAAGTACACAGAACATGGAAATGCAATTATTTTAGCAAATATAAACTAAATACCTTTTCTCAGCAGCAGTATATAGCAGTCTTGTGACTTCTAGCAGTGTCTGGTTAAAGCTTGTAGGAGGAGTTTTCATTCTACTCTGACTGTCCTATAAGGCTGCAGTACCCCTGACCCTCTGTCTGGACCGTGCCGATTGGCCCTGTGCAGATCACATGCACCCTCCCAAGAAAAAATAAACCTCTAGCAATACACACCAAATTGAGCATGTGCAGAGTGCTTCGAAGACTTTGTAATGTCAGGAGATAGATTAGGGACAGTGGAAGAAGGAAGGGGAGGATCAGAGAAGACAGGATCAAAAAGCCTTTTTACACAATGGAGAGGATTAACCCCTTAGACTCCACAGTGAGTCTAACAAGCATGCTTTACTGCATATACAGACTGATTTTACTTTAGACTTAAAGGGTTACTGAACCCAGTAATATGAAAATATTAAATCCGCCCCTTGGCTGATCTATATACCACAGTCACATGATAAACTGCAAGGTCTGCCCAGTGCTCAGTTTTCAGGGAGGAGATTTCCACTACAGCCTGTATACACGCCCACATGTGTGTTGTCAATATCATGTGACCTGGCAAGTTCTGAGAACAAGGAAATGTTCTCTCCAGCAAGAGACCAAACTGAGCATGTGCAGCTTTACTACCCTCACTTTGTATCATATGGCCTTGCCAAGAGAGACCATGCGGGAGGGGAGGATCTGTCCATACAGGATCAAAGATCCTTTTTACTCAATGCTCAGGATTAACCCCTTAAGTTCCACAGTGAGTATAACCAGCATGCTATGCTGCATACACAGACTGATTTTATTTTATGGGTTTAGTAACACTAAGCTTTGGATAGCGTATGGATTCATTAGATCCCCCCCCAACCCCCACTGTTGGGTGTGATTTCCCTTCACTGTCAGGCCTGGCAACAGGAAGTGTGTGCATGTGTCCCTATTAGAAGATTTCCCCTCTATTCCTTTGTTTCATGGCATCTTTGGAATGTTGGCTTTACCTTTACTTTCTGTCCAGATGACAATGACACCCAGAAGAGAACCTCAACGAAAACTAGATAGTGTTCACACTTCCTCATTCTATCCAAAACCATAAAATACACTGCGTCCCGTGGGGATCTGACTATTCCCGCCTCATCATTCATTGAGCCGATACACCAACGCAGAGGGACATGTTGGAGCAAATCCCAATGTCTCGGCACAGCTGGGAATTGCACACAGTCAGCTCCTACACTTAAACATCAGTCCCTTTGATACCGACTACGACACAATCTGCCAGGCATGCAGTGATAACGACTCTCCTAACAGCTGCTAGTTGGGATGGGGGACGACTTTGCCTGCAAGTTCTGCAATTTTTTATGCCAATGCCCGGTACACACGATGATTATTGAGCGAACGATCGTCCGTTTTTTTTTTTGCATGCTACTCTCGGATCAAATCATCAGTCACAAAATTAGTCCCGAAAATTCTCATACGACAGAATAAAAAAATCAGAAAGGGTTGTGGCGTGTTGTAGTGCATTAGTATTGCATTTTCGATTGCATTTGTATTGGTTAAACAAAAATCGTACGATTGGGCACTGTGCGAGAAAATATTCCCAGCATGTCCAATCAGGTCTGAACGGAAAAAATAAATAATCGGATGAATTGTCATGATCGGCTCTCGAAAAGCTCTGTACGAACGATCCGATTATCATACGATCGCTTCAAAAGCTGTATTTTCCGTACTCTTTTCTGATTGTATGTACGGGGCTTAAGACAAAAATAAACTCCTGACACCCCCCCCCCAGACCTATCGATCCCATATTACATGGTAATTATAAGTGTGCAGACATATTTAGAATGGGAAAAAGGTCAAGGTAAAGACACATAGAAAGAAGTCGTCTGTAGTGAGGATGGAGGTGCAGAGCCCAGAACAGGTCAGCAATGGGAGACTGGAGGCAGACAATCCCCAGAACCGGCCTGTGTGAGCCCATTGTACCAAAACACACCCAACCCCACCATCACTGAGTGGCATTAGGGGGAATTAACCAGGATTAAACTAAATCGACAGAACTGCAGTGATCTGTAAATACAATTAGTGTATTATATATATTCATCTATATATCCACCAACCCAAAACATGGCAGAAGAGGACAAGGGTCAGGGAGAGAAGAAGTGTAGGAGAGAGGATGAGCTGCACACACAAAGAACCGGGATCAGGGAGAGAAGGGGGGCGAGTGACACCACAGAACAAGGACCAGGATCAGGGAGAGGGGGCGAGTGACACCACAGAACAAGGACCAGGATCAGGGAGAGAAGGGTAGGAGAGGGGATGAGCTGCACACACAAAGAACCGGGATCAGGGAGAGAAGGGGGGCGAGTGACACCACAGAACAAGGACCTGGATCAGGGACAGGGTGAGGGGGAGAAGTGAGTGCCACCACAGAACAAGGACTGGGGTGAGGGAGAGAAGCATAGGAGAGGGGGTGAGTGACACCACAGACAAAGTACCAGGGTGAGGGAGAGAAGTGTAAGAGAGGGTGGGAGAGACACCACAGAACAAGGACTGGGGTGAGGGAGAGAAGCATAGGAGAGGGCGGGAGTGACACGCACAGGAAAGCTTTCTACTAGAACTGCTTTTCCTATTTAAAATCAATGTTAGTTTGGAAGCTGCCAAGATAAATTCTGTGACCAGTTCAACAAGAAGCAATGTCTATAAAAACAAGCCCAAGTACCAATGTGGGAAGACGGATGTGGCTCTGGGCAAGCTGAACGGCAGAGACTTTCATGTAATGGAAGAGGCACTCAGAGATGTCAGTTCTCTCCAGCAGAAAGGAGAATCCTGCTTGATATGAATATCACACGCTCTGTATTTGTAAGCGTCCTCCTCGGGACGTCAGACAACAAACAGCAGCTCTATGCAGGTGACACAAACAGTAATAGCAATGCACATCCAGAGCCCAGGATATGAAAATACAACACATACCAGCCAAGAACACAGTGCTACAAAAATCGACAACTCACAAAGTGAAGCTTTGCCAAGGTATAGGAAACATCTAGAAATGTTAATTGTGCCTAAGCAGTCCCCTGAGAAATCCAATCCTGGTCTGGAATTCCTCCCGAAAACTAGCCTGGCGGCCTCTAGCGACCTGGCACTCCCGACATTGGGCGGCCTCTCGCGACCTGGCACTCCCGCCATTGGGCGGCCTCTCGCGACCTGGCACTCCCGCCATTGGGCGGCCTCTCGCGACCTGGCACTCCCGCCATTGGGCGGCTTCTTGTACCTTGACACTACTACTAATTTTGGGTCGCTTCCCATGCCTTGCACTGCTAGTCTCATGAGATTTAGTGATGTCACTACTGTGCTGCTTACTGATCCTCAACTAAAAGAACTGAAATCTAATGAAAAAGGGTGGACCAGGGTTAGTCAGGCTGGGAAGGAAAGTGCTAGATAATGCTCGACATCCTCCTGCCAGGAAATGAGTGTCTCTCTGCCTTGCTGCAGCTTCTAATGCACATTGTGAAAAGCTCACAGTGTGCAGGTAAATCAGAGTAAGTAATTTCAGAGGAGAGAGGAGAGAGGAGCCTGAACAACTGTGCAAGACTGAAGGGGAAGCTGGAGGTCAGATTTAATATTAGTGAAGCTCACTCTGTTACTGCTAACTGTGCCAATTACCCCAGACAAGGGATCACAACAGGGGTGACAAATTTCAACCATTGTTAAAAGAAAAAAACTAAACCTGCATTGCCAGTCACACCAGTTGTAGGTGGATCTGCTGGGCCATGACATATACCAATTTTCTTATCTCTCGAGAACCCAGTGGTGAGATCACAGCAATTATTCCCGGCCCTGCTTCTGCCCCACCCAACTTAGATCTAGCCAATCCCTCACAAAGGTCACGGCAGAGCCGACAATACACACACCACCAAATTCCCTGAAATCATTATGTAGTTATTACTCCAGAATCCACCCAACGCTGAAAAGGATCAGATTCAGAGCAGGCCAGACGTGGCAGCAGGTTGAAATGGCAGACAGAGCAGATAATTATACAGCTGGGCTATTCTGAGACGAGATGCAGACAGAGGAGACCGCACTCCGGACAGCGTGAAGAGAAAACATCCTCCAATACTCCATACTGTAGAAGGCACACATCACACACAGCACGCACTGGAGGTGCAGAGCACAGTGACTGACAGTCACCACTCTCTGCACAAAGCAGACCTGAGAACTGAGTGATCAGCTGCCATGTGATTGTTCAGTTCTCTGGCATAGATCCAGTGGAGGACAGCTGCAACATCATACCAATATAGCAACAGGTAGGCAAGTATGTATGCTCTTTTTTTTTTTTACCATTCCCATAGGTCTCCTTTAAGGCCTCATTCACACAGAGCTGTCCAAAAACGCTGCTTATACAGGCGTTAAGCTTATTCTTTTACAGCATGTAAAAGCACCTCTATATAAGCCTGTGTCCATGCACGCATAGGCCTTGACAGACATATTCGAATAGCAGAAGCAGGTAAGCTTATAATAAAAGGCTTACACCTGTAGGTTTCATGCATATCTCCCAAACCTTCACAGTTTAGATGTACAGTGTACTTGCATGTGCCAACGTCATCGGCACGTGCGCAGTGAAGAAACAGGCCGCCGTGCCCTTTCTTCACCAAGATCGTGCCGCGATTGGCCACTCCCGTGCCAATTACAGAGCCGGAGTCTGGGCCCCGGAAGGAAGAGGGGGGAAGATGGACGCGGCCTGGAGCGGGGACATCGCAAGGACAGCACGGGCTTCCAATGCAGGTAAGCGACACACAATAGGCTAGTATGTGATGTATACTAGCCTATTATGCTTTTACTCTGTAGGGTAATAAAGAGGAAGTAAAACCCATCAGGGGTCACTTCCTCTTTAAGAGCGTTTAGGCAGCATTATCTTGACAGGAGTTCTGGTGTTCAAAGAGGCTTTTATAGACGCCCCGTGTGCATGAGGCCCTAATCCCTTTACCATTACAGGACGTGTGCAACATATTTGCTTTCCATGTTTACATTTGGATACACTGTAACCTTCCACTTCATGTCACAGAAGACCTGGGCAGGTGTATGATCTCTATACAATGCACAATGATGCAACAACCAACCAATCACAGTAAATGAAGAGGACAAAACAATCTAAACAAGACACACATACAGGACAGACAGCAGAACAGTCACACACTGCGCCATATGAGATTTGTATTAAAAAAGGTTTAAACTGTTCACAGGGGGCATGCACAGCATTACCAGCAAGCCTCAGGGGAGAAGTATTGTATGGTATTAGGTAAAGCGGCATGATTCTGGATAAAATGAGAACCACAATTTTTTTGCTTAGAATAAAGATGACGATTCTCGCGGCGGAACATCTTTCACATTATACAAAAAATTGGGCTAACTTTACTGTTTAGTTTTTTTTAAAAATTCACTGAAGTGTATTTTTTCCCCAAAATACTGCGTTTGAAAAGACCGATGTGCGAATAATGTGAGACATAAAATATTCTCTATAGTCTCTGCTAAAAAAATATACATGTTTGTGGGTTCTAAGTAATTTTCTAGCAAAAAATACTGGATTTTAAACTTGTAACAGGTGGCTTAGTCTTTAAAGAGGTTGTAAAAACATCAAAAAACAAGACAAAAAATCCTGCAAGACAAAAGGCATAATGAGCTAGTATGCATTGGATACTAGCTTATTATGAAATACTTACCATAGAACGATGCCATGGATCAGCACCAGCACACTGCTGGCACGGCTAACATGTCTCAAGGAGTTATTTCCGGGGTTTGCGGGCTCCGGCGTTGTGATTGGCTGGAGCCGCGATGACGTCACTCCCACGCACCGATGACGTCAGCGCAAGAGTATACAGCGAATAATCTCTAAAGCTGTGCAAGTTTAGAAGATATTCACGGTACCTACAGGTAAGCCTTATTCTAGGCTTACCTATAGGTAAAAGTGGTAGTACAGAGTTTACAACCACTTTGGCTACTTTCACACTCGGGCGTTTTTCAGGCGCTGTGGTGCTAAAAATAGCGCCTGAACCCCCCCCCCCCCAATCCACCCCAGCGTGAAAGCCTGAGTGCCTTCACACTGGGGCAGTGCGCTTGCAGGACATTACTAAAAGTCATGCAAGCAGCATCTTTGGGGTGGTGTGCTGAGCCGTGTTTAAATCACTTTCTCCCTCAGTTTCACAATACTATTAAAATGCTACGAAAAGTCCATTCACATTTGTGCAACTTCAAATGGTGCAATTTCCATTGCGACTTTACCCTGCAAAGTGAGAGGAGTGCAACTTTGTTACAACTTTGGCTTTGACAAATGTGATTTTTTGTGCTCTACAAAGTTGTTAGAACTGTGCAGAATGGAAAAATTCTTGTAGTTTTGTTTGATTTTTTTTCTAATGAATTTCAAATTTTCAGGATTTGAAATTTCATTGGTCAAAAATTGTTCGACTGATTCAAATTCTGTGTGAAGAATAGCCAGTTGTTAAGGAATAGGCTGGGAATGCGGCCGCCACGTCCTTAACCGATGCCTTCCCCACTGACAACTTATGTAAAAAGAATGGCAGCAATGAAAAAAAAAAAATATATATATATATATATATATATATGGTGTGGGGCGCTCCACCCCCCCCCCCCCCCATGCATACCAGACCCTTATCAGAGCATGCAGCCCAGTAGGTCAGGAAAGTTGGGGTGAGGAGATTAGACAACGACGAGGAAGCGCACCCCCTTCTGAACCATACATGGCCACATGACCTCAACATGGGAGGGGAGGGGGGGGTGCTACTTTGGGAACAAGGGCCTCTTTCCCATAACCCTGGCGGTGGCTGTGGGGGTCTATGGGCAGGGGGATTATGGGAATCTGGATGTCCCCTTTAACAAGAGGGCCCAAAGAACCCAGCTCCCACACCCAAGTTTTGACAATTCCCTGATTAAAAAATAAAAAATAAAGTCAAATTAAAAAAATAAGTCCCCCACTGTAGATCCATCATCAATTGCACCACCTGTCGCCAACCCCCCAAAAAAAAAACCTCCGGCCCCGACGTCTGCCTGCTCTGCTGTGTGGCAGCTCTTAACTAAGACATTATGACACCGTCCCTTGTGACGTCATCGTCTGCGGACATGTGCAATTTTTTTTTTTCTCCGTGGTGGTGGCGGGTGTCGTCATTGACAATGGATCTACAAGCAGGGGACATTTTTTAAATAAAAGGACTTGTCAAAAACTGACTCATTTTTTACACTACACTTTTTTGGGTGAATGCGTAGGAGTACTATGTATCCAATACTCATTCACATGGGGGGAGGGAATTCTACGGAAGAGGCCCTTGTCCCCATCAACAAGGTGCTTATCTATATGCAAGCTTTGTTTCACCAATGAACATTTAATGCACGAAAAAGGATTTCATGAGCACTACAGGTTGTAGGCAGCAGAGCAGCTTGCTTTGTAGCTTGTCTGCGTGATAAGAACCTCAGACTTGGCCATCTCATAAATGAACAGAAGAAAACCGGTTTCTTTCATCACAACCATAAAATAATCTCACTACCAAGGACCCGAAAAGACGCAGCGTCTAACTTCAGTTTTAGCTTTTATTACACGACTGGTTAATGTTAGATGATAACCCGAGACAGACACTCAAGTAAATCCCATGTCTACAAGGTTCCCTGCCCACCAGATTTCCTCTGCCACAACATCCAGACATTCTATCGCTCAGACGTGTAATGTGCGACAACAGGGCGCCGCTGACCTCTGACCTCCACACAGCTGGAGGCAGCACAGATGAGCAGGCAGAAAGCAGGTTAGAACAGGACATAAAAGCCAAATGACGACAACATTTCCCTTAAGTCATAGAAGTCCCAATTCCCAGAAGATGGTGGAGATCCCAGAGGGGACTGTAACCCCAGGGGAACCAATAATATGAGGCATGTCATGCAACTTCTGGAATGAGGAACTACAAGTGCCAGCGTGCATTACATGCCTCTGTTATGCTGACAATTTCAGATCAACATTTTTGTTTAAAAGTAGGCAATAAACCTGAACAGGATGACATTTTCGTGCACTGTATCTTTAACAACTGCCATTCATTTCATGAATAGACAAACCCCAAGTGCCAGGTCGTTGTTGCAACAAGAAGTTTCCTCCTGGCGCCTGGGCTGCCACCCGAATACTCCCCACACCCCATGTGCCCCCCCCCCCCACTATGTATCCTAGGCTCCGCTTGCCCATCTGCGGGCCCGGGACAGGCATAGTGGGTGTCTCCAGGTAGAGGGGGTGGGGAGGAAAGTGGAAACGTCCGCACTCCTCCCCTTCTAGTTGACATGTGACGTCACTTCCGGGTCCCCGTTGACAGTTTCCCCGACCATCAAGGCTGTGAAAGAATGTAATGTAGTGTGTGATGTGCATTACATTCAGTGGAGCACAATGGAGAAATGTAGCGTTACACCCAAGCACAAAGTCCCCCAACCCCCACATGTACGCACATACAAACGTAACGCACGCGGTGGGGCGCCTATGCTTGAAAACGTCACATATTGCCGCGCATGCCGGAATGAGAGCAGTAATTCTAGCACCAGAACTCTTACGCAACGCTAAATTGATGACTTATAGGGGGCTTTTAACGCCTCACCTGAGCAAAATATAGCGTATGTTGGGTATCTATTTACTCTGTGTAATCACAGCCTTTAGAGATTACCAAAAAGTTGGTTGATTTATTGCATTTTTGTGTCCCCTACAATTAATTTTTAATGTGTTTTTTTTTTTAAACTGAAAAATGTGTTTTCCTAGTTTGCAGGAATATCATGTGATATAAAAAAAATGGAACTACCACCATTTTATTCTCTAGGGTGTCTGCTTTCAGAAAAACGAATGTTTCAGGCCTAAAATTATTTTTTAAACATGTGCAAACACAAAGACAGCTCTGGGTGTGAAAGGGTTAAAGGATAAGTTCACCTTTGGGAAGATGTTACATGTCCCACCCGTAAGATGTGGAAACTGGCATGCAACTTTTATAGCTGGCTCCTAGATTCTCCTGATGGTGACAGTGATGTCTGTGGAAACAGTCACCTGTAGTCTTCATCAGAAGCTCATGTGATGGGGTGACAACATGAGAGCACAACTGGAAGACAGGGGCAGAGCGTTGTCACCCTATAACAGGAAGGGCCTGAACAAGGACCTTCCTGGCAGGATCACCAGGGATTTTTTTTAAAAAAGTTAGACTTAAAAAGCCTCATGTTAAAGATTCTATGAGATTTCAGTGATGGCGTTTACATCTATTATAAACCACCAGAACAAAAGCATTGCTTGGTTACTGATCTCTGAAGGATATCGATTTGATATTTGGCCAATAACTATCCTTCTCTGATACACAATAGAAAGACCTTCGCTGGGTAAAGCCACCCTATATCCAAAGATCAATCACTTGATAATGTGCAATAAAATCAATATTCTTGATCAGATGATTTGGAAAGTTTGTTCTGTCGGAGTTGGATCATGTTTTTAGCAGAAACAATCAGAGACAAGCAACTCCCATCATTTAATACAAGAACACTCATCATTCGCGGGGTCAGGAATTTCACAGGAGGATGCTGCCTCTGGAAAATGAGCAATTCCATCAGCCCCTGGGGTGATCCTCGCCGGCCAAACTACCATAAACCATGAAGAGGAGTATTCAGCTTTCAGGCACTGGAAACAGATGGTGCTTAGATGTAGGGGACACCAGAAGAACAGCCAGAGATCACCAGAAATAATTGTATCAACGTCTAGATTAATGGAAGACCAACAGTGCAAGTTTTGAGATAGTGGAACAAAAAACAAAAACCCAGACATCCTGAGTTCCAGACCTGTCAGAAAGCAATCACAACCCCAGGGGAAGCGGCTCAGCCCACGAAGAATGATGGGAAAGACAGTGACTATCAGATGCCATCACATCCTGTGCTAATCATTTAGGAGACTGAAGCTAGAACACCGCTGGAAGGAAATTCATTGATCAGCCTCCAGCTACTGATAATCAATGTATGTGATTGAAAACTGCGGCTTCTATATTCAGTATGGTGAAAGTCCTCTAAGTCATCCTTTGCAAGTTTTAGCCAATAATTCATGACAATATTGTATTGTGTGTTCCACCATAACTGCAGGATGCAAATTTAAAGTGATACTAAACAAAACGTTTTCTATTTAAGATACATTAATGATTTAGTTTATTCAGCATGAAATGAAGCTTAGTTATGTAGCATTAGGCTGTATATTCTGCAATATTTACATTTTTGGTAAACTCATTCAATGAATCCAAGCTCTGCAAGCTGAGATAACACGCACTGCATTGATACATTCACACAATTTCACAGTAACCATGAGATAAAGCAAAGTTCAGGAATATTCCTTTATCCCATTGTTTTGCAAATCTATGTACACTACAAACTGTATGATTGAATCAGTTCTGATATCGCTGTTTTACTAACCTGACAGCTTATTATTCTAAATAGGAAACCTTCATTTTGTTTGCAAATATTAAAGATTCTAACTACCAGCAAGAATAAGGCCTCATACACTCGGACGTTTCTAAAAAAATAAACAAAACGTCGGGCCCGACGTCAAGGAAAAAAAGTCGGCGTCTTTCGGCGTTATGCATTGGCGTTTTTGAGCGTCGGCGTCAATAGGCGTTTTTAAAAAAAAAAATCATCCCTCTGCTATTTTTCAACCTAAAAACGTCGGCGTCAAAAAACGCCGGAAAACGCTGGTATAATAATAGGAGGCATATGGTGGCATATGTTGGCGTTTCTTGGCATATTGTGGCGTCGGCGTCAAAAAACGTCAAAATGTTACAGCCTCAGAACGCGATGGCCATGGGTTCTACTTTCTGCTCACTAACGCCGACGCCACCTACAGCTCAGAAACGCCGACGTTTTTATGGGGCCATTGACTAACATGGAGAGCTGCAAAAAACGCCAGAAAACGCCGGCGTCAAAAAACGTCCGTGTGTATGAGGCCTAAGTCCTTACATTTAAAGAGCACCTGTCATTTCGGATCCATCATGGCAGCGCCTGTTAGCGGGCATCCATTCACCTGCTGCCGCCACGTCCCTCACCTTTCTCTGTCACTTCCACATCACCAGCCGTGGCATTAAAGTGAATGGGACTGTCGGTGAGTCAACAGCGGGTCAGAGGAGGAGCCGCTGTGGGACAAAGACGACAGTTGCTACTTAACAACTTACCGACCGGCTAACGCACATTTACTGCGGCAGGTTGGCATCCCTGCGCGAATGGCTGTGTGTAATATATATGTATGGTCTGCGCAGCTGCGGGCCCGCGCCGGCACACTCATGCCCGCTGCGCGAGTGTGCCCGTTAGTTGACGTCCGCCGGCGACCCGCAATCGCCTAAGAGGCAGAATGGGGAACCACCAATATAAACACAGCAGTTCCCCATTCTGTCAGAGGACATGACAAATCTACTGTTCCCTGGATTGGGGAACAGTGAGATCTGTCATGCCCCTGCCAGCCCAGCCCACACAGTTAGAACACACTTAACCCTTTGATCGCCCCTTAGTGTTAACCCCTTCCTTGCCAGTGACATTTATACAGTAATCAGTGGCTATTTTTAGCTCTGATCGCTGTATAAAGGTCAATGGTCCCAAAAAATTGTCAAAAATGTCTGATCCATCCGCCACAATATCGCAGTCCCGATAAAAATCGCAGATCACCTTCATTACCAGTAAGAAATAAAATAAATAAAAAATGCCATAAATCTATTCCCATAATTTGTAGACGCTATAACTTTTGCGCAAACAAATCAATATTACGCTTATTGCGATTTTATGTACCAAAAATATGTAGAATACATATTGGCCTAAACTGATGAATAAACTTGTTTTTTTTGGACATTATAGCAAAAAAAAAAAAAAAAAAAAGGGGTTTTTCTTCAAAATTGTCACTTTTTGGTTTATAGAGCAAAAAATAAAAAAACGCAGCGGTGATCAAATACCACAAAGAAATCTCTATTTGTGGGGGAAAAAAAAAAAGGATGTCAATTTTGTTTGGGTACAATGCCCCGCGATCGCACAATTGCCAGTTAAAGCGACGCAGTGCCGAATCGCAAAAAGAAGGGGGTAAATCCTTCCGAGGCTGAAGTGGTTAAAAATTATGATTTAAATCGAGAGTATTCACTAGTGATTAAAATTTTGATGTAAATCTACTTGATTTAAATCAAATCCACCCTGACACACACACACACGGTTTAATTTACATCGCTCCTTCTATTTCTGTATGTGGATGATGGCCCTGTAAATATTTTAATAAAAAAAACAAAAAAAAAAACAGCGAAGTACCTTTTACCTAATCGATATACAGCCATCACATGACCCAGCTCTCTCCCAGCCTGCCTGCAGGGAAACATAAGCAGAAGGAGCTTCTAGTCCTCTGCTGCTGGTCACATGCTCAATATAAAAAAAAAAAAAAAAAAACAGCTTTTGGAATACAGAACAGAAATAAATAAATAAATATCAATAATCTATTTTAAATCGTAATACAAACCTATATATGAAATCAAATCTTTATTATTTTGTAGAACAAAAATGGTGTGGGAGGACTTCTGCCAGTCATAGGCTGTGTCACACCCCTCCAGCCTGTGTCTTAGAATAAGAGGGAGGACAATGCCCATGTAATATCTCACCCCCATTGCATCTAGCTGGTTAGTGGGGAGGAGGAGGGAGGGAGTGGGCCGTCATTTACCACTGTGTATTCACCCACATGTGTGACTCTATAGTCACATGGGCTGCTCAGATGTGATAGGGAATGCTCAGCATAGAAACTCACTGAAAACTGAGCATGTGCAGAGTTGCCCCCACAGCTAAGTCCCTAGCTGAATTGGGGACATGGACAGAAGGGGGGGGGGGTGGTAGAGAGCAGCAAGATCAACCAGGCTTTTTGCAGAATACAGAAAAGGAGTCTCAGTGACTGAGTATGAATAGCACTGTAATACCACCATATGGTTAGTGTTACTAAACCCACATCATAAAAAACTAAGGAGAAGTTCACCATTAGGAGCAGGTTACACCTGTATTTAGGGTGTAACATGCTACTAATCACATGGCTTCTGTTGCCAGAACCCCCCTCCCTGTGACGAGCAGGAGATCTTCTCCCCGCACCCACTATCACATTTCAAAAATGGCAGAGCTGTGGGGGTTCTGCAGGCACGGCCACATCATTCATTTACAGCAATCTGTGAATGAGAAAACTACAAGCCCCATTATACAATGCAGCAGCCGGCTTTAACTGCTGATAAGCGCCCCTGTAGTTCATTCACACACAATGCAGCTTTCAAATACATTCAGAGATACAGGAAAAAGCTGAAAGGCTTGCATGCAGGAGACTGACATTGTGCCCGCAATTCACTGGTCATGGCTGAAATGCTCTGCAGGCTCCTGTGAAAAAAATTACAAGCACATTTTCTTCCCCTGCAATAATATGTGCATTTAATATTTTTTCCACACAGGTAAAACAAAGCGGAGTTCCGACAATTTTTTTTTTTTGGCTGGCATCCACCTAGTTAGTATTAATTACACAAATAAAGTAATTGATAACTTTAATTCCGGGTTTGTACTTACATTGCTGACTTTTTTTTACCGGGAAGTTCCCATCTTAGATCTGAGGGCATGTGAAGCCCACTCACACCTTCCTCCAGTCTCCTCCTGGATAAGGTGCATGCTGGTTAACCAGCATGCACCTCTCGATCGAGTGTATGTCTCATTGCCATAACAATGGGCAGTGATGGAGGAAGGTCCCGTCCCGTTGCTATGGTAATATAGATAACATGTCTCTCCCCCACAAAATCGCATCATTTCCTGTCTGGAAATAACGCAATTTTACAGCTCAGGGATGCCCACTGACTCCTGGGAAATGATGACTCACATCTCCCATGAGCCCAGGCGAGGCAGGAAGTGATGTGGAGTGCCACAGATCAGGAAGTGGAAGATTACAGGGACCACATAGCAACAGGGCACTTAGAGTGAGTATAAATGTATTTATTTTTTCCCCAAAGGCGATTCATCATGGATTTGAAATATATAAAGATGTATTTGTGGGTGGAACTCTGCTTTAAGCTGTCCATACGTGGATCGAAATGTGGCTGGTTCCGCAGGGATTGGCCAACTTTCGATGCATGTGTGGCCACCACTGCAGTTAAAACAGAAAAAACTTCCGTTCAACCACCCTGTTGGATTGAACTGTTTATTCTGACAGTGAAGGAAGTCCCCTCACCTCCCTGCTGTCAGAATGCAACAATGCAGCAGGGAGGAATCCCCCACTCATCTCCAATAGATTTGTTCCTTTTTTTTTCTTCATTCAGGCAGGGTCCATGTATGGCCAGCCTTAGCCTTTCAGCTAGTGGTCAAAAATTTCACATGGGG
>BLSH010050125.1:1486353-1496922 GCA_018402905.1 Glandirana rugosa
TTTAAAACTTAGTAATTTAAATTATATATATTAGTAATTCAAAAACGTCAGGATGTTGTCATTACCCTGTTTATAGGGTTATTTTTAATTTAGAGCATAGGCCTATACGCATTAGGTCATGAACTGTTAAGATCCACGGTCCAGCGGTACCGTTGATCTTTAACGTAGGACCCAAATACAGTCGGATAAGTGACAATTTTCCTACGGGTTACACATAACAGGCTACGTGTCCTGTAATTTAATTTTTATTGGGATATTTGTCCCATTACTGTTGTAGGACTGCAAAAACTTAATGATTATATATATTAAATTTAATGATTCAAAATTTGCAAAATTTCACACGCCGGCATGTAGACTTATCCTAGCCTTCTTCAGATCTCTACTCCAATAGTAACCCCTGGTAGATGGGCCAAAATATTCTAGGTCAGACAACACGAATCCCCCCATTAAGTGCCCGGTAAAGAAAGACATCATCCATTGACATTCCATCTACAGTCAGATCCAGAACCCTGCAGGCGCATCGAATATCTACAGGCCCATAGAACCACCAGGAGTATTTCTAACCTGCAGAGCCAAGACGACGTGAACTTTAATCACTCAGCTTCACTTGCAATATACAGGAGCTGGTTTGTCTGACACCGCAGTCCAGTTCATCAGAATTGACCTCTGCCCAGATAACCCTGTGTGAGTAAAGGTCCATCACAACTACTGCAGATAGAAGACATTACAGAATGGAGGGCTCCAGTACCAGATACACCCAGGAAGGGGCAGAAGAGTTTGCCACAACTTATCTGGTGATAATGAAAGTAGAACGTAGGTCATTACTTCCCCTATGGGCCCATTCACACTTGTGTGACTTATGCAACTTTGGACATGACAAGTCAAGCCTATAGTTTGCAACGGCACCCGTTCATATCGGTGTGGCAAAGTGTTACTAAGCCCAGGAGCCTGCATTCACTATATCTGGTCTCCCACAGTACACGGAAATGCAATTATTTTAGAAAATATAAACTGCTAAATATCTTTTCTCCTCAGCAGTATATAGCAGTCGTGTGACTTCTATCAATGTCTGGTTAAAGCTTGCAGGAGGAGGAGTTTTCATTCTCCACTGACTGTCCTATGAGGCTGCATGACCCCTGATTTTGTCTGGACAGTGCCGATTGGCCCTGTGCTGATCATTGATTGAAAAGGTGCCTGGGCTCTTTTGACTGAACACCTGCACTACTTTGGTCCAGAGAATGTAAAGTCGGATCAAATCCGCTCCAAAGTCAAAGTGGAAATTGTGTGACTTTCGAGATGTGTTTATGTGCCACATCCAGCTATGTTTAGCAAAGAGCAGAACAGCACAGACAGACCTACAACATCCATTGTCTGAGCATAGAAATCACAGACTTCACACACTATATAAAAGAAATAAACAAAAATAATAATAATAATAATAATACAGGACATAATCTACTCTATGCCCAGTTTCTGGGTCATTCACAGACTAATGGTTCCTCCATTCCCCAACCCAGTCCACTCACCCCTCCATTTCCCCAACCCAGCCCCCGCACCCCTCCATTTCCCCAACCCAGCGCCCGCACCCCTCCATTTCCCCAACCCTCCATTTCCCCAACCCAGCGCCCGCACCCCTCCATTTCCCCAACCCAGCGCCCGCACCCCTCCATTTCCCCAACCCAGCGCCCGCACCCCTCCATTTCCCCAACCCAGCCCCCGCACCCCTCCATTCAACTATCCTGGAATTGGGCTTTAAAATGTGTAGGCTCTGGAGTTATAATCGTCATCATTGATTCAATACAGTGTGGTCACTACCCCAGAACAATGCAGCCGGAAGTGTGGAAACTTCCATACTTGTTCCAGGTCTGTATGCAGACGGTGGTAGTTGACAGATTTTTACACTGGAAGGCTCCCCTTTGAGAGTCTTCTGTGCCACAGATATCACCTTGTGTCTACATTACTGATCCACAGATATAACCATGTCTCTACATTACTGATCCACAGATATAACCATGTCTCTATATTACTGATCCACAGATATAACCATGTCTCTATATTACTGATCCACAGATATAACCATGTCTCTATATTACTGATCCACAGATATAACCATGTCTCTATATTACTGATCTACAAATATAACCATGTACAGAACTCTACATTACTGATCTACAGACAGCAGAGAACCTCTACGGATTGTGGGGAGTTACTGCCCCTTTATATCCAGTAATAAACACATTACCAGCCTACTGTAAACAGAAGAAAGATTAGGAGAGAACATTCTCTGGAGCAGAGTTCCTATAATAAATCCTTTCATAAATAAAGTGAAGTTGCACATTAATAGGTCAGTTTATAAAGTGAACAATGATTATATAAAGCTGACTTCCTTCTCACACACAATATCAGACTGTGCTATGACTGGCATGCAGACTCGTCAGTTCAGAAAAGAAAGCTCTAACCAGATACCGACCAACATTACCCCCGGGGCGTGGGGGGTGGAAGGTGAAAATGACACCTCATAGAATGCTATGGGCAGTTTGTATTTCCTGCGAATACAAGAGAATGGGCTGTACTACTAATCCAATGTCTCAGTGCACCAATGGCAGTGCTTGTGTTGTGTAGACAGGCCAAGTTTTCACGTGACACCCAGGTCAGCAGATTCCCATTGGCCTAATGGCGCAGTGTGGATGAAACTTGCTCTGGACACAGAATAGTGAGACGTGGTTGTGCTGAAGACAAAGCAAGAACGACGCAGCAAAGGTGCTGTAATTTGTGTTTGAACGCCAGCAACACCAATGAATACAATCACTTAATAGTGGCAGGAACGGTGCAAAACGGTGGGCACTGCAGATGGCATTACCGAATTATCAGAGTGGGCAGGGAAATCCAGCCAGGCCCATCAGACTCGTACCCCAACATTCCAACTATTCTACTAAGTTTATTCTTCATAAAAACAAATCCGGCCAATAGGCTGCCATATAATAACGCCCACCTCTGCTATCAGCCTATTGCCGGCTCTGTCCCTTATCCCGGTGTGCATTCCTGAATGGTGACACACAGATATCCCATCACCAAGGCACAGCGTTGTCACTTCCTTTCCTGGGAAGCAGCCATGTTTGCCCAATCGTTAGTCACCGCCCTCCCGTAGTTCTCAGCACCAATAGCAGGAGGGGTTGTGGGTGGGATTATTAAAGTGGAGTTCCACCCAAAAGTGGAACCTCCGCTTGTTTGCTGGCTCCCCCCACCTCCAATGCCACATTTGGCACCTTTTTGACAGGTACTCTTACCCACTTCCGGGAGATCGTGGTGCGGCACCATCCCTCGGAACTTTGCCCCCCTTTACTGCCAGTTTCCCTTAACATGAATGCCGGCAGCAGCACCTGAGAAACGATCCGAAAATCGGCTGGGGGTGCCAACAACACGGGAACCCTGGACAGGCAAGTGTCCTGATATTTAAAGTCAGCAGCTACAGTATTTGTAGCTGCTGACTTCTATTCTTTTTTTTTTTTTAATACACAGTGCATTAGGCGCACCTGCTCTGCTACCCACTCTCCGCACCACACAAGGCGCACTGCAGGGGACAGGACCGCTTCAGTTACCCCTCCGATTGTTTGAGAGTGTAAATTACATGTAAGTGTATGGGGAGTATATTATGGGGTGCAACGCATACAGGGACTAAATTACAGGGGTGCACAGTATACAGGGAGTAGATTACGGGGTGCACAGTATACAGGGAGTAGATTACGGGGTGCACAGTATACAGGGAGTAGATTACGGGGTGCACAGTATACAGGGAGTAGATTACGGGGTGCACAGTATACAGGGAGTAGATTACGGCGTGCACAGTATACAGGGAGTAGATTACGGGGTGCACAGTATACAGGGAGTATATTACGGGGTGCACAGTATACAGTAGATTACGGGGTGCACAGTATACAGTAGATTACGGGGTGCACAGTATACAGGGAGTATATTACGGGGTGCACAGTATACAGTAGATTACGGGGTGCACAGTATACAGTAGATTACGGGGTGCACAGTATACAGTAGATTACGGGGTGCACAGTATACAGTAGATTACGGGGTGCACAGTATACAGTAGATTACGGGGTGCACAGTATACAGGGACTATATTACGGGGTGCACAGTATACAGGGACTATATTACGGGGTGCACAGTATACAGGGACTATATTATGGGGTGCACAGTATACAGGGACTGTATTATAGGGTGCACAGTATACAGGGAGTAGATTATGGGGTGCACAGTATACAGGGAGTATATTATGGGGTGCACAGTATACAGGGAGTAGATTATAGGGTGCACAGTATACAGGGAGTGCATTGCAGGACACATTCCGGCCTGTATTACCTCCCGCACATCCTGCAGACACTCCAGCACGGCCAGGTTGTTGGTCCAGGCGCTCTTCGGGCACAGGCGGCTGATGTCCTCCCGGCAGGCCTCCTCCTCGATCAGGCGGATGCCGGGCAGTCTGCGGGCCGGAGAGGCGGGGGCGCCAGCAGCAGCGGCGGCGGCAGCGGGGGGATCCTCAGCTCGGGGCCCCGTGTCCCCCAGCACAGCGGTCAGGCCCGCCAGCAAGCAGCACAAGAGCCGGACACGTCCGCAGGCCGCCATCTTGGAGAGAGCCAGTCACGGAGCTCAGGCGCGGCACCGGGGAAAGCTGGAGCGTGCGCGTCACCACGCCGACCCGCTACGCCATGACGACGGCCGGCCCCTGCCCTCATCCAACATGACGGGCGCGGCGCCCTGTGTGAATTTACCTCATATAATGCCAGAAGGCGGAATGTCTGAAATTGTTTTATAAAGAGCAGGGGAGGGTCAAAGTAACCCCTATCAGGTTTTTTAGTTTATAACTGTGAGCCATTGGAGGGACTTTCCCACACTTCCTGACCTATAAATGAAACAGGAAGTGAGAGGAAATCTCATAGACAGGTGTCACTAGGGCCATCATATGAGGATATAAACACAGCCCTCTACAGAGCCCACCTGAGGTGTTCAGGCCCTCTGGACAGGCCCTGTCCTCCTCCCAGTGTCTGGGCTGAAATGTTTCCCATCTATTAGGCCTCATGCACACCGGCGGTGAATAAAGCCAATGGGGTCAATTTATGAATGTTTAACGCATACAATAACGTGGTAAATAAAGTCCAATTCACACACAAGAAAACGATTATGCGGTATTTACCACAAAATGAAAATGTGCCGGTAAATATCGTCAAAAAACCATGCGGTCCAATTCACAAACAGACCAGAGAGTAATTAAACATGCGATATTCATCACCAGGGTTTTGCTGGCGGTATCACATGCTGTATTTGTCAGACACAGCCTGGGGGTCTATGGGGGGGGGGGATGCAGAGAAGACACTGAAACGCCATTTTGTCTTCTGGATTCCATTTTAAAATATCCTTTTCTCCTCTGTCTCTTGATGTTCCCCACCCCCCTTCTTCCATTTCAGAATTCACAGTCTGCACGTACAGAGATGATCTCATCTACCATCCCAATTACTAAATTCCATGTACCTAGTACTACCAGCCACGATAATTAGGATTACTACTTTCTCCTTAAACAAACCCCATAGCTTCAGGGCTCTGGAAAATGACCCCCTCCTTTCTTAAGGAGGAGTATTATAATTGTTTTTCTTATCTATTATAATTACTAAACCTATAGTCTCATATTATTTGGAATATTATTAACTTTGTATAATTGTTAACCTATAAGGTGATGTGTTGCAGAATATCATTAACTTTGTAACGCCCTACATAATGACTATAAAATGTTTGACCCAAACAATACAATTCAGAATAATCTTGGCATACAAACTGTCTTTGTGTGTTTCTCATAACGCTAAGATTATTCTTAAACTGGATCCTTAAAAGACACAGGGTCGATCCAAGCCAGTCAGAACAGAAGGCCTCGCGAATACCTCAACAAGCTTTGGAGGTCCCACCAAGATTCGGAAGGTCGTTTTCACATCTTCAGACACTCCCGGTAAGGTATATATTTTTTTTATTATTGCCTGCCGGAATTGTCTGAAGAAGCTGACCAAAATCCGAATAAACGTGTTTTTAGTATGTATGTGCTGGGACCCACTTTTGAAGTGGAGAGCACAGTACATTAAATAAAGGGGAAGAGGCGCTGCAGGTAAATTCTAGCCGGCTAGGGGGGATTATTTTATTTTATTTTTTTGTTGTTGGTTTTGTTTTTTTTGTTGTCTCTGGGAGACACTTGTGTTCTGGGTAACACAGTCATAATAATCCCCTATTTTGTGTCCTGAAGGGGCACCAAGTACTTCCGGGAGGTACAGTTGTGTTCTGATTTTTCTTTCCGGGCAAAGAATTATGGTTGGACCGACACTGTGTCTAAATTTCTTTTTATTTGTGCTTCTCTTACTATCGCTTAGAGTGATAAGATAATTTGTTTGTATGGTACAAGAGTCCAGGTGGTAAGTGTATGGACCAGTACCATTGTTATTTATCTTCTGTGTATTTCTTTGTGTGATACACAAGACATTCTTTGGTGTTCAATAAGATAAAGGCTTTCCGAGTATAGGAGAGTTGTACTGCTTTGAACACAGGATTTGAGATAAAATGCATGGAAAGATTTTTTCAGTGTCTAGTGTTTCACATAATTAGAGCACCTTACAATCTTTACGCCTGGTCAACTACTAGAGAAACCCCCCAAGAAAATTTAATGAGCTAAAGTTTTGTTACATAGGCTGTATTGTTATCTATTAAGAGGTTAAATGCATTCCGTTCCATAGTGGAAGTGAGATGATAAACGGGTAATGATAAGTGTAACTGGTTTATATATTTGAAGGTTTATGTAAGTTAAATATTGGAAAAGAAAGTTTTGTGACATTGTAAGTAAGCTGATGTGAGAAAAATAGAAGTTTTCTTTTTTCTCTTTGTCAGAAAGTTTTTTGGGAAAGTTTAATTGTAAGAAAGTGATAGTAGGTGTTGTATACAGATGGGAAAATGTAAGTGATCCAGAGAGGTACTTGTGTATGTAGATTAAGTGATGAAGAGAAAAGACAGTTGTAAAAGAGTGAGAAAGATAGAAGCTTTTGTCAGAAAGTCTTTGTAAGTTTACGTGAGAAATATTTGACTACATGTCTGTTAGTGGAGAAGAGAGGAGAGAACCAGCTTTGTGTGGAAATGCTGGAGTTAGTAGTCCCTCTAACACCCTCCTAAGGTATGTGTTCATTGGAGCATGACAGTATTTGCTCGCTCGCAAACCCCCCCCCCCCCTTTTTCTCCTTTTAACAGATCTTTGCAGGGTCTGTCTGTAAAATGTAGAAATGTATTACATTTTTGTCCAGCTGTGAAATAACTAGTATAATATAGTGACATCATTAATTTTTATATAAAAGTTAAATTTTAGTTGAAAGAATCGGTTTTGCTATATAATTCTAGCATTATTTGGAACAAAAGAAAAATGGCCACCATAGCCTGTAAAATTTTGAATGGTAGCTATGATTTTTTTATGATTATTTAAATGTTTAGTTCTCTGGTCCAGCCTATTGGGTGTGGAAAGGGTAAAGCTCCACCCACTTGACAAAAACCAAATTTACCTTTGGGTGAAAGTTATTTTGAACAAGCCCAGGCTTAGAACACCTTTAATTAACAGTATGTGATGGGACAATATTGAATGATCATAGGAAATAGATGCCTATATATGTTATAAACTGGTTTAAGTAATAAATGTAATGAAGTGTGATATTTTAAAATACAGGATTAATGACTGTTTTATGAGTTGTTTGTTAATACAGAAGAACCTAGATCTGTATAGAATTGAACCAGTCATTGAAATAGTAACATCAATATGAGTGTGATATGTGGTCCCACCCTTAGGAGATTTTACAGGCAGCAAGTTTTGTTGTCCCCGCACCTCACTCAGGCGACCTACGGGGAAGCCTTGGGCATGGTGTGATGGGAATAATGCCTGGAGAATTGCAGAGGGTGGGAATACAGGTTATAGATGTATAATAAGAGATGTTGAACATTTCTGAACTTTTGTGTGGAAGGAGGATAAATGATTGGACATATTGCTGATAGAGGTAGCAATGGGAGAACTGGCCACTCTGCCCCTGACGCTCTGATCAGCCAGCAAAAGTGATATTGGGTTGATGAAAACTGCGGCTGCAGTAATCATAACTCCAAAGGTTTTTTTCTGTCCACACAAAAGGCAATTTTCCCTGAAACAATGGGAACAAAAGTGGAAATACAATGTGGTACAAGGGAAGGTACCCTGTGGTTAGGCTCAGATTCCCCAGGTATCGCATCAGAAAGTGAAAGACCCATCCTTGTGGAATCAGGAGATTGAATCTGGATAAAGGTGCACAAAAAAGAAAAACTGAAGGATCCTACCAGGCACTCTTAACCGCACCTACCGCTGTCAAAGTCAGTAAGCAAACATCCAGACCCTGATATCCCCGATGGCAACAGAGTGTCCCCAAAATCATTAGACTAGAAAACAAATCTATGTGAGTGTTGTGAATGGAGGAACATCTTTTCTTTTAAATAAAGGGATTCACATCCTGGAAGGAGAGACCACCTCCCTCCTATAAGAGGTGAAAGTAACACTGTGAACTCAACACATAGGGATAGGTAGATAGGAGGTGACCATGATTTCTGTGCTGTCCCCGGGTTATCACAAAACCCCTCAAGGAAGGTTCCTGATTATTGCTTGTACCTTATTCGCCGTGGGTCTTGGGACCTATTGACTCTGGGAAACTTTGAAGTTGAGAGAAAAAATGTCAGATCTCTCTAAGAGGAGGATGAGAAGGCTGAATACAGAAGAAGTTAAAGGGTGGGGTGTACAAGAAACACCAGTGTTGAATATGGAAGTTTCAAACCAGACCATAGTGTTTACTTTAACAAAGAGCCAAGTATTTGACCCAACAAAAGTTACTTATGATCTTGGGGCCTATAATATATATATGTGTGGGAAGAATAAGGCATGTGGTTATTGGGAGAATGTATGGTGGACAACAGACCCCCACAAGTGGAAGACTAGTTCGGCTAGGATCCCTCCAGAAGACATAAGTACCTATCAGAGGATCTCCTTAGCGAAGGGAAGCCAAGGGAATATTATCCTCACAGTAAAGAACCCAGAGGTTAAAGACAGTGGAGTATATAGGCTAGGAATAACTGCGTCAGGGACGGATCCTTGGGCTGACGTCAAACTTCAGGTAACCCCTCCCAAAAGTGCCCCTGCCGTTGCTATGGGCAACTTACCCCCTGAGGTTGGGGTATGGCAGGATAACGAGGTAGTTGGGTTAGTAATACAGCCAGAAGATAGAATGAGTATAGAGACTGGTTATTCTGACAAGAATGAATGGTTGGAATGGATGAAGTTTACAGCCAATTCTACTAATGCCTCTGACTGTGTAGTGTGCGCCAGTGGAAGACCAAGCCTAGCGACTGTTCCAGTCCCCCCAGTTTTCAATTTGACATGTATCTTATTGATGATGCAAGGTAAAACAGATAAGAAAGGTTGCAAAACAGAAATTGATAAGTTTCCTGTAACTAGAATGAAAACCAAACCAGTAGGTGTGACAGTCTATAAGGGGAATTACACTTGTTTTAATAATACTCTTAAACCGACTTCACATGAATTTAGATATTGCACAACTACATATCAGGTCAGAAGTAATGGAAGCTTCCCAGTCTCACTGTTTGCCAATCAAACACAAGCTCTAGAAGACACTTGGTGGTTGTGTGGAGACAATAAACTAAGGCCTTTATTGGGCCCTGATTGGGCTGGAATATGTACGCTGGTGAAAGTAGTTCAACCCTTTCTAATCTTCCCTGCCCAACTAGAAGGTGTTCCTATATGGGCTAAGGCCACCAGCATAAAATTAAATAAGATAAACAAGCGAGATATCCCAGGGGGAAGTTTTGATAGATCTGTATACACAGATGCTATAGGCGTACCGAGAGGCGTCCCTGACGAATTTAAAGATAGAAACCAAGTAGCAGCAGGTTTCGAATCAATTTTTCTGTTTATATCTGTAAATAAAAATACTGATTGGATAAACTATATATATTACAATCGGCAGCGCTTTGTTAACTACACACGAGATGCAGTCAAAGGCCTTGCCGAGCAGCTTGATGCCACCTCACTGACAGCCTGGCAGAACAGAATCTCCTTGGATATGCTCCTGGCCGAGAGGGGAGGGGTCTGTATAATGTTTGGCACCACGTGTTGCACATTTATCCCTAATAATACTGCCCCAGATGGCAGTGTCTCCCGAGCATTAAAGGGTTTGGAGATGCTGTCTCAAGAACTGGGAGAAAGTAGCGGGATTGAGGACCCCTTCACCGGATGGATGGAACGCTGGTTTGGCAAGTGGGGCAAGTTTTTGACCACCTTGGCCACCGCGGTTGCGGTGGTACTGTCAGTATTATTATGCGTAGGCTGCTGTCTGGTACCATGCATGAAGGGACTCATCTCAAGGGTAGCAGATAAAGCTGCAGGTGATGTAATGTATGCAGCACTGTCCACACAAGACCCTGACTTATATGACAAACCAGGATTAGCCACACTGC
>BLSH010050125.1:1555345-1567588 GCA_018402905.1 Glandirana rugosa
CCTGGAGCACGTTCTACGAGGAGGGCAGAGACACTATACCCGCCTCGGTCCTCCTCTGAGCGAGAGTGAGGCTAGAGACTCGAGACCGTCAGTCACTTCGTTGCCCACGTTTTAATCACTCTCTCGGTGCCGACACGTCTGTCTCGACAGTGTCCGTCGGGCGTTACTAAAGTGACAGACGGGGGCCTCGTCTTACACATCCATCGTCGTCGGGACGAGACTGTGGGGAGAATTGGTGAAGTCGGGGCCTTCCTAAAGGTCGAAATCCTGGCCTCGGGAAAAACGCTAAGCCGCTACGCGGCGAAATTGACTGAAAAGGACGCAAATTTTGTTTGGGTACAACGTCGCACGACCGCGCAATTGTCAGTTAAAGCGGCGCATCGCCGAATCGCAAAAAGGGCTCCGGTCCTAAAGCTGGAAATCCTTCCGGGGCTGAAGTGGTTAAGAGGGGTGTCAGAGCAGGGCTGCTGCTACCTACACATTCTGCTCCGGGGGCAGACAGTGAAATCATTGCGGGCTGCCTGTGACAGCTCTGTCTGCACAGCCGTGGCTCTCTCACTAATTTTGCACCCGTTGCTTCACTGACTGCCAGAGCTCAGAGATCGGAGTGAGAGCGAGTCTCCTCCTGGCTCCGCCCATATCACAGAGACGGGAGGAGCATCTTGCACGAGGTCCTGAGCTGGGGAGTTGACAGGTGAGCCTGTATACTACACTAGCCTGCCTGTATACTACACTAGCCTGCCTGTATACTACCCTAGCCTCTCTCTATACAGTATCTCACAAAAGTAAGTACACCCCTCACATTTTTGTAAATATTTTATTCTATCTTTTCATGTGACAACACTGAAGAAATGACACTTTGCTACAATGTAAAGTAGTGAGTGTACAGCTTGTATAACAGTGTAAATTTGCTGTCCCCTCAAAATAACGCAACACACAGCCATTAATGTCTAAACCACTGGCAACAAAAGTGAGTACACCCCTAAGTGAAAATGTCCAAATTGGGCCCAAAATGTCAATATTTTGTGTGGCCACCATTATTTTCCAGCACGGTCTTAACCCTCTTGGGCATGGAGTTCCCCAGAGCTTCACAGGTTGCCACTGGAGTCCTCTTCCCCTCCTCCATGACGACATCACAGAGCTGGTGGATGTTAGAGACCTTGCGCTCCTCCACCTTCCATTTGAGGAGCCCCACAGATACTCAAAAGGGTTTAGGTCTGGAGATGCTTGGCCTGTCCATCACCTTTACCATCAGCTTCTTTAGCAAGGCAGTGGTCGTCTTGGAGGTGTGTTTGGGATCGTTATCATGTTGGAATACTGCCCTGCGACCCAGTCTCAGCCAGGGAGCGGATCATGCTCTGTTTCAGTATGTCACAGTACATGTTGGCATTCATGGTTCCTTCAATGAACTGTAGCTCCCCAGCACTCATGCAGCCCCAGACCATGACACTCCCACCACCAGGCTTGACTGTAGGCAAGACACAGTTGTCTTTGTACTCCTCACCTGGTTGCTGTCACACATGCTTGACACCATCTAAATCAGATAAGTTTATCTTGGTCTCATCAGACCACAGGACATGGTTCCAGTAATCCATGTCATTAGTCTGCTTGTCTTCAGCAAACATTTTGCAGGCTTTCTTGTGCATCATCTTTAGAAGAGGCTTCCTTCTGGGACAACAGCCATGCAGACCAATTTGATGCAGTGTGTGGCGTATGGTCTGAGCACTGACAGGCTGACCTCCCACCCCTACAACCTCTGCAGCAATGCTGGCAGCACTCATACGTCTATTTCCCAAAGACAACCTCTGGATGTGAAGCTGAGCACGTGCACTCAACTTCTTTGGTCAACCATGGTGAGGTCTGTTCTGAATGGAACCTGTCCTGTTAAATCGCTGTATGGTCTTGGCCACCATGCTGCAGCTCAGTTTCAGGGTCTTGGCAATCTTCTTATAGCCTAGGCCATCTTTATGTAGAGCAACAATTCTTTTTTTCAGATCCTCAGAGAGTTCTTTGCACGAGGAGCCATGTTGAACTCCCAGTGACCAGTGTGAGAGAGTGAGAGCGACAACTCCAAATTTAACACACCTGCTCCCTATTCACACCTGAGACCTTGTAACACTAACAAGTCACATGGGATGGAAAATGGCTAATTGGGCCCAATTTGGACATTTTCACTTAGGGGTGTACTTACTTTTGTTGCCAGCGGTTTAGATATTAATGGCTGTGTGTTGAGTTATTTTGAGGGGACAGCAAATTTACACTGTTATACAAGCTGTACACTCACTACTTTACATTGTAGCAAAGTGTCATTTCTTCAGTGTTGTCACATGAAAAGATAGAATAAAATATTTACAAAAATGTGAGGGGTGTACTCACTTTTGTGAGATACTGTATGTATATATATATATATATATATATTACCCTAGCCCTTAACCTAGTTTCAGATTGTGTTTAGTGCAAAATCTGACTTGAAAAGTTTGTTTTGGGGGGGGGGGGGGCAGCATTTCATTCTTGGACCCAGGCAGCCCAGTGTCTTGGGCCAGCCCTGTTCTCCGCTATGGATTCCCCCAGTTGTAATCCCCCTAGTATGTACGATGCATGCATATTCTTAGCCCCCAAGTGCATAACTTTACATTTATCTACATTAATACTCATTTGCCACTTAGTCGTCCAATTAATCAGTGCATTGAGGTCGGCTTGTAAATTGGAGACACCCTGTAAGTATGGATGGCCCCCTGGTTTGAGTCGAACATCGGGGGTTCGCCTGTTCAGCACATCCCGCACATAATGCATACAAATTGCGGGGAAATGCCGCCCGCTGATTGGACAAAGCATGCACATGACCTGCATGCTTTGTCCAATCACAACGCACTCTGCTGTGAGAGCTATGATTGGCCAAAGGCAGGGTGCCTTTGGCCAATCACTGCTGAGCGGGCTCAATCCACGCCCCACACCATATAAAGCCGCTTGTACAGCAGCTCTATAGTGTGTGTATAACGTGGAGACAGAGTTTAGTTAGCGACATGTAGGCAGTTTCATGTAGAGAGATCAGATATACTAGATAGTGCGATCTGTATAAAGTAAGTTAGTGCAAGCAGTGTAAGAATATATATGTATGGGGTTTACTTCCTCTATGTTACCCTGGAATATAAAAGCATAATGTGCTAGTATTCATCTCATATTAGCCCATTATGTGCCACTTACCTGCATTGTAAGCCAGCGATGTCCCCGCTCCAGGCCGCATCCATCTTCTGTCCCTCTTCCTTCCAGGGCTCTGTGACTGGCTGGAGTCACGTGACATCACTCCCATGCATGCGTGCGGGAGCCGCCAGCCACGGCACGATCTCAGTGAAGGAACGGCATGGAGGCCGTTTCTTTACTGCGCATGTGCCCGGTGACGTAGGCACATCGCAGTACACTGCATATCTCCTAAACCGTGCAGGTTTGGGAGATATGCAGGCACCTACAGGTAAGCCTTATTATAGGCTTACCTGTAGGTTAAAGTGGTTGTCACGGGTTGGCAACCACTTTAAATGGTATATACTGTGTATATATATATATATATATATATATTACAATGCCTTTAGTGTAGACTATATACAGCTCATTCAGTGTATAGTATATAGAGTCCATTCAGACAGTGTAAGAAATAAGAATATATATATACAGTATAGTTAAAATGTTCTGCCACTGCCAACCCCTAAGTTCCAATTTTTCTGCACCTGTTTGACTGGGGCATGTCATTAAAATTTTTGAAATAAATTATAACAGCAGGGCCCATTCCTGCGCCCAACAAGAGTAATTGTGAGGGGTTATAGTGTTTTGCCACCACCAACACTCAAGGCCCAATTTTTCTGCACCTGTTTGCCTGGGGCATGTCATTACAATTTTTGAAATAAATTACAACAGTAGGGCCCATTTCTGCGCCCAACAAGAGTAATTGTGCATGGCTACAGAGGGTGCAGGGATTGCAATTGCTACCCGGCCCCATACTGCTGGGTGAGTTATAGTACGACCGCCCAAGTAGCTGGAGGACGGTGTGGGTAGCAGAGCTCCCTGCTCTTCTGCACTGGCTGCTAATCTCATAATCCCACACCTGAGTCTCTTTGGCCGGCTCCTCCGGTCCCTCTCTCCTTCCCCATACAATGCTGCAATGCTGTTCGGTCCAGTGTCCATCCAGCCAGAGTCCCGCCCCCTTCTTCATGAGTCACTCCATCCACTCCTTTGTAACAGAGTCCAGGCACAGCCCCCTGGTGCACGCTTCTTTAAAACATCCAGCACACAGAGGCATCGTGCAGCCCTATGAGAGCCGGCTCCCGGGAGGACGTTGCAAGCTTGTCTCTCAGCCCTGCCCCCTCTTCTCACCGTCATACACACAGATTCAGATCTCCCTTGGAGAGTGATGTGGCCTCCCATGCTGATCAGCCCTATCTGTGCTGCTGGCGGGAGCCCAGTGGACCATGGATACATGCTTGGAGGGCGGCCGGCCGCAGCACAGTATGCATCCTGTTAGTGCCTGCGACCTATCAACCTGACCCTGCAGCTTAGTCACGGTGATTGAAACGACTTGTACCCCACTCCATCTGCTCCAGGAAGCCCATCTACCCTAGGGACAGGGAGCTCATCTGACCTGGGGACAGCAGGGCCCCCATCTACCCTGGGGACAGGGAGCCCATCTGCCCCGAGGACAGGGAGCCCATCTACCCTGGGGACAGGGACCCCATGGGGTGGCTGGAGGACAGAGAAGGGTCTAGCAGTGTTTTGGCTGGAGGATGGAAGGGTCCAGCAGACCCAGTGTGGCATCACTGAAGATGGTGGGGAAGGAAACAACAGTATCAGCAGGGTGGCTGGAGGCTGGGGGGGGTACAGAAGTATCAGCGTGGGGTGGGTGGAGGACAGGGAGGGTCTAGCAGTATCAGTCCCTTCCTCTTCAGCTCTGCCGGGTTCCCTGTCCCCTCTCTCGCTGGCTGCTGTGGGGGATCTGTCAAGATGGAGAGCAGGGAAGGGGCCGGTAAATGTGTCTTTTTCTGAATGGAGAGTCAGTGATCCATACAGATCACTGACTCTGTCCATTCATAACTGTGGCATAGTGAACTGTGTTTACTATGCTTCAGTTTATGAATGGACAGGAATCTCTTTACAGAGCTATTCCTGTTTATTTATTCTCTGTAGCTGAGGCTGCAGAGGAGGAGATTGAGGGCTGTGTCCTCAGTCTCCTTCTCTGTCTCAGGTGGAACATTGGAGGTCTGTTTAGGCTCCTAAAAAATAATATTGTAAAGAAAAATAATAAAATAACAAAAATTAAAAAAGGACTGATACTAGTGGCGGAACTACAGGGGTCACAAATGTCATAATTGGGACCATGCCCTGGAGTTCCACCACCGGGCTCGGAGGGAAGAGCCCAGGTTGTGGGGCAGGGGGGCCCTTAATGGTTTCTTGCACTGGGGCCCTGAAGGTTCTAGCTATGCCACTGGTGAGGGGTTACAGTGTTCTGCCACCACCAACTCTCAAGGCCCAATTTTTCTGCAACTGTTTGACTGGGTCATGTCATGCTCTTAACCACCTCCCACCCGGCCACTGTACATATACGGCCGAGTGGGAGCCACGCCGTTCTGAGTGGACATTCATGTACGTCCTTCAGAATGGGTGCTCGCAGCGCGGCCACAAGGCGCGCTGCGGCTCGATCCTGTGATCATCATGATCACAGGATCCAGCCGAGCACAGATCGGGATATGGGCGCGTGTGTCCAATCACAGCCATCACAATGTAAACAGAGACATGTGTCTCTATGACGGTTCTCCCCCCCGCCGAGCTCAGTGAGAGCTGCAGATCTGTGAAAACTCTCTGTATGAAGATGATTTCATACAGAGAGCTCTCACAGATCGCCCCCCACAGTGCACCAAGCACCACTGATACCCCTGTCCCCATACATGTCAGTGTCCCCATAAAACATGTCCCTATCACATCTGTATGTCCCCCATCACATCTGTCAAGTCCCCAAAACATCTATATGTCCCCGTCACATCTGTCACAGTCCCCAAAACATCTGTATGTCCCCCATCACATCTGTCACAGTGCACAACACATCTCTCTGTCCGCCATCACCGCCAACACCAAATAAACCCTGATTTGGGTTATTTTTACCAAAGAAATGTAGCAGTATCATTTTTGGTCAAAATTTATAAAGAGAAATTACTTATTTGCAAAATTTTATAACAGAAAGGAAGAAAAATGCATTGTTTTTGAAAATTTTCAGTCTTTTTTAATGTGTAGCGCAAAAATATAAAAAACCCAGAGGGGATCACATACCACCAAAAGAAAGCCCAATTTGTGTGAAAAAAATTTATAAAAATATCATTTTGGTACAGTGTTGCATGACCGCGCAATTGTCATTCAAAGTGCAACAGCGCTGAAAGCTGAAAATTGGTCCAGGAAGGAAGGGGGTGAAAGTGACCGGTATTTTATTTGCAAGTGTCAATGTCTTTTTGACCCCAGATTTCATATTTAAGAGGTCCTGTCATACTTTTTTCTATTAGCGAACGCATATGTAAGTCCCGCCCCATATGAAAACAGTGTTCAAACCAGAAATGTGAGGTATTGCTGCGATTGTTAGAGCGAAAGCAATAATTCTAGCACTAGACCTCCTCTGTAACTCAAAACTGGTAACCTGTAGAAATTTGTAAACTTTGCAGATGGAGATTTTTAAGTGCAAAGTTTGTCACCATTCCACGTGCGGGCTCAATTTTGAAGCAATTTTTTAAATTGCAGTTTAGTGTAAATATGAGATCTGAGGTCTTTTTGACCCCAGATCTCACATTTAAGAGGTCCTGGCATGCTTTTTTCTATTACAAGGAATGTTTACATTCCTTGTAATAGGAATAAAAGTGACCCAATTTTTTTAATGGACAGTGTAAAAATAAAAAATAACAAGTAAAATAAATAAGAGAAAAAAAAAATTAAAGCGCCCAGTCCCGCCGAGCTCGCGGGCAGAAGCGAACGCATATGACAACGGTGTTCAAACCACACATGTGAGGTATCTGCGCGATCATTAGCATGAATGCAATAATTCCAGCACTGGACCTCCTCAGCACCTCAAAACTGGTGACCTGTAGAAATTTTTAAACTTCGCCAATGGAGATTTTAAAGTGCCAAAGTTTGTCGTCATTCCACGGGCGGGCGCAATTTTGAAGTATGACATGTTGGGTATCAATTTACTCGGCGTAACATTATCTTTCACAATATAGAAAAAAATTAGGCTAACTTTACGGTTGTCTTACTTTTTAATTAAAAAAATGTTTTTCCCCCCAAAAAATTGCGTTTTTAAGACCGCTGCGCAAATACGGTGTGATATTAAGTATTGCAATGACCGCCATTTTATTCCCTAGGGTGTTAGAAAAATATATATATAGTGTTTGGGGGTTCTAAGTAATTTTCTTTAGAACAAAAAAAACGTATTTTAAGTTGTAAACACCAAATCTCAGAAAGAGGCTCTGTCCTTAAGTGAGTAAGGGGAACCCCGTGACAAAAGTAAAAAAAGAAAATTGCGTGGGGGTTCCCCCCAAAATCCAAACCAGGCCCTTTGGGTCTGGTATGGATTTTAAGGGGAACCCCGTGCCAAAATTTAAAAAAAAAATTGACGTGAGGATCACCCCCAAAATCCAAACCAGGCCCTTCAGGTGTGGATTTTAATTGGGAACCCCACGCCAATTTTTTTTTAAAGGGGTCCCCCCCAAAATCCAAACCAGATCCTTATCCGAGCATACAGCCCTGGCATGGCAGGAGGGGGTGGGGATAAGAGAGATTTCCCCCTCCAAACCATACCAGGCCACATTCTCTCAACATGGGGAGGGTGCTTTGAGGTCCCTCCCAAAGCACCTTGTCCTCATGTTGATAGGGAGAAGGGCCTCATCCCCAAAATCCTGGCCGGTGTTTGTGAGGGTCTGCAGGCGGGGGCTTATTGTAATCTGGAAGCCCCCTTTAATAAGGGGGCCCCCAGATCCTGCCCCCCCCCCATGTGAATGGGTAGGGGGACATTGCACACCTACTCATTCACCAAAAAGGAGTTTAGTGGTACAAAAAACATGAGGCAGTTTTGACAAGTCCTTTATTGTGTAAAATAGCTCTTTTCTTCCTTTCTTCTTTCTTCCTCTGGTCTTCCTCCATCTTCTCCCACCCTGGTCCTTCTTCTGGTCTTCTGCTTCTTCTTTCGGTCTTCAGCCTTCCTATAGTCGTCTACTTCTTCAATCTACATCTTCTTTTTCCTTCTCTTTCTCTTCCTCCACCGCCACTGTGCCGTCTAGAGGCCACTCCCAGAATGGGCGGTTTTCAGTTTGACATTTCTTTTATAAGAAGGGGCAGGCCACCCGGTGATGTAACCTCACCCCCTCTGTGTCGTTTACCCTCGCTCGTCTTCAGCCCCTCCTGTTATGCCAGGGCTGCGTGCTCAGATAAGGGTCTGGTTTGAATTTTGGGGGGACCCCTATGCCATTTTTTTATTTGACGCAGGGTTCCCCTTAAAATCCATACCAGACCTGAAGGGCCCTTACGGCCTTTGGGGGGGGGGACCCTACGCAATTTTTTTTGGCATGGGGTTCCCCTTAAAATCCATTCCAGACCTGAATGGGCTGGTACGGACTTTGGGGAGGAACCCTACGCATTTTTTAAAATTAATTTTGGTGTGGGGTTCCCCTTAAAATCCACACCAGACCTGAAGGGCCTGGTTTGGGGGGAGAGGGGGCAACTCAATGCTTTTTCAGTTATTTTTATCTATATTGCCGGGAATCGGTAATACATTACAGCCATGAGCGCTTTTAATTGACAATTTCTCCTTTAGAAATCTCATTTTGTGGTGGCACTGTTCTAAACATCACAGAGATGTGCCGTTTTACAGGCAGACAAAGGGGACCCCCCAGCCACAATATTTAAGGAATATTTCATTTTTATTTTTTCACTTTAAGCATTATTAAAATCACTGCTCCTGAAAAACCGATTGATTTTAAAACTTTTTTTTGCATTGATACATGTCCTCTAGGGCAGGACCCAGGTCCCCATACAGTTTTTATGGCAATAACTTGCATATAAGCCTTTAAAATGAGCACTTTTGATTTTTCATGTTCAAGTCCCATTGATTTTAAGTTTGCATTTTCGTACAAATTTTTGGCCTGTGCGCAAGTTCTGGTGCGAACCGAACCAAACCAAACCGGGGGGGGGGGTGTTCAGCCAGACCCTATATCATTTATAAAGATATTAAAAAGTAAGGGTCCCATCAATAAACCTTGGGGTACACCACTGATAACCTGGCTTAGACCATTCAGAATAAGAATCATTAACCACTATTCTCTGAATTCGGTCTTTTAGCCAGTTTTCTATCCATTTACAAATTGATCTTTCCAAGCCTGTAGACTTTACCTTACCCATTAGCCGTGTGTGGGGAACGGTGTCAAAATCCAAGTATACCACGTCCACAGCCACCCCTCTGTCCAAGATTTTACTTACCTCCTCATAAAAAGAAATCAGGTTTGTCTGACAACTTCTGTCTTTCATGAAACCATTGTGTCTGTTGCCTAACTACTTGCCGACCACCCACCGCAGATGTACTATGGCAAGGTGGCTCGGCTGCACAAATCACCGTACTGGTAAGAGGATTTGTGCACTAGCATTCGTGGGCGCGCGTGGACTCGATGTCTGCCGGCCGCCCACAATCGTTCCCCGCAGAGACAAAACAGTGATCTGCCAAAGTAAACAAGGCAGATCTCCATCCTGTTAGGGGATGACACTGAGATCTGTGTGTTTCCCCAGTCACACAGTCCCCCATACAGTTAGTAATCACAAACAGGGAACACATTTAACCACTTGATCGCCCCTGATGTTAACCCCTTCCCTGCCAGTGCCATTAGTACAATGTCAGTGCATATTCCTAGCACTGATTACTGTAATAATGTCACTGGTTTCCAAAAGAAGTGTCAAAAATGTCAGTTAGGTGTCCGATCTGTCTGCCGCAATGTCGCAGTCCTGCTAAAAAAAAAATTGCTGATCGCCAACATTACTAGTAAAAAAAAATAAAATAATAAAAATGCCATAACTCTATCTCCTATTTTGTAGACGTTATAACTTTTGCGCTAACTAATCAATATACGCTTATTGGGGTTTTTTTTTTACCAAAAATATATAGAAGAACACATATTGGCCTAAACTGATGAATACATTTTTTTTTATTTATTTATTTTTGTTTGGATATGTATTATAGCACAAAGTAAAAAATATTGTTTTTTTTGTTTATAGCGCAAAAAATAAAGACCACAGAGGTGATCGAATACCACCAAAAAAATCCCTTCTATTTGAGGGAAGAAAGGACGTCAATTTTGTTTGGGTACAATGTCGCACGACTTCGCAATTGTCAGTTAAAGTAACGCAGTGCCGTATAACAAAAAATGCCCTGGTCATTAAGGGGGTAAATCCTTCTGGGTCTGAAGTGGTTAAAGAGGAAGTAAAGTCTTCCTGTTTAATTGTACCAATAGGTAAGCCTATAATAAGGCTTACCTGTAGGTATGGTAAATATCTCCTAAACTTGCACCGTTTAGGAGATATTTACTATATACTCTGCCGCCGACATCATCATGCGCACCAAAGGAGCGCACGCTCGTGCCCTTTCTTCAGGGCCCTGTGCCGTGAGTGGCGGCACCCGTGCACATGTGCGGGAGTGACGTCATCACGGCTCCGGCCAATCACAGCACCGGAGCCCGTGAACATGGAACAAACACCAGGGAAGATGTCAGTGGGCTGCGGGCGCAGCTGCAGGGCTTCATTGTAAGGTATTTCATAATGAGCTAGTATGCAATGCATACTAGCTCATTATGCCTTTGTCTTGCAGTTTTTTTTGTTTTTTTTAGGCATTATAACCTCTTTAAAATATTTTTTTCAGCAAGAACTCATCTATGTGGTCTTATGGTAAACTCTCCAGCATCTTCCCAACTATAGCTAAAGTTAAACTAACAGGTTTATAGTTACTTGGTAAAGACTTTGATCCCTTTTTAAATATGGGCACAACATTGGCCCTACGCCAATGCAGTGGTACTATTCCAGTCCCTAAAAATTAGAAACAATGGCTTTGAAATGACAGGTCAATCCTTTTAGGATCCGTGGGGGATGCCATCTGGTCCAGGTGCTTTATTTACATTTATTCTGCCTAAATATTTCTGGACCATATCAAATTTGAGCCATTGTGGATCATTTGGGGCTGTGTCACTACCACTCCCATAATGGACATGAGCTCCCCCATGCTCCTTTGTATACGCAGAGCTGAAAGCGGTTGTATACCGCTGGAAGCTTTTTTTTCCCTTTCTGCATTGCATACTAGCACATTATGTGAAATTTACCGCAAAACGTAGCTGTTCCAGCGCCACAATGTCAGCGCTGCACCCGTTTCCATTTTCACCCGTCTTGCTCCGGCTCTGTGATTGGCTGGAGCTGCAATGGCGTCACTCCCACACATGCACGCAGGAGCCGCCGTTCATGGCACAGGGCTCAGAAGGAACAGCAACGGTGGCCATTCCTTCAGAGTGCATGCGCCAGTAATATCACTGACTGCATGTAATATAAATATCTCCTAAACTGAGCATGTTTAGGAGATATTTACACTACCTATATGTAAGCCTTATTATAGGTATAGAAGGTATTAAATAATCCTTATCCCTGGGCTTCAGTGTTCAGTATCCTCATCCTTATTCCTGGGCTTCAGTCTTCAGTGTCCTCATCCCTATCCCCGGGCTTTAGTGTTAATTTTTCTAACCCTTATTCCTGGGCTTCAGTGTTCTCATCCTTATCCCTGGGCTTCAGTGTTCTAATCCATATCTCCGGGCTTCAGCGTTCAGTGTCCTCATCCCTATCCCTGGGCTTCAGTGTTCTCAGATTTATCCCTGGGCTTCAGTGTTCCAATCCTTATCCCTGGGCTTTGGCGTTCAGGATGTCCTTATCCTAGGGTTCTAGTGTTCAAGGTATCATCAGCCTTAGATCCCACCTCTCCCTAATATGGTCTGTGCTCTGATCCCTCCTACACAACGTAGTTCCTCCACTTTGCATCAGTTTTCTAGAATGTTCTGTATTTGTTTTGCCGGGAGGAATAGTACCCCATCAATGGTGTCAGTGGTGTCATCATCTTTATCCCTGGGCTTCAGTCTTCAGTGTCCTCATCCCTATCCCCAGGCTTTAGTGTTCATTTTTCTAACCCTTATCCCTGAGCTTCAG
>BLSH010050125.1:1582786-1593480 GCA_018402905.1 Glandirana rugosa
GTTAGGGACTACTCGGAACATCAAGGGGTAGGAGGTAGAAAGGAGTATAGAGGTAGAAAGACACGTCAAACCCCCACCTCGGCCAGCTATTCCTGCGGTAGTTCGTCGGAGGCGCGTTGCGGTTTCTTCGGTAAGAGTCGTTCTGGAATGACGACTTCTAGGACGACAGTCGCCGGTAGTAGTAGTCACCCTGCGAGAAGCAGAAGACCTTCCTCCATCCCTTACGACCATCTCTCTGCACCCCCCCTAGGACGTCTCACACCTCCTAGTACCCACCGTTAATTCTCCACCTCTCGTTAATCCTGATTTAATGAATTAAGGACCATGTTCCTCCCTCTGAGACGGTGAGCGAAGTACTTGAGTAATCTAAGTCATGAACAATGTTTAATTTAATACACATCCCCCCCAGAATAAGAAAATGGACGGAGATGGTGGGAAAGACATGGATCGCGCCCCCCCCCCCCTACACATAATTTAATTTGTAACAAGTACTGAATCTAATGAGTTCATGAAGCGAGTGGCAGAGTCTCCCTCCTTGTACCAGGAATTAAGTAATTTAGTCCTAATTGCTCTCCACCTCTTAATTGCCACCCATGATCCTCCACACTCTGCAGGATCCCCCCCACGTCTCTCTACCAGCATTCCCTACCTCCTTCCAGAAGACGAAGAGCGTCCCACTGATGATGATGGCCGCTGACAGCAGGATCTTCAGCAGTAAGGTCTTGCTGAGAATGGCTTCTTTGGCGTTGCGCGGAGGCTGCTTGATGGCGTCCTTATCGACCGGCTCCACCCCCAAACTGCACAGAAAGATGGAGATATGAGGAAAGATGGAGGATGGGGAACTACAAGGCTCATCAGGGATTGCCTGCTAACAGCCTGCTGGGACTTGTAGTTCTTCATTAGCTGACAGTAAACACCAGATCAGAACGGGAGGATGTATAGACAGGACATCTGGGATGCTAACGGTGTCCTCATGCTTCAGTCTCTAAATTTAAAGGAGGACTGGTCACAACTGAGCTCCTCATTAATCAGTCTTACACCTAGCACACACAGGCCGAATGTCGGGCAGCATCGGCTGGTGTTCTATCGAATAATGCCCCCCCCCATCAAATAATGCCTCCAATGGGTCTGCGCATGCGCAGTACGCAACGTACTTTGATATGTTGATCATCTGGCGTGACGTCAACACAGCGCATGCGCAGCTCGTTGGAGGCATTATCCAATGATCTGCAAAGAGCCGAGGGAGAACGTACTTGTCAGATTCCGCCTTGCTGTTGCAGGGCGGGTTTTGGGTGTGTTGCAACCCGCCCTTAGACACAGGCAAAACCCGCCATTCAACACACTGAACCCTCCCTGCAACACACTCAAAGCCCACCCGCAACAGCCAGGCTGAATCTGACAAGTACGTTCATATCAGTACATATCAGCTGGAGTGACGTTGCGTACAGCGCATGCGCAGACCCACCAAAGGCATTATCCGACGGGAGGCAGTATTTGATAGGACACCGGCCGTTCAGCCGGCTTCTATCGAAGGGGCATGACAGAAAAAGGTCTGCTGATCGGCATCTGATCAGTGCACTCAGCTAATGGCAGAACACAATAGCTCAGCAGGGGAGATTGCTGTACTAACACTAGATTGTTAGTACAGTGACTCCTCCTGAGCCCTTCAGGGGGAAGCCATTCCCCCTGGGAGAAGACATTGATTACTGCTAGCGGCTATAGCAGCCACTAGCGATAATCACAAGTAATTACGGCAGGCTGGTTGTACCCAGGCTGGTCGATCGATCAACTTGGTACATTCAGCCTGCCCACAGACCGCTCGAATCTCGGACAGTTCCCGTTGAAGCGGCTGAGATTCAAACGGTCTATGGCCGGCCTTACCTAACATTACCTACAATTACATAGTAACAAAATTGCAGAGTTACAAAGTCACACAATCACATAACTACATAGTTACTTGGTAAGGTTGAGAAGACACAGGTCCATCCAGTTCAATGTGTGCTTTTGTGTATCCATACCTTTTTTGTTTGTTTTCGGTGGAGCGGTTCACACTACATGCATACATTTTATTTCCGCGGCAAAAAAGCACGGACCATTGCATTCCAGTACAGTCAACTAAAGTAGAAAATGCTGCATTTTTCTGCAAGGAACTGCACTGGAACAGAGCCAAAGAGGCACCAAAAACGCACAGGAATGCATCTAAACATCAAATATGCCCTGGAACACATTGCAAAAAAAAAAAAAAAAAAAACACAGGGAACTTTGGAAAAACCAAGGAAAAATGCACTGGGATGCATTGAAAATGCATTAGAAATTCTGCGTTATTTCCAGGAATTCTGGACTACCATGAATTTAGTTGTTGTTCGGTCTCTTTTTTATCTATATATACATTTATTTATACATTTTTGTCTGTCTTGTAGCCCTGAATATGGGGGAGATCTTTGGGTCCCCGGAAATGTGTTGGCTATTTTAGGTTTTCTTACTATCAATCAACATCAGTATTAAAAGATTTTGGGCTGAGCTTCGGTGTGCTCTCTCGTGGATCCAAAACCCTGGTCTACCATGTAAAGAAGAATTCCAGGTATGGATATTTTATAGTTACATTGTTCCATCTTGGACCAATAGCTTACTTCAGCCAAACATTTACGATTTGCCACCGTATTACACCATTAATGAGCTCAGCTTAGAAGAATTAAGGACAACAAGGGTATACCATATGTAACTATGCATAGAACCATACCTGTGGGATCCCTCTAGAACAGTAGTTTCCAAACTGCAGCCTTTTTCCTGCCTTTCTCCGGCCCTTGGGGCACTATTCCCCCACTGACATTAACAAAGGGGGCATAATTCCTCCCACTGACACCAATGATGGGGCACTATTCCTCCCATTGATACCAATGATGGGGCACTATTCCTCCCACTGATACCAATGATGGGGAACTATTCCTTCCACTGACACCAATGATGGGGCACTATTCCTCCCACTGAAACCAATGATGGGGCACTATTTGTTCCACTGGAACCAATGACGGGGCACTAGTTCTCCCACTGACACCAATGACGGGGCACTATTCCTCCCACTGAAACCAATGATGGGGCACGATTCTTCTCACGGACACCAATAATGGGGCACTATTCCTCCCACTGACACCAATGATGGGGCACTATTCCTCCCACTGACACCAATGATGGGGCACTATTCCTTCCACTGACACCAATGATGGGGCACTATTCATCCCACTGAAACCAATGATGGGGCACTATTCCTCCCACTGAAAACAATGATGGGGCACTATTCCTCCCACTGATACCAATGGTGGGACATTATTCCTCCCACTGAAACCAATGATGGGGCACGATTCTTCTCACGGACACCAATGATGGGGCACGATTCCTCCCACTGACACCAATGATGGGGCATGATTCCTTCCACTGACACCAATGATGGGGCACTATTCCTTCCACTGACACCAATGATGGGGCACTATTCCTTCCACTGACACCAATGATGGGGCACTATTCCTTCCACTGACACCAATGATGGGGCACTTTTCCTTCCACTGACACCAATGATGGGGCACTATTCCTTCCACTATATATATTTTTAATGTCAGTTTTTGTGCATCCTGAATTTTTTGTTTCGGTCCAGAATTTTCATTTCGGTGCACCACTAGAAAAAGCCTAAAAAAAGAAACCGAATGCAGCTACCACATCTAATAGAAACATAGAAACATAGAAAAGTGACGGCAGAAAAAGACTTAGTAGTCCATCGAGTCTGCCCCTTTTTATTTTTTTATTTATTTATTTATTTATTTTGACTATAAGCCTAATGACTATAAGCAATATATTACATTTTTGGTTTTGGGTTTAATACCGCTTTAAAAGAATTTCACGGTTATGTTCAAAAGTGACCTCACCAGAGCTCTGTGCCCTCAATGAATCCATCTGATTCACCACAAAATATTAATTGTATCCACTATGTGATTTATACAAATTCCAGCAATAGAAATCTGATAGGGGTTCTAATTATTCTCTATGCCAAAATGTAAGGAAAATACCATTTTGTCTAGAGATACGCTATCACTGTTCTGCTCACTCAGGAGCCGGGAGACTATGAGCTCCAGGCACTGTCAGACCTCCGATGATGTCTGACACCCGACTCTCAAGCTGAGGAGTCAGCCTCCTAGAAGTGAATGAAGATGAATGAGAGCGGTGCAGGGAAATGTCTATGGCCGTGTCCTGGGTGTGATACCTCTGTGCTGGGGGTCCATCCATAATGATATTAATCCAGAGGATCTGCATGGCATTGAGGGGGTTCGGCAGGTTCATGATGGTCGATAAAGTGATCAGACTGAGTGCAGAGATACTCCTGGAGAGACAATCCATAGGATATAATGCATTAACATAACACTGGCTTCATCATATCTCTCAAATCTTTCTCACAATTTCAAACACAGACTTATACAAGACAGCGCAATCACCATTTTTGCTGAACAGCTACTGTGAGAAAAATCACTAACAACAGGACAAGCTATATGCAAGCCATGCCGTAAGGGAATCAACAAGGATACACATAAGGGTCTATATATAAAAACAAAACTGTTGGACAAAGGTGAAAAACATTTGCCCATTCTTCTCAAATCCTGACTGTATTTTTCTTACTACAGTGATTTCCTGTGATTGTCAGCTCCATCTGGTGGCCATAATGCAGTATTTTTCTGATTGAGGTTTTTCAGAGAAAATACCACATTATGGCCACTAGATGGAGCCGACGATCACAATCACAATCATATTTATTACACTGAATTTCTTTCAAACCTCTTGGTCACACCCTCACAGCTTTCTATAGAAGATTATTGAACTTTCAGATCATTTGTTGTGCATAAAGAGGACCTGTCACTTCTTACACATCACTTTTCAGTTTTCTCAAATTCCCTAAAATAATTGTTATTCCTTTAAATGTTTTGTTAGCACATCCCAGGGAGCCGTCAGCTCCACTGATGCCACATAAGGAATCCAGATAAACAATGGAGAACGGGGAAGGTGGCACTTACGTGCTGAGCTGGAAACGGACAAAGTTTTTGATGTTGTGGAATATTCCTTTCCCTTCTTCAATGGCGCTTCTGCAATGAGACAAACCGATACCGTCTGTGAGCAACCCAATCACCAATCAGATTACAGGAGAAACTTCAACTGGGACAACGCAGAACACTGTGGTGTGTCCTCCCATCTGTGCATCCTGCTGTATACGGGTGACACAGGGCTTGGAGTGTCCACGTTTGGAGGTGTACACAGGGAGGATAGACTTTTTTTTTTTTTTTTAAAGTATGTTTTTATTAATTTTTGACAAAGTATAATTACAATAGTTACATTAGTCGTAAAAACACATGGCAAGGAGATATACAGATTACAACCAAACCAGGGCCGAACATGGCCAACAACATATCTCACAGTAATAGTCTGCCATCCCCTTTGTAAAAGGGGGGCGGTTAGAGGAGTTTAACCAAAACCTGCCCCTCCGACCCAGCCGGATCGGTACAGGAGATCAAAGGAGTGTACAGAAACACAAAAACTATACTATAACCCAAAAAAACAAAAAATAAATTTCAACTAACACTCACCCACACACACACCATCCACTCTTCAGGTAGGGAGGATAGACTTAGTGGGTGGAGTTTGTAGGGTGTACACAGGGAGGATAGACTTAGTGGACAGAGTTTGGAGATGTACACAGGGAGGATAGACTTAGTGGACAGAGTTTGTAGGGTGTACGCAGGGAGGATAGACTTAGTGGACAGAGTTTGGAGGTGTACGCAGGGAGGATAGACTTAGTGGACAGAGTTTGGAGGTGTACACAGGGAGGATAGATTTACTGGGTGGGGTTTGGAGGTGTAAACAGGGAGGATAGGCAGTGGGCGGAGTTTGTAGGGTGTACACAAGGATAGACTTAGTGGGCGGAGTTTGTAGGGTGTACACAGGGAGGATAGACTTAGTGGGCGGAGTTTATAGGGTGTACACAGGGAGGATAGACTTAGTGGACAGAGTTTGGAGGTGTACACAGGGAGGATTGACTTAGTGGGTGGAGTTTAGAGGTGTACGCAGGGAGGATAGCCTTAGTGGACAGAGTTTGGAGATGTACACAGGGAGGATAGACTTAGTGGACAGAGTTTGTAGGGTGTACGCAGGGAGAATAGACTTAGTGGACAGAGTTTGGAGGTGTACACAGGGAGGATAGATTTACTGGGTGGGGTTTGGAGGTGTAAACAGGGAGGATAGGCAGTGGGCGGATTTTGTAGGGTGTACACAAGGAGGATAGACTTAGTTGGCGGAGTTTGTAGGGTGTACACAGGGAGGATAGACTTAGTGGGCAGAGTTTGTAGGGTGTACACAGGGAGGATAGACTTAGTGGGCAGAATTTGGAGGTGTACACAGGGAGGATAGACTTAGTCGACGGAGTTTGGAAGTGTACACAGGGAGGATAGACTTAGTGGGTGGAGTTTGGAGGTGTACACAGGGAGGATAGACTTAGTGGGCAGAGTTTGGAGGTGTACACAGGGAGAAGATTTACTGGGTGGGGTTTGGAGGTGTAAACAGGGAGGATAGACTTAGTGGGTGGGGTTTGGAAGTGTACGCAGGGAGGATAGACTTAGTGGACAGAGTTTGGTGGTGTACACAGGGAGGATAGATTCCTGGGTGGGGTTTGGAGCTGTAAACAGGAAGGATAGGCAGTGGGCGGAGTTTATAGGGTGTACAAAGGGAGGATAGCCTTAATGGACAGAATTTGTAGGATGTACACAGGGAGGATAGACTTAGTGGGCGGAGTTTGTAGGGTGTACACAGGGAGGATAGACTTAGTGGGAGGAGTTTGTAGGGTGTACACAGGGAGGATAGACTTAGTGGGCAGAGTTTATAGGGTGTACACAGGGAGGATATACTTAGCGGGTGGAGTTTGGAGGTGTACACAGGGAGGATAGACTTAGTGGGTGGGGTTTGGAAGTGTACGCAGGGAGGATAGACTTAGTGGACAGAGTTTGGAGGTGTACACAGGGAGGATAGATTTACTGGGTGGGGTTTGGAGGTGTAAACAGGGAGGATAGGCAGTGGGCGGAGTTTGTAGGGTGTACACAGGGAGGATAGACTTAGTGGGTGGAGTTTGAAGGTGCACACAGGGAGGATTGACTTAGTGGGTGGAGATTACAAAATGCACACAGGTAGGTTGTACTTGGTGGAGTTTGGAGGTTGCACACAGGTAGGTTGGACTTAGTGGGTGGAGATTACAGAGTGCACATAGGGAAGGTGGACTTAGTGGGTGGGGAGGTGGGAGGGTGTCATTGGTGGAACTACCAGGATCGTAAAGGCCACACTTGCGACCAGGCCCTAGCTTTTCACCACCGTGGGGGGGCCCCAAGATGGCAGGAAGGGGGTCCACTGCAGAACACATGAAAAGGTCCCGCTGCGATACCATAATAAAGGGCTTTAAGGAAGAAGGAACACCTTTGAAATGCGTTACCGCCCCCTGGATAGACGTAGAACATGGCCACGAGGTGGAACAGCGGAGGCTAATGGTGCTTGAAGCCAACATTGTTTGCTACACTTTGTGGGTCCCCCTATGCTGGCTTCAGGATTGCCAGCTGCTCCTGATTCATACAGCCCTGTCTGCCTGTGTGCACATCCCCGTCCCTTCCATCCATGCTGTTATAGAGCTGCTTAAATGTAAGTGGGCTAAATTTTTTACCAATAAATTCTGTAGTTTTTTTTTTTTCAATAAAGGGCCCCATAATGGGAGTAGAGGGCCCTGGGATCAGTGGGAAGGGCTCTGGGCTCAGAGGGAAGAGCCCTGGGACCAATGGGCAGGGGCTGGGGCAGAATGGACTATCAGGGGGGCCCTTCATGGTTTCTTGCACCGGGCCCCTAAAGGTCCTAGTTATGCCTCTGGAGGGCGCACACAACAATTACTGACTTGGTGGGTAGAGTCGGGGGGTTCACACAGGGAGGATGGCAATGGTGTGTCCTCCTCTAGTGGGAGCTCAGTTGGCCCTATAGAGCCCACGCTAAGAGGCCCTGCCATTTATATTCTCCTTGAAGGATATGTTTAGGTGTTGGGTTTGGAGGCAACAAAAGGATCACATTTCTTTACAGATCAGGGCTTCACTCCAGATTTGATAAGAAATATGACACTGTCAGATCTCACTCTGCAAATTCAATCCAAATAATCCCCAAGTTTAGCAAGATAACTAGAGAAAAGGCCAGAACTAGACATGTGCGGTTCATCTCCTTCCGAATTGAAATTCAGACAATTTTTTCATTATGCGGATGTATCCGAAATCTCGCATTACAATAGTAATGAATTTATAAAATGAAACAAAATAAATCAAAATTTCAGAGGAAATACGAATTCAGATAGTTATCAAATTTGAATAGTTTTCGTTTTGAATTTTTGAAAATAAAATAGAATAGAAAATAAAGGAATAGAAAAGAATAGAATAAAAAAATAGAACAGAATACAAAAGAATAGAATAGGAAAAAACCTGGATAGAATAGAAAATAAAAGAATAGACTAAATCAAAACAAAATAGAATAGAAAATAAAAACCAAATAAAATAGAATAGAAAAGGAATAGAATAGAATTGAAAATAGAATAGAATTAAATAGGAAGAATATAACCATCTTCTGAAATTCAAATTTCAAATAGAATAAATTTGAATAGGATGGAAAAGAATAGAATAGAAAATAAAAGAATATAACCATTTCCCAAAATGTGAACAAAATAAATTTGAGTTTGAATAGAATAGAATATAACCATCTTCCGAAATTCAAATTTCAAAAAGAATACAATACAATAGAATAGAAAATAAAATAATAGAATAGAATAAATAGAAAAGGATAGAATAAAATAGAAAGAATATAACAATATAACCGGTTTCAGAAATTCGACTTTCGAATAGAATACATTTGAATTCGAATAGAATAGAAAAGTCAATAGAATAGAATGGAATAGAAAGAATATAACCATCTTCCACAATTCAAATTTCGAATAGAATAAATTTGATTATGAATGGAATTTGATCAGAATTCAATTCGAATGGAATTCGAAAAATTTGAATCGATTCGAATAAACAAAATTCTGAAAACCAATTAAACGAATTAAAGGAATTTAACAAAACAAATTTATGCAAAATACGAATTAAGACGAAATGAAACACATTTTTTCATTCTGCACATGTCTAGCCAGAACACATTTCCCGTTAGTTAACCCCTCCAGGGCCGGGCTTTTGCTAATAGGCGTGGCTTGTGTATGACAGTGACAGTGGTCACCACATTGTTGTCTGCACTCAGTGACACCGGAGGACGTCATTATATTTAATGAGGGGGTGGTGCCTGATCTGTGTACACAGGAGGCACTTCATGTAGAAGTCAGGTGAGTGTACACAGGGGACAGGTGCTGTGCGGTGCCCGGGGGGGGTATCCTTCCATTATACTCAATTAACCCGCAGTACATATCCGTTCCGGGACATTAGTGCTGAGTAATGAGACTAAGTGTTCTCTGTGCCGCCAGAGAACCGTGTGATCCCTGCCACAGAGCAAACACCCCTGGCAGGAGAGCTGAACCCAACAGAATATTCACAGCTTGTACTTCACTCTGTACCAATATTTACTTATCTCTCAGATCTGCAGAATATCGCTCCATCCCATCATCAACCTGACCGACACATAATACTATATATGCTGCAGATTATTTCATCACTGACCTCTAGAGAGATCTGCAGAACATCTCTCCATCCCATTGCAGTCCTGACAAATACATATTGACACATTCTGCAGACTATCCCATCACTGACCTCTTTAGAGATCTGCAGAACATTGCTCCATCCCATCTCCCCTTCTAACAGATACATATTGATATATTCTGCAGACTATCCCATCACTGAGTTCTCTGGAGATCTGCAGAACATTGCTCCATCCAATTCCCCCTGCTGACAAATACATATTGATATATTCTGCAGACTATCCCATCACTGACTTCTCTGGAGATCTGCATAACATTGCTCCATCCCATCTCCCCTCCTGACAGATACACATTGATACATTCTACAGATTATTCCACCACTGACCTCTCTACAGATCTGCAGAACATCGCTCCATCCCATCCCCCTCCTGACAGATACATATTGATATATTCTGCAGACTATCCCATCACTGAGTTCTCTGGAGATCTGCAGAACATTGCTCCACCCAATCCCCCTCCTGACAGATACAGTGCCTTGCAAAAGTATTCGGCCCCCTTTGAACTTTGCGACCTTTTGCCACATTTCAGGCTTCAAACATAAAGATATAAAACTGTAATTTTTTGTGAAGAATCAACAACAAGTGGGACACAATCATGAAGTGGAATGAAATTTATTGGATATTTCAAACTTTTTTAACAAATAAAAAACTGAAAAATTGGGCGTGCAAAATTATTCAGCCCCCTTAAGTTAATACTTTGTAGCGCCACCTTTTGCTGCGATTACAGCTGTAAGTCGCTTGGGGAAGTCTCTATCAGTTTTGCACATCGAGAGACTGAAATTTTTGCCCATTCTTCCTTGCAAAACAGCTCGAGCTCAGTGAGGTTGGATGGAGAGCGTTTGTGAACAGCAGTTTTCAGTTCTTTCCACAGATTCTCGATTGGGTTCAGGTCTGGACTTTGACTTGGC
>BLSH010050125.1:1641627-1651919 GCA_018402905.1 Glandirana rugosa
GAAGGGTCTTCTCTACTTCGCCAATATCGACGTTTCCCACCCGGTTGAGTGATTACTTGGGATGTCTGATTCCCACTCTACGGTAATTTCAAGTACACGTACATTTCCGTCGGCACTGTTATGAAAACCATTATATCACATCCATTCCATATCTAAGTTGTTTCCAGTTCCTTCCCAACCTCCCACTTCCTGGTTTGTCCCAATACTTCTAGTGGTTTCTAGTCGTTACATTCGACTCTCTACCCCCGAGTCATGACCACCCAATTCCTCACCAATCGTCCCTAAATGTACCTAGTCCATTCTTCCCCCCTTCCACCTATCTATTTCTGAAACGAACTCCATCACTTCTCCTTTTTTATTCCCCTTCCCATTTTATTTCTTTTTCACATCTCCCCACGTTCCATTCCACACACAATATCCCCCCCCCCCCCCACACACACCTTACCTTGCACCCCTCTACACTTTTTCTTTATTTTACCCTTCCCCTTATTTTTTCCTCTTCACTACCTCAAGCAAAGTCTTTATCTATCCACCTTCCCCCCTTCTTACCTGATCCATGTAAATCCCTGCTAACCACTCCTTAACCCACCAGTACTGAGCCCCCATCTCTCAGCTTACATTGCTGATCTTTGGTGATCTTCATAACCCTGTTTGGTCCTTCACCCTCCAACCCTTCCTTGACCTTTGTTGAATCTATACCTTACCTACACTATATTACCAAAAGTATTGTCACGGCTGCCTTTACATGCACATGAACTTTAATGGCATCTCACCCTTAGTCTGTAGGGTTCATTAGTGAGTTGGCCCACCCTTTGCAGCTATAACCGCTTCATCTCTTCTGGGAAGGCTGTCCACAAGGTTTAGGAGTGTCTATGGGAATGTTTGGCCATTCTTCCAGAAATGCATTTGTGAGGTCAGGCAGTGATGTTGGGTGAGAAGACCTGGCTCAAAGTCTCTGCTCTAATTCATCCCAAAGATGTTCTCTGTTGAGGTCAAGTCAAGTTCCTCTACCCCAAACTCACTCATCCATGTCTTTATGGACCTTGCTTTGTGCAGTGGTGGGCAGTCATGTTGGAACAGGAAGGGGCCATCCCCAAACTGTTCCCACAAAGTTGGGAGCGTGAAATTGTCTAAAATGTCTTGGTATGCTGACCCCTTAAGACTTCCCTTTACTGGAACTAAGGGGCCAAGCCCAACCCCTGAAAAACAACCCCACACCATAATCCCCCCCTCCACCAAATGATTTGGACCATTGCACAAAGCAATGTCCATAAAGAAATGGATGAGCGAATTTGGGGTGGAGGAACTTGACTGGCCTGCAACCTGATAGAACACCTTTGGGATGAATTAGAGCGGAAACTGAGCCAGACCTTCTCACCCAACATCAGTGCCTGACCTCACAAATGGGCTTCTGGAAGAATGGTCAAACATTCCCATAGACACTCCTAAACCTTGTTGACAGCCTTCCCAGAAGAGTTGAAGCTGTTATAGCTGCAAAGGGTGGGCCAACTCAATATTGATCCCTACGGAATAAGACTGGGATTCCATTAAAGAGGAGTTCCACCCGGTTAAACGTCAGCAGCTACCAAAAGGGTAGCTGCTGACGTTTAACAATTGGACACTCGCCTGTCCCTGGATCCTGCGATGGGGCCGCCCGAGGGCTCGCTGTTCTCCCCCTCCCCTCGGCGGTGCCAGCATCACAAGTGTGGGCACCCGGCTTTGGTGTGACGTGTCCCAGAAGATCGCCGAGCGGTGGGAGGTGAACTTCCTTCTGGAGCCACGGCTCTAGGATAGGAAGTGGATCTGGGACCCTGTGAAAACAGGGTTTCCATCCCCCCCCCCCCCCCCAAAAAAAAACGACATGCCAAATATTGCATGTCGGGGGGGGGTCACTTTTGGGTGGAACTCCGCTTTAAAGTTCATGTGCGTGTAAAGGCAGGTGTCCCAATACTTTTGATAATATAGTGTATATATCTACACTTTTTTACCTTACCTGTATACCTACACCTGTACTTGTCAATTGCCCAATGTCGTATTCTCACCAGTTATACAGCATATCATAAGTATGTATTCTGCTATATAATTGCATTCCGACAAACACTATTGAAAAGGTAAATTCTTCCTTCACTGTGTTAGGTGCGGTAACCAGGGTGGTATCGCTCCTTCACTAATCCTGGCCACAAAGGTGTTTCTGAAAAAGAACAATTCTTCATGCACAACAAAAGAATTCCCCTCAATACGAAGAATGTCTATGCAGCTAAAAATAAACTGTCTACTATGTGAAGAAAATGGATGTATAACGCACCAGTGGCTACGTGGAGGGTGGCGGCACCTTTCCCACTGCTATTAGATGACCCCAGGCTGAGCCAGTGCAACCCGAAACAAATCTGATTGTGTCATTGGATCTGCTAATTTGGCTCTGAGGGGGTAATTAACACTCTGTCCAGGAGAGCACAAAACACATAATAATCAGCAAAATACACCTAGTGACCAGGGGAGCACAATACACCTAGAGACCAGGGGAGCACAATACACCTAGTGACCAGGGGAGCACAATACACCTAGTGACCAGGTGAGCACAATACACCTAGTGACCAGGTGAGCACAATACACCTAGTGACCAGGGGAGCACAATACACCTAGTGACCAGGTGAGCACAATACACCTAGTGACCAGGGGAGCACAATACACCTAGTGACCAGGGGAGCACAATACACCTAGTCACCAGGGGAGCACAATACAGAGAACAATGAGAGGCCGAATTGCACAGAACATCATTATCAGAGATCTGATCCCCACAAAATCTTTTGTGACACCACAATGTCCACAGAATAATTTCCTTTACAATGACACACAGCCAGGAACCGAGGGTCTCCCACTTGGTGCGTGCTGATCTTGCTTTGCTGGGGGAGACTGAATGACAGAATTGAGCATTTAATCTCCCTGGTGGTCTGATTATGTTAATATTTTGAATGTCAAAGCAGTACATTGTTTTGCAATGAAATTTGGTATTTTATATTGTAGGACTGCAATTCCTAGGAATATCTCACTTAAATCTGTCCAAACAAGAGTCTAGTAGACATCCCGGGTATGATAAAGTTTGAAACACAAAATCATAAATTATAAAAAATAATAAAATGATAATAAATGCATTTAATTCAATAATGTAATCAAACCAAAAACACTGAAATTTGTACAAACGAATCACTATCGCTCAATTCTGATGCTGGTGTTGCGTCAGATTAGTCAACTCATCATATCTTGTAACGGAAGTGACGTTCCGTCGCCGCCATCTTGCTACACCCCGCACTCGTCCACAGTAAGGATACTGTTAGAAGGCGGCAAGGGGACATCTTTTTACACCCATTGGAGTTTTGCATTTCACACTTATTTGTAACAGTAAACGGAGCTTATCTGGTTCCCTACCGGCTACCGCCGTATAAAAGCGGCGATTCACGGACGCGCAGCTAGGGGGCGAGCTCTCGTGCCCGCCACACTCTGGCGAGCCGCGATGACCTGCCAGAGGGAAAGAACGGGGAACCGCCGAAGTAAACACGGCGGTTCCCCGTTCTGACAGGTGGCATCTAAGAGATCTACTGATCCCTGTCACTGGGATCAGTTAGATCTCTTATGCCCCTGACAGCCCAGCCCCCTCAGTTAGAACACGCTTAGGGAACACAGTTAACCCCTAGATCACCCCCTGCAGGTTAACCCCTTCACTGCCATTGACATTTATACAGTAATCAGTGGATATTTAAATTTCTGATCACTGTATAAATGTCATTGGTCCCAAAAAAGTGTCAAAAATGTCCGACATGTCTGCCCCAATATCAGAGTCCCGATAAAAATCGCAGATCGCCGCCATTACTAGTAAAAAAAAAAAAAAGTTAAAAACATCAGAAACAAATTCTAATGGATTGTAAACACGGCAACTTTTGCGCAAACCAATCAATAAACGCTGATTGCGATTTTTTTACCAAAAATATGAAGAATAATATAAATCAGCCAAAACCGATGAATAAATTTGTTTTATTATATATTTTTTTTTGATTTGTATTTTAGCAAAAAGTAAGAAATATTGTTTTTTTGCAAAATTGTCGCTCTTTCTTTGTTTATAGCGGTGATCAGAAATGACGCAGGGGTGATCAAATACCACCAAAAGAAAGCTCTGTTTGTGGGGAAAAAAAAGGACACAAGTTTCCTTTGGGTACAACGTCGCACGACCGCGCAATTGTCAGTTAAACCGACACAGTGCCGAATCACAAAAAGTGCTCTGGTCCTACAGTGGGAAATCCTTCCGGGGGTGAAGTGGTTATATAGTGACACACAGCATTTTCAAATCCATCAGATGGTTTTGATGTTGAATCGTAAAAGCAGCGGCGTTCTGTCAGATCAGCAAACCTGTGAGATCAGCAAGCTTGCTGCTGCTTTTACAATTCAACATCAAAAGCGTGTCACATATTTCTAAATACTGTATTTTAGTATATAAGCTCAGTTTATTGTTACAAATAAGTGGGAAATGCAAAACTGCATTGGGTGTAATAAAATGTCCACTTCTCACTGTATCTCTTCTATGGACGAGTGAGAGGTGTAGCAAGATGGCGGCGACGGAACATCACTTCCTTTACAAGATATGACGGGTCGCCTAATCTGACGGAACACCGGCATCTACCAGAGGGCACAGCAGGAGGACATTGGGGTATCACAAGGACAAGGTAAGTAACACTAAAGTGTAATCCTGAGTGTTGGTACTGAAAATTAACCCCGAGCCACACTCGGGATTACCGCCAGGGAGGTTAAAGGAGGTCCTGTCTGTAGGCCTGCATGAATACATCAATAAAAAGGACTTGCTCATCATAAATATCCACATGGAGAACCACCAGAACTACCAGAACCTCTGTGCATGCTTCTTATATGCTGGGAAGATGCTACATGGTTCTGAAAACCTTACACATTTCGAGGGGTGTCCCCTCTTCATCAGAACTGAGCAGTCCAGCTTTGATGTAGAGGGGACTCTCCTCGAAACCCGTCAGCACTTGCAGACCTGTGTGGCATTTTCCCAGCATACCGGAAGCCTTTACAGCCGTTTTGATGGTTCTCCATGCGTATATTTTTGATGAGCAAGTCCTTTTTTTTGGTTTGGGAGTATGATAAACTATTTTCTTAGGCTCCATTCACATATATGTGGCAGCGGGTTCAGCGTGGCAGTCCGTTGAGGTTCTATTCACCGGTTCAGGTGCGATTCAGATGAAAATTTTTACCTAAAATCACACCTGAACCGGACTGAAAAACGCACAGGACTGTTTTTAAAACCGCACCGCAGAAGTGTGAACCGGCTGCATTGAGAAAGCTGCCAGTTTAAATGTTATGTGAATCGGATGCGCTTCAAAACACATCTAATTCGCATAAATGTGAATGGAACCTAAAAACAGTGTTTAAGGATAATGCACTAGGCAGGTGTGCCCTTTTTTTTATAAAGTGTATTTGGACTACCCTGGCGTGAGGAGGGCAGCAAGGCGGTTGTATACAGTGAAAGTGGAGTGGACTGATCCAGGTGACTTTGAATAAGAACATTTCATCTATATTTGAGTACCACACCTGAGCGTAGGAGGTTGAATTATGATCTGCATGAATACATTCCTGACAGGTCAATATACAGCAACAGTATCATTTCTCAGAAAAGCTCCACCTTTTATCATTAAAAAGCAGTATATAGCAGTCTTGTGACTTCTATCAGTGTCTGGTTAAAGCTTGTAGGAGGAGTTTTCATTCTCCCCTGACTGTCCAATGAGGCTGCAGGACCCCTGATCCTCTGTCTGGACAGTGCTGATTGGCCCTGTGATGATCACATGCACCCTCCCAAGAGAAAAAAAAACTGTCTACCAATACACACCAAACTGAGCATGTGCAGCCTGACCCCATTTACTCTGTCTTATCCGACATGTTTTGGGGGCAATGCATAAAGGGGAGGATTTGTGCATGTGGGAACAGCCTTTTTGCTCAATACAGAAGATTAACCCCTAAGGTTCCACAATGAGTATAACAAGCATGCTTTACTGCATATACAGACTGATTTTACTGTTGTGGGTTAAGTAACACTTTAAGCTCCAGTTGGTGACTTTATGTAGGCTGAGATGATGTCAACAGTCTGCTGTAGACAGGAGTAAGCACTTTCTCAGTCTCCCCTCCCCCAGTGATCAGACTGTACATTGCAACTTTGTGGCAAGTCACCAGGTGAGAGGCTGCAGCAGAGGCCGATCTGTGTCAGACATTTGTGAACACAGCCAAGAACTTGCACAGAAACCAGGCCTTAAAGAAGTTTCCCCAAAATTGCCAAATTTTATGAACATGTCGGCGGAACACCTCCTTCATCTCTCATCAATGGCCATCTGACAAAAGTACAGGTTCCAAATACAAAAAGAGAATGATTCATTAAGTTGGTTGACTATGCCATGGTATGAGTGCGACACCTTACCTCGGTCAGCCTGATATCTGCAGAAACTCGGTCGCCGACCGACAGACACACCACATCCCCGGGGACCAGCTCCCGTGCCAGCAGGTGCTGCAACTTGCCATCGCGAATGCTGCATAGAGAAGAGGTGGGTTACCTCCTATAACCACGTAGACCACGCCCCCAAATCCACAAACCAATTGATTTCTGATTGGCTACTTTGAGCCTCTGCTCACTGCTGCCTAATTTAAAGGATAACTCCACCTTGGGGCAGGGCCGTCTTAATAGCATCATGGGCCCCTGGGCAAAGTAATGCACTGGGGCCCCCTAACAGCTTTCCCCCAATTTACACACCAATTGATTTGAAATTTAAACAATAAAAAACATGCCATAAATAAAAGACTAATCAACACAAAGAACACAGTTTGGGGGAGGCAGAAGGGCACAGAACAGGAGGAGGGAGGAAGGCACAGTACGGGAGGAGGAAGGAGGGCACAGTACGGGAGGAGGACACAATATGGGAGGACGGAGGAGGGCACAGTACAGGAGGAGGAAACAGTACAGGAGGAGGACACAGTACAGGAGGAGGGCACAGTACAGGAGGAGGACACAGTACAGGAGGAGGGCACAGTACAGGAGGAGGGCACAGTACAGGAGGAGGACACAGTACAGGAGGAGGACACAGTACAGGAGGAGGACACAGTACAGGAGGAGGACACAGTACAGGAGGAGGGCACAGTACAGGAGGAGGGCACAGTACAGGAGGAGGGCACAGTACAGGAGGAGGGCACAGGAGGAGGGCACAGGAGGAGGGCACAGTACAGGAGGAGGGCACAGTACAGGAGGAGGGAGGAGGACACAGTACAGGAGGAGGACACAGTACAGGAGGAGGACACAGTACAGGAGGAGGACACAGTACAGGAGGAGGACACAGTACAGCAGTAAAAATGAATCATTGTCAGTCGGGGTTCTGGTTTTAATTTTTTCTATTATAAAACACAGACCAGGTTTTCCATGAACAGGTTTTCCTGTGTGGTCAGCTAATCATGTGACCACACTACCTGACCAACCATGCCCCTCTCCAGAGTCACCCGACTTATTTCCGCGTTGTCACCGACAATGAGCAGGCAATAGTTGAGGCAATGCATTGTGGGACTGAGGATTTCCAAAAAGACAGACACTGCCTGGCCAATGACATGCGGGTCAGAGGAGGATAATCATAGGGAGTACTGGAGATTTAAGGGAAATCGAGGTCTCCTTTAATATGCCGCTACCACCCGGGGACTCACCAGTTGCATTCTGGGGGAACCAACTTGTTTAACTCTTCCAAAGACTTTTCCGAGCGATATTCCTGGAAAACAGATACATGCGGGTCAGGATATCTTTTTTTTTTTTTTTTTTTTACATGAAAAAATATTTCAGTTTGGGTGGGACAGGAACGTTGAATCCCCTCAATGATCTTCTTACTCAGCTCCAACCATTACAAGACGGTACTGATTAGTGTCACCAAGCAGGTGGAATGTCTCATGCTGTCCCTCCAAACATACGCTATATTATCAAAAGTATGGGGACATCTACCTTTACACGAACATGAACCTGAACCTTAATGGCATCTCAGTCTTAGTCATAGGGTTCAATATTGAGTTGGCTTTGCAGCTATAACAGCTTCAACACCTCTGGGAAGGCTGTCCACAAGGTTTAGGAGTTTGTCTATGGGAATGTTTGACCATTCTTCCAGAAGTGCATTTGTGAGGTTGAGAAGTTGGAAGTTGGTCGAGATGTTGGACGAGAAGGCCTGGCTCACAGTCTCCACACTAATTCATCCCAAAGGTGTTGTATCGGGTTTAGGTCAGGACTCTGTGCAGGTCAGGCAAGTTCCTCCACCCAAAACTTGCTCATCTAGGTCTTTATGGACCTTGCTCTGTGCACTGGTGAGCAGTCATGTTGGAACAGAAAGGGGCCATCCCCAAACTCTTCCCACAAAGTTGGGAGCATGAAATTGTCCAAAATGCCTTGGTATGCTGACGCCTTAAGAGTTCCCTTCACTGGAACTAAGGGGCCAAGCCCAACCCCTGAAAAATAACCCCACACCATAATCCCCCCTCCACCAAATGAGTTGGACCAGTGCACAAAGCAAGGGCCATAAAGACATGGATGAGCAAGGTGGAGGAACTTTACTGCAAGTCCTGACCTCAACCCAATAGAACACCTTTGGGATGAATTAGAGCGGAGATTGTGAGCCAGGCCTTCTCATCCAACATCAGTGCCTTCCCAGAAGAGTTGAAGCTGTTATAGCTGGAAAGGGTGGGCCAACTCAATATTGAACCCTACAGACTAAGACTGGGATGCCATTAAAGTTCATGTGCGTGTAAAGACAGGTGTCCCAATACTTTTGGTAATATAGTGTATACCAATCGGTTCCAATAGGGCGCCTCATTTCTGCATTGCCTCCCACTAGACCGCATGCACTACTAAGAAAAAACTGCGCCAGTGACAGACCGCACAGTGACATCACCCAGCGCAGACTGTGGAAAGCTGACAGTGCAAATTATCCCATAAATTCAGATTATTAGTAAATCAGCTTCCAACCCCCGACCCCCCCCCCCCCCCTCCAATTTATTTGGATGACTCCAAGCTAAAAAGTGGCTGCCTTATCAATGATCGAGCCTCATAATAACAGCCTCTGAGCTCCTGAGTGTGCACAAGATCATTCGACAACCCAGAGCTGGAGATGTCCAAGTCTCATTCACGTTAGTGCGCCATTCACTTAACAAGGGGGAAATGAAGAACCCATTTCATCCTTCGCTGTACAAAGGCCGAGGGCTCCTCCATTTCTAGGATGGAAGCCGTGTTACAGGGACAGGAGATGAATACATAATGCAATGTAACAAGGAATGTAGACCTCGTATTCCTCTCTTTATACATTATTTTAAGGTCACAAGGAAGTGACTAATAGAAACATCTATGTTCTCCACCTGAACGGGGAAATACAAACATTCCTGTTCTTGGCCCAGGGTGGCATTGTGATAAATCATAGACGGGCTGACGGCACGCCGCACACACAGCGTCTCCGTATGAAGGTCAGACTGGCGCTGTGTGTATAATGAGGGCGAGGAGGACAGCCCGTCCATGCATGACCACCCAATATACTGAAGTACTTCCATGTATCACCCCATTGGAATACCTCTATCTTCCAAAATACCTTCACATATTGAAATACATATAACACCTGATTGGAAAACAACCACTTACTGAAATACCACCATACCCCACCCCACTGAAATACCTCCATACCCCTCCCCACTGAAATACCTCCATACCCCTCCCCACTGAAATACCTCCATACCCTGCCACACGGAAATACCTCCATACCCTGGCCCATGGAAATACCTCCATACCCCACCCACTGAAATATCATTATACCCCTCCCCACTGAAATACCTCCATACCTCACCCCATGGAAATACCTCCATACCCCGCCCCACGGAAATACCTCCATACCCCGCCCCACTGAAATACCACCATACCCCACCCCACTGAAATACCACCATACCCCACCCCACTGAAATACCTCCATATCCCTCCCCACTGAAATACCTCCATACCCCTCCCCACTGAAATACCTCCATGCCCCACCCAACTGAAATACCTCCATACCTCTCCCCACGGAAATACCTCCATACCCCGCCCCACGGAAATACCTCCATACCTCACCCCACTGAAATACCTCCATACCCCTTCCCACTGAAATACCTCCATACCCCGGCCCCACTGAAATACCTCCATACCCCGGCCCCACTGAAATACCTCCAAACCTCGCCCTACTGAAATACCTCCATAC
>BLSH010050125.1:1666499-1686756 GCA_018402905.1 Glandirana rugosa
CCCCCCCCCCCCCCCGAGATGCGGCAAAAATAAAATAAAAACCGCACCCTAAAGGGACGTTCTAGGAGTCTCGTGTTAACATCCCCTATGGCATACTCTCCGACTTTGGGTCCTGCACTACTTTCATCCAATTTCAGCCCATTGAATATCACTGAAGTCGGATCAAATCGGATCATCATCTTAACTGAACCGACTTCGGCACACAAATTGTGCTCTGAGGATCTTGCAGGGAAATCCCACGCCAAAAATAAAATAAAAACGGCGTAGAGCCCCCCCCCCCCCCCAATTCCATGCCAGGCCGGGCCCTATGGGCCTGAAACCCCACGCCCAAAATGTAAAAAAAAAAACCTGCGTGGGTGGTCACCCCCCCAAAGGCCATACCAGATCCTTTGGTCTGGTATGGATTTTAAAGGGAACCCCCACACCAAAATAGTAATTTAAAAAAAAAAAAAATGGAGTGCCCCCTGCAGAATCCATACCAGCAGGTCAGGGAAGGGGGGGGGACAAGCGAGCACCCCCCCTCCTGGACCATACCAGTCCACATGCCCTCAACATGTGGGAGTGCCCTCCACTCCTAAGCACCTTGTCACCTGGACAAGGGCATCTTCCCGACAACCCTGAGCGGTGGTTGTTGGGGTCTGTGGGTGAGGGGGGCTTATCGAAATCTTGAAGCCCCCCACTCTATGTATGTGAACGAGTATGGGGTACACATTCACCCAAGAAAAGTGTCAAAAAGAAATAAAAACCAGCACACAGGTTTTTGACAAAGTCCTTTATTAAAGAAGCTCCGGCGTCTTATCTCCCTCCGGTGATGTCTTCATCCTCCGGTTCTTCTCGCTGCCCTGATGTCTTCTTCTGCTGCCGGTTCTCTGATCGCTGGTTCCCACAGTTCTGCAAGCTCCGCTCTCTGCCAGTTTTCATAGACATGGGGCGTGGCCATCCAGTGGCATCATCAAGAGACCCATCCCCTTGTGACGTCACCACATCATCATGCCCCGGGCAGTGATGTCACAAGGGGGCGTGGTCTCCTGGATGACGTCACCCGATGCCCACACCCCATGTCTATAAAAGAACTGGCAGAGAGCGGAGCTCGCACAACTGCAGGAGCCAGCGTCGGGAGAAGATTGGAGGAAGAACCGGCAGAGGAAGAAGACAGTGGAGAGAGAAGAGCCGGAGGAAGAACCGGCAGAGGAAGAAGACAGCGGAGAGAGAAGAGCCGGAGGAAGAACCGGCAGAGGAAGAAGGCAGTGGAGAGAGAAGAGCCGGAGGAAGAAGACAGTGGAGAGAGAAGAGCCGGAGGAAGAACCAGCAGAGGAAGAAGACAGTGGAGAGAGAAGAGCCGGAGGAAGAACCGGCAGAGGAAGAAGACAGCGGAGAGAGAAGAGCCGGAGGAAGAACCGGCAGAGGAAGAAGACAGTGGAGAGAGAAGAGCCGGAGGAAGAACCGGCAGAGGAAGAAGACAGCGGAGAGAGAAGAGCCGGAGGAAGAACCGGCAGAGGAAGAAGACAGTGGAGAGAGAAGAGCCGGAGGAAGAACCGGCAGAGGAAGAAGACAGTGGAGAGAGAAGAGCCGGAGGAAGAACCAGCAGAGGAAGAAGACAGTGGAGAGAGAAGAGCTGGAGGAAGAACCAGCAGAGGAAGAAGACAGTGGAGAGAGAAGAGCCGGAGGAAGAACCAGCAGAGGAAGAAGACAGTGGAGAGAGAAGAGCTGGAGGAAGAACCAGCAGAGGAAGAAGACAGTGGAGAGAGAAGAGCCGGAGGAAGAACCAGCAGAGGAAGAAGACAGTGGAGAGAGAAGAGCCGGAGGAAGAACCGGCAGAAGAAGAAGACAGTGGAGAGAGAAGAGCCGGAGGAAGAACCGGCAGAGGAAGAAGACAGTGGAGAGAGAAGAGCCGGAGGAAGAACCGGCTTTGCAAAAAGACATCAGCACAGTGAGAAAAACCGGCAGGAAGAACCAGAGAAAGAAGACATCAGCACAGCTAGAAGAACCGGAGGATGAAGACCTTCACCGGAGGGAGAAGAAATCGGGAGGGAGAAGGGACGCTGGAGCTGCTTTAATAAAGGACTTTGTCAACAACCTGTGTACTGGTTTTTATTTCTTTTTTATTTTTTTCGTGGGTGAATGGGTAGGGGTACAATGTACCCCACACTCGTTCACATAGGGTGGGGTGCTGGGATCTGGGGGCCTTCTGGTTAAATGGGGCTTCCAGGTTTCGATAAGCCCCCCCACCTGCAAACCACCACATTCACCGCTCAGGGTTGTTGAGAAGAGGCCCTTGTCCTCATCAGCATGGGGTCAAGGTGCTTTGGGGTGTGGGGCACAGAGTTCCCCCTGCCCCAAAGCACCTACCCCCCCACATTGAGGGCATGTGGCCTGGTATGGTCCAGGAAGGGGGGGGGGGACGCGACACCCCCCCTTCCTGTCCCCCCCGGGCTGCGTGCTTGGATAAGGGTCTGGTATGGATTTTGTGGGAACCCCACAGCATTTTTTTTTTATTTTGCCGTGGGGGTTCCCCTTAAAATCCATACCAGACCAAAGGGGGAACCCTACATGTTTTTTTTTTTCATATGGTGTGGGATTTCCCCTTAAGAGTCATTCCAGACTCGAAGAGCCTGGTGTTGTCGGGATCCAGTTCATCGAAGTCGGATGGAAGTCGCAAGGCAAAGTCGGATCCACAGTCGTACGACTGTCATGTCGTACTAGTGTGAACCCGGCCTAAAGGGATGCAGACCCTGCCACTCCTCATTAGAGCCCTACAGGTGCAGCAGCTGATGGATAATTATTAAACCACTCCCATAAAGGTTCACTCCGCACATGGACACAGACAGCTATTTGTTCAGAATAACAAAAGGAAAGAATCTGCAACAAAGTTTGTTAAAATCCTTGCAATGTACAGAGATCACCCAGAGGGGAATGTTTTCTCAACAACAGTGGAGTTAACCTTCTAATGTGGTGAAGGTTGCTGATCCTGGATCTATAACATGACAGGTGAGCAGGGGTGATTGTGTAATGCCCACAACTGTCCCTGGGCACCCCCACACCCCTCCATGGTGATTAATGCTCCGCCCCCTCACATTATTTCACAACTGACTTTCCTCCAACACCTGAATACATAAAATCCACCTTCAGTGACCCTCCTGATTGCGGGTTATAAGGGAAAATGGCTCATTGCCGGATTAACAAATAAAACCAAAGTGAGACTCACATGTAAATATTTTATCACTTCCTCCTCGCTCAGCCGGCTCGCTTCCTTCGCCGTCAACGGTACAACATCATCGCCATGCTCCACCGACTTCAACTCACACTGGTCGTCCGCCTGCGGCAAGAAAAGGGGACAAGATATTTGTTGAGAATTCTTTATATATTTACAGATTAGCAAAATCAGCTACAGAAACTCCCAGTCCCTCAACCCCAGAGCTTTACTAATAATTACAGCAGGTGAGGAGGGCCTCTGCTAGCGCTGCACATACCCACCAATGACAGCGGTGTACATACCCACCAATGACAGCGGTGTACATACCCACCAATGACAGCGGTACACGTACCCACCAATGACAGCGGTGTACATACCCACCAATGACAGCGGTGTACATACCCACCAATGACAGCAGTACACGTACCCACCAATGAAAGTGCTGTACATACCCACCAATGACAGCGGTGTACATACCCACCAATGACAGCGGTACACGTACCCACCATTGACTGCGGTGTACGTACCCACCAATTAAATCGGTGCGTGTACCCACCAATGATAGCGGTGTATGTACCCACCAATGATAGCGGTGCGCATACCCACCAATGATAGCGGTGCGCATACCCACCAATGATAGCGGTGCGCATACCCACCAATGACAGCGTTACGCATACCCACCAATGACAGCGGTATGCATACCCACCAATGACAGCAGCACACGTACCCACCATTGACAGCGGTGCAAGTACCCACCAATGACAGCTGTATACGTACTCACTAATGACAGCAGTGAGGGTACCCATCAATGACAGCGGTACACGTACCCACCAATCACTGCGGTGTACGTACCCACCATTGACAGCAGTGTACATACCCACCAATAACTACAATGTACCCACCAATGATAGCAGTGTGTGTACCCACCAAATGAAAGCGGTGCATGCACCCATTGACAGCAGCACGCATACCCACCAATGACAGCAATGTACATACCCTCCAATGACAACGATGTGTGTACCCACCAATGACAGCAGTGTACATACCCTCCAATGACAACGATGTATGTACCCACCAATGACAGCAGTGTACATACCCTCCAATGACAGCGATGTATGTACACACCAATGACAGTGGTGAGGGTACCCACCAATGACAGCAGTGTACATATCCACCAATGAAAGTGGTGTACATACCCACCAACGGAGAACCTACTACTGAGACACTGATATGAATCTAAAAAATTTAATCTACAGAGACACGGATAAGAATCTACAGAGACACGGATAAGAATCTACAGAGACACAGATAAGAATCTACAGACACTGACATGAACATACTCAATCCCTGATAGGAATCAAATATTCACTGCACAGGATACAATTAGATAGAATGTTAGCTCCGGGGTGATGAAAGGATACAGTCCTAGTAATGTTCTTCCATCCAGAGAGTACTGGAGGGTACCCATAGGAATGCATGGTGACATCTAGGACCTTCCAGCTCTCCAGAAAATCCTTACACAGCACCATAGACCAGATAGAAGGTGCAGCGGAAGGGTGCGATATCTTTTGTAAAAGGATGGCATACCCACAAAAATGTATGAAGAACACATTTACTATAAAATCCATCCAAGGAGAGACCTGTTCTATACACTGGGTACAGGAAATGCTCAAATACTCAACCTCAAGTGTGCCTCCTCTTTCGAAGGTGAACTCCCTTCTTCAAGGCTACCCAACATCCAAACACATTACCCCTAAATAGCTCCCCCCCCCCCATCAGCAAGTGTCCCAGGATCCTTCCCTCAAATTCTATAAAGAGATACATGTGCAAATCTATATATGAAATCCTTAAATATCTATTATATAGAAGAACTGATCATATATTGTTCACTATGGAGGGCATCATCAATATATGGAGGTCATCATGAATATATGGAGGGCATCATCAATATATGGAGGGCATCATCAATATATGGAGGGCATCATCAATATATGGAGGTCATCATATATAAAAACGGGACTTCACAAGACTTCTGAAGGTATGCTGTGGTAAGCCGTCAATAGCAGATCCTTTAAGTCCTGTAAGTTACGAGGTAGGGCCTCCATGCATCGGACATGTTTTTCCAACACATCCCACAGATGCTCGATTGGATTGAGATCTGGAAAATTTTGGAGGCCAAGTCAACACCTCAAACTCTTTGTTGTATTCCTCAAACCAAACCTTTCTTAAAACCATGTTTGCAGTGTGGCAGGCAAGGCGCATTATCTTACTAAAAGAGGCCACTGCCATCAGGGATTACCGTTTCCATGAAGGAGTGTACTTGGTCAGCAACATTGTTAGGTAGGCGGTACGGTCAAAGTAACATCCACATGAATGGCAGGAGACACTGCTTCTACCGGCTTGCCTTCTTCTCATACTGCATCCTGGTGCCATCTCTTCCCCAGGTAAGTGACGTACAGACTCCCGGCCATCCACATGATGTAAAAGAAGATGTTATTCATCAGACCAGGCCATCTTCTTCCATTGCTCTGTGGTCCTGATGTTCATCTGCCCATTTTTCTGTTTTCAATGTATCAACTTCAAGGACAACATGTTCACTTGTTGCTTAATATATCCCACCGACTTTTAGAAGCCATTGTAACCAGATAGATAATCAATGTTATTCACTTTACCTGCCACTAGTCATAAAGTTATGAAGTTATGGCTGATCGGTGTATATGGAAGTCCTCATCAAATTTTTATAGCTATACAGTGCCTTGAAAAAGTATTCATACCCCTTGAAATTTTCCACATTTTGCCATGTTACAACCAAAAACGTAAATATATTCGATTGGGATTTTATGTGATAGACTGACACAATGGCATATAATTGTGAAGTGGAAGGAAAATGATAAATGGTTTTCACATTTTTTTATAAATAAATATGTGAAAAGTGTGGCGTGCATTTGTATTCAGCCCCCTTTACTCCGATACCCCTAACTAAAATCTAGTGGAACCAATTGCCTTCAGAAGTCACCTAATTAGTAAATAGAGTCCACCTGTGTGCAATTTAATCTCAGGATAAATACAGCTGTTCTGTGAAGCCCTCAGAGGTTTGTTAGAGAACCTTAGTGAACAAACAGCATTATGAAGGCCAAGGAACACACCAGACAGGTCAGAGATAACGTTGCAGAGAAGTTTAAAGCAGGGTTAGGTTATAAAAAAATATCCCACGCTTTGAACATCTCTTGGAGCTCTGTTCAATCCATCATGAGAAAATGAACAGAATGGCACAACTGCCAACCTACCAAGACATGGCTGTCCACCTGAACTGACAGGCTGGGCAAGGAGAGCATTAATCAGAGAAGCAGCCAAAAGGCCGATGGTAACTCTGGAGGAGCTGCAGAGATCCACAGCTCAGGTGGGAAAATCTGTCCACAGGACAACTATTAGTCGTGTTCTACAAAAATCTGACCTTTATGGAAGAGTGGCAAGAAGAAAGCCAATGTTGAAAGAAAACCATAAGAAGTCCCACTTGAAGTTTGCAAGAAGCCATGTGGGGGACAAAGCAAACATGTGGAAGAAGGGGCTCTGCTCAGATGAGACCAAAATCAAACTTTTTGGCCTAAAAGCAAAACGCTATGTGTGGCGGAAAACTAACACTGCACATCACCCTGAACACATCATCCACACTGTGAAGCATGGTGGTGGCAGCATCATGTTGTGGGGATGCTTTTCTTCAGCAGGGACAGGGAAGCTGGTCAGAGTTGATGGAGACAAATACAGGGCAATCTTAGAAGAAAACCTGTTAGAGTCTGCAAAAGACTTGAACCTGCGGCGGAGGTTCACCTTCCAGTTTCAAGGGGTATGAATACTTTTTCAAGGCTCTGTATAGCTGCAAAAGGGTGGGCCAACTCAATAATTCCTGATATCTCTGAGGACTATCTGATCGTGTATGCGAGTGCAGAGATCAGGGCGGAGCACAGCGATTGGACGTCGATTGTCCAGCAACAGTTCGCTTTGTTACAGTGATGCATAAGAACAATCTTCGCTCTCTGCACACATCTCATTTATACAAGTATTTAAATAGTGATCGTGGAATGGGGGGAGAACTATTCAGTTGCTTAAGAGGACAAGTGGCCACTCAATGAAGTTAGACAAGAAGCAGTTCAATAGTAAACTGCGCAGGGGGTTCTTTATTGTTAGAGCGGTACGGACGTGGAACTCCCTTCCACAGTTGGTGGTGTCAGTGGGGAGTGTCAATATTTTCAAAAAACATTTTGATGGACATCTTGGCAAACGCAATATACAAGGAAATGGCTGTGACTTAAACACACACACACACACACACACAATATAACACACACACACACACACACACACACACACACACACGCACACACAATATAACACACACAATATCACACACAATAACACACACACACAATATAACACACACACACACACACACACACAATAACACACACACACACACATTGAACAGAATGAATTGGTGACTTTTTTTCAACTTTACCAACTATGTAATAATCTTTGTATTATACAAATAGCCAATATTTAAAGTGGAACTCCAAGCACACAAACTTCCATTTAAATATATCCCTTGATAGCCACAAAGGACATGAATCCACTGTGCGTGCATCAAATGCCTTTGCAAATCCATATATTATGATCTTGTAAAAGTAGCAGTGACATCACCACTGTGCTGTATATAGGATGTACAGAAAGCAGAGCTGTGGGAGGGGCCCAGCAGGCTCCACCCACCAAAGAAAACTACAGGAGGGGCGGAGACAAGACCAGTCACCCTGCACAAGGAGAGAGGGCAGCAATGAGCGGTCTTTATTACAGGAAGTCTCACACTGGATAACCCCATAGATCTGGAAGAAATACACAAAGTGCACTGAGATTCAAGAACACACACAATCCTGGAAATCAGATTTGTCAGTTGATTTCTGCAGCATTACTGTGCAGGAAGTAATAAAATGTTACATATTTATCAGATGGTGCTGACAAAACGGCACGTTCTTTATAAACAATGAAATGACTGACATTCTTGAACTGCGAATTCCTGCACGCCATCTGGCAGGACGGTTGACACGACACAGTAGGGAAATTATTTGATCCCCTGCAGATTTTGTAAGTTTGCCGACTTACAAAGAAATGAAGGGTCTATCATTTTTATCATAGGTGAATTTTAAATGATCGAGACAGAAGAGCAACCAAAAATCCAGAAAAAACACAGGATCCAAATGTTATAAATTGAGTTGCACTTCAGTGAGTAAAATAAGTATTTGATCAACCAACAATAATTACTGCTCCCACAGACTGGGTACAGTAGGTGCTCATGTGGTGCACAGATTAGTTCTGTCAATTCAACCACTTGCCGACTGTCAACCGCAGGTTAACGGCGACAAAGTGGCTCTCCCAGGCAAAACGCCATCATCTGACGGCGGCTGCCAGATCGCGCACTGTGAGCGCGCGCCGCGGACTCGATCTCCGCCGGCTACCCGCGATGCCCCCCCCCCCCCGGAGTGAAAGAACGGAGGTCCGTGTAAGTAAACACGGACCTCCGTTCTGTGAAGGGGGGAGGACTGTGATCACAGCCTTCCTCTACATGGAAGCTGTGATCACTTCCCTTCCCCAGCCAGGCAGCCCCCACACAGTTAGAACACGCCCAGGGAACACAGTTAACCCTTAGAGCGCCCCCTGCAGGTTCACCCCTTCACTGCCAATGGCATTTACACAGTAATCAGTGCATTTTTATAGCACTGATCGCTGTATAAATGCCAATGGTCCCAAAAAAGTGTCAAAAATGTTCCGGCATGTCCGTTGCAATATCGCAGTACCGCTAAAAATCACAGATCGCCGCCATTACTAGTAAAATAAAATAAAATAAAATAAAAACCCCAGAAATTAATTCTCATCATCCGTAAACGCGGCAACTTTTGCGCAAACCAATCAATAAACGCCGATTGCGATTTTTTTATCACAAATATGAGGAAGAATATAAATCGGCCAAAACCGATGAAAAAAAAATGTTTTTTTATATTTTTTTTTGGATTTGTATTTTAGCAAAAAGTAAGAAATTTGGGTTTTTTTGCAAAATTGTCGCTCTTCTTTTGTTTATAGCGGCGATCAGAAATGACGCAGCGGTGATCAAATACCACCAAAAGAAAGCTCTATTTGTGGGAAAAAAAGGACGCAAATTTCGTTTGGGTACACCGTCGCACGACCGCCCAATTTTCAGTTAAAGCGACGCAGTGCTGGATCGCAAAAAGGGCTCTGGTCCTAAAGTGGGAAATCCTTCCGGGCTGAAGTGGTTAACAAGGAGCTCCTAATGACAACTCATTATGTGAATTCAAGACATCTGTCCACAGAATCTCTTGTATTCAAACCTCACAATCATGGGCAACACCAAAGAGCTGTCAAAGGATGTCAGGGACAACATTGTAGACCTGCACAAGGCTGGAATGGTCTACAAGACCATCAGCAAGAAGCTTGGTGAGAAGACAACTGTTGGAACGATTATTTGCAAATGGAAGAAAAACAAATCAAACATCAATCGCCCTCGGTCTGGAGCTCCATGCAAGGTTTTCCCTCTGCACTTGTCCTGGTGTCACCACGACAGGATCCAAAAATGTACAGTTGTCACCAGAACAGGAAGTGAAGGGAAATCTTCCAATGAGGACACATGTACAAAAAGGAGAATTCCATCACTCTGGAGAAATTTTCTCTCACTTCCTGTTGTGTCACTGGGGCAGGAAGTAAAGAGAAGATGGTTTCCTGTTACCTCCCTTCCTGTTTTGTCACTGGGACAGGAAGTGAAAGGAAGTCTCACCAATGGAGCAGACCTGGGGAACCCTTCCCTTTTGGCTTTATATAAACTTTCCGATAGGACTGCAAACGCCATTAAAAAGGAACTCGGAGAAAAGCCTGTAGGTGGTGCCGCCTGTCTGTGTGCAGAGGAGGATGGGGAAGAGGATGACCTCAGGGACCTCATGATAATCTCTGATTCTTGCTGTCCATCCTGTATAACGGGTCAGGACAGTGGAGCTCCAAGGTGACAAACCGTTAGCTGGTAAATATTCCCCGACCTCTTCAGAGCCACACAAGTGCAGCACACAGTGACTGACCCTGCCCAAGGCAACTGACCCCCTAGGGCCATCTGTAGATATCACCTGCCACAGCTGTAGGGATGTACCAAGATTACTCAGCACAGCACTAGGCGTTAACATAAAAGGACAATGCCACACAGCAGATACCGTTGGCCTAAAGCCAGAAAATCCAGTTTCCTTTTATCAACATTTTAGATCATCAAGTAGCCAGATTCAACGAAGAGAGAGAAAAAGAGGTTTGTACCTCGAAATGCATCAGCCAGTTTGTGGGTGACACCATCCCAGTGCCACACGTGACCACGGACGCAAAGCACTGTGTAATGCATAACATGCCTGTTTTACCAGCTCGTTTGTGAGTTTTTATACTTTTTAATAAATATCAGAGGCATAACTAGAAACTTCAGGGCCCCGGTGCAAGAGATTATGGCGGGCCCCTTGACCCCTGGCCAGGGCCCTTCCCTCTTCCCGCCGATCCTGGGGCCCTTTACCCCCATTGCGGGTCCCTTTATTACGGTCCCGCAGCGGCACCCTTTCACAAGTTCTGCAGCGGGCCCCCCTTTCTGCCATCTTCAGGCCTCCCCATGTTGGTGAAATGCCAGGGCCTGGTCGCAATTGCAACCTTTGCAACCCTGATAGTTCCCTCACTGGTGTCAGTAGTTTCATTTTTATTTTAATTTTATTATTTTTTTTTTAGCATTTCATTTTATTTCTTTTACAATTGTATTTTTTTTTTGGATTTGTATTTTAGCAAAAAGTAAGAAATTTGGGTTTTTTTGCAAAATTGTCGCTCTTCTTTTGTTTATAGCGGCGATCAGAAATGACGCAGCGGTAATCAAATACCACCAAAAGAAAGCTCTATTTGTGGGAAAAAAAGGACGCAAATTTCGTTTGGGTACAACGTCGCATGACCGCCCAATTTTCAGTTAAAGCGACGCAGTGCCGAATCGCAAAAAGGGCTCTGGTCCTAAAGTGGGAAATCCTTCTGGGCTGAAGTGGTTAAGAAGGAGCTCCTAATGACAACTCATTATGTGAATTCAAGACATCTGTCCACAGAATCTCTTGTATTCAAACCTCACCATCATGGGCAAGACCAAAGAGCTGTCAAAGGATGTCAGGGACAACATTGTAGACCTGCACAAGGCTGGAATGGTCTACAAGACCATCAGCAAGAAGCTTGGTGAGAAGACAACTGTTGGAGTGATTATTTGCAAATGGAAGAAAAACAAATCAAACATCAATCGCCCTCGGTCTGGAGCTCCATGCAAGGTTTTGCCTCATGGGGTGAGGATGATCATGAGAAAAGTGAAGGATCAGCCCAGAACTACACGGGAGGAGCTTGTGAATGATTCCAAGACAGTTGGGACCGCAGTCACCAAACAAACCATTGGTAACACAATACACCGTCATGGATTTAAATCCTGCAGCGTCCGCACGGTCCCCCTCCTCAAGAAGGCACATGGACAGCCCTTCTGGAGTCTGCCAATGAACATCTAAAGGATTCAAAGGGATTGAAAGAAAGTGCTGTGGTCAGATGAGACCAAAATGGAGCTCTTTGGCATTAACTCCACTCGCCGTATTTGGATGAAGAAAAATGCTGACTATGACCCTAAGAACACCATTCCTACAGTCAAGCACAGGGGTGGAAACATTGTGCATTGGGGCCATTTCTTTGCTAAAGGTAGAGGCTGACTTTGCCGCATTGAGGGGCCAATGGATGGGGCCATGTATTGTAAAATCTTGGATGAGAACCTTCTTACCTCAGCCAGAACACTGAAGATGGGTTATGGATGGGTCTTCCAGCATGACAATGACCCAAAACATACCACCAAGGAAACAAAGGAGTGGCCTAGCCAGTCTCCAGACCTTAATCCTATAGAAGATGTATGGAGGGAGCTGAAACTTCGAGTTGCCAAGAGACAGCCAAGAAAGCTTAAGATCTGTAAAGAAGAGTAGACGAAGATCCCTCCCGAGATGTGCAAACCTAGTAAACAACTGCAAGAAACATCTTACCTCTGTGCTTGCCAACAAGGGTTTCTTCAAGTACTAAGTCATGTTTTGCTTGGGGATCAAATACTTATTTTTCTCACTGAACTGCAACTCAATTTATAGCATTTGTGCAGTGGCGTCGGGGGGGGGGGGGGGTGTCGTTCCGAGTGGTGTGTTAGGAACACAGCGGCAAACGGGGACAAAGTTGTCCCCGCCTAGGAGGCGGCCATTTTCTTGGTTAGTATATGAGTGGAGTATAAGCCACCGCTCACATACTGTGCAGCTATTGTCCGTTGCTGATGTTTTTGAAAAGCACCTATTTCTGAAGATAAACAGAAATTCCTGATGTTACGACGTTATGATGCTTTAAAGAAACCGTAAGGGATGCGGGTTTGGTATTCTGCCGAGTTTGGTATTTGGGCAGTACACTGGTCGGCACGGTGCCGCCCATTCAAGTATAGAAGTGGTGGAGTCCTGTGTGCGGAATGATCCCACCTAGCAACGCCCCTGCAAAAATTATAGACCCTTCATTTCTTTGTAAGTGGGCAAACTTACAAAATCTGCAGGGGATCAAATAATTATTTTCCCCACTGTATGCGTTGGAGGTGGTGGTGGGGAAAGAGGGGGTTGGGCTTGTAGGGTAGCTGGACAAGATATACTATAATTGCTGGGTCAGGAGTGACTTCCTTCCAATGACACCCCTCATTAGAGAGACTGTATCCAAAATAATTTAAACTAAACTAGATTTAGACCCCCTGTCTGGTTTTTATCGTTGTTTGCACTGGAAGGATTCGCCCTCTGCACTTGTCCTGGTGTCACCGTGACAGGATCCAAAAATGTACAGTTGTCACCAGAACAGGAAGTGAAGGGAAATCTTCCAACGAGGACACATGTACAAAAAGGAGAATTCCATCACTCTGGAGAAATTTTCTCTCACTTCCTGTTGTGTCACTGGAGCAGGAAGTAAAGAGAACATGGTTTTCTGTTACCTCCCTTCCTGTTTTGTCACTGGGACAGGAAGTGAAAGGAAGTCTCACCAATGGAGCAGACCTGGGGGACACTTCCCTTTTGGCTTTATATAAACTTTCTGATAGGACTGCAAACGCCATTAAAAAGGAACTCGGAGAAAAGACTGTAGGTGGTGCCGCCTGTCTGTGTGCAGAGGAGGGTGGGGAAGAGGATGACCTCAGGGACCTCATGATAATCTCTGATTCTTGCTGTCCATCCTGTATAACGGGTCAGGACAGTGGAGCTCCAAGGTGACAAACCGTTAGCTGGTAAATATTCCCCGACCTCTTCAGAGCCACATAATTGCAGCACACAGTGACTGACCCTGCCCAAGGCAACTGACCCCCTAGGGCCATCTGTAGATATCACCTGCCACAGCTGTAGGGATGTACAAGATTACTCAGCACAGCACTAGGCGTTAACATAAAAGGACAATGCCACACAGTAGATACCGTTGGCCTAAAGCCAGAAAATCCAGTTTCCTTTTATCTACATTTTAGATCATCATGTAACCAGATTCAACGAAGAGAGAGAAGAAGAGGTTTGTACCTCGAAATGCATCAGCCAGTTTGTGGGTGACACCATCCCAGTGCCACACGTGACCACGGACGCAAAGCACTGTGTAATGCATAACATGCCTGTTTTACCAGCTCGTTTGTGAGTTTTTATACTTTTTAATAAATATCAGAGGCATAACTAGAAACTTCAGGGCCCCGGTGCAAGAGATTATGACGGGCCCCTTGACCCCTGGTCAGGGCCCTTCCCTCTTCCCGCCGGTCCTGGGGCCCTTTACCTCCATCGCGGGTCCCTTTATTACGGTGCCGCAGTGGCACCCTTTCTGCCATCTTCGGGCCCGGTCGCATGGTGGTGAAATGCCAGGGCCCGGTCGCAATTACAACCATGATAGTTCCCTCACTGGTGTCAGTAGTTTCATTTTTATTTTAATTGTATTTTTTTTTAGCATTTCATTTTAATTCTTTTACAATTTTATTTTTATTATTTTTTACAATTTTTTTTAGGAGCTCTGTTGGGGGGGCTTTGATGAGATATCAGGGGTCTAAACAAACCTCAGCCCTCAATCTCCATCTGTGTAACCTCAGCTGCACAAAATGAATGGACAGGAATAGCTGTGCACCAAGCCTCCCATTCATTCAGAAATGGAAGTATAGTAAAAACAGTTTACTATGCTTCAGTTATGAATGAACCAATTGGTACCAATCAGAAAAGGAAGGAGCTGGTAAATGACAAATTTACTGACCCGTTCCCAGCTCTCCATCATGACTCATCTTCTACAGCAGCTGGCAGGAGAGAGGAGGGGGGAAGACAGCAGCTCTGTGGGGGGACCAGGGAAGGACACAGGGGCCCTGGGAACAGCAGAAGACAAGTAAACTGGATAGAGGAAAATGGAGGAGAATGGTTCCTCTAAATGCCGCCCCCGCCATCCCTCCTATCCAGGTGTACAAGGGAGGCACACAGGCCCCCTGGAGCATGGGGCCCGGTTGCAATTGGAACCCCTGCAACCCCTAACGTTACGCCCCTGATAAATGTACATCTGAGGATAATGCGCTAAGCCAGTGCTCCATTGACTCCTTGTGTCTTTGCTATAGTGTTTGGACTTCCCCAGTTCCTCAGTGGCAGTGAAGTTGACAAATAATAACTTTGGCTATCTAGTTGGAGAAGCCTTCTCTTTAAGCGCAGGAAAGAAAATATATATTGACTGTGTAGCCAGATCCAGCAGGATTTTCACAGTGCCTCTGCAGGCTTGACAATAGATTCTGAGGGCGGATCTGGAAGCAGGGAACACTCCGGCTGCTCTAGGTTATGCAGGAAAGGACACCGGTGACATCCCCAAATTATTGGAGAATGGATGATGCAGAAGGTTGCAGACAGATACTTATATACAGCCGCTTGCCGTTGGGGACACTCATTTCCCTTTGTTTCATTTTTTGGCAGCTAAAAAGTGTCACGAAAAGGTTTCATTTTATTGAGGCAAAAATGTATTCATCTTCCCGTGACACGCCGGCTTGAAATTCAGCGCAATCTCCCTTTCCAGAATCCTCCTCCTCCTCCGAGTGACCTAATTCTGGAGGTGATACAAAGTAGCAGTGTGAGGAGAAGACAGGCGGCGGCAGAAATTACTGGCAGCCCCTCGCCCGCAGTTACAATGGGATTATAATGACAACGACATAAGCTGAAGCGCAGTGGAGCAATGCCTCAGTGTCACCCCAAATGGTACACGGGAGGGGGTGGGGGAGTCTGTCCTCAACAACCAACCACTAGAGCCTGCTAGGAAAGTGTGATTTCAGAAAACAGGCCTCTTAGCTAAGATCAAGTGTAGTATCTGTACTGATCAGTGATCGGGTGGAGGCGCTGTGCTACTATCCTGACCTGACCAAGGTTGGGGTGGCGGCTATGCAAACCTGCTGGAGTGATGGGGGGCTTGGAAGGTTAGTACTGGCTGGAACAGAAACTGGGGCACCCACAAGCAGTTGGGGTATGAGAGCAATTCCACCGGGAAACCTGGAATAGACAGTTACCTCCTGGTTTGAACGTTCTACCTTGTCCATGGGTTGGGAAGGCCAAAGGTCTGCGGTACCTGTGCCCCCTGGGAGTGAGCACCCTAGGGGTTCTCTTAGTAAGACTTGGGTGTGGGACCCCATGGTGTGAAAAGGTGCATGGTCACAGCCTCCAAAAGCTTTCTTTCTGCACTGCGCCTTTTAGGACCTGGCCTTTTGGCTAAGTCTGGGGGCAATTTTTGTCTACCAGGCCTCAGAGCCCAGCCACTGCACAATTTGGCATGGCCACTTTTTTTTATCTTTATTTATTTTTCTTCCACTGTTTGACACCTTTCACTTTTGCATGTGTTTCTCACTGGATGAAGGGTGTGAGTCCTTGGGCTTACCGGGGGAGGATGTGTGGCCATCAGGTTCCTTCCTTCCCTGCCTCTGGAGAGCTTCCCTGACCTAGTATTCGAGGCAGGGCCGGCTCTACCACTAGGCAGAGTAGACGGCTGCCTAGGGCGCACTGCCGCCTAGCCGAAGGTTTCCCTACTCTCCGTTTCCCACCGGTCTCCAGTAGGTCAGTGTTATGGTTAGGCAGGTTAGTGTAGGGGTCAGGTAGGTTAGTGCAATGGTCAGGTGGGTTAGTGTAGGGGGCAGGTAGGTCACATGGATTACATGGGCAGGGCAAAGGGAGAGGAGTCAGGGACAGGGCCAATGGGGTGTCAAAATGAGGTTTCGCCTAGGGTGTAAAAAATTCTTGCATCGGCCCTGATTTGAGGATGGCTTCATGGGAGGATGTGTGGCCATCAGGTTCCTTCCTCACCTGCCTCTCGAGGGTGTCTCTCTTCAGTAGAGCTTCCCTGACCTAGTATTCGGAGGATGGCTTCAGTGGAGGATGTGTGGCCATCAGATTCCTTACTCCCCTGTCTCTGGAGAGCTTCCCTGACCTAGTATTCGAGGCAGGGCCGGCTCTACCACTAGGTAGAGTAGACAGCTGCCTAGGGTGCACTGCCACCTAGCCGATGGTTTCCCTACTCTCCTTCTCCCACCGGTCTCCAGTAGGTCAGTGTTATGGTCAAACAGGTTAGGGTAGGGGTCAGGTAGGTTAGTGCAATGGTCAGGTAGGTTAGTGTAGGGGTCAGGTAGTTCAGTGTAGGGGGCAGGTAGGTCACATGGGTTACATGGGCAGGGCAAAGGGAGAGGAGTCAGGGACGGGGCCAATGGGGCATCAAAATGAGGTTTCGCCTATGGTGTCAAAAATCCTTGCACCGGCCCTGATTTGAGGATGTCTTTGGGGGATTATGTGTGGCCATCAGGTTCCTTCTTTCTTCCCCTGCCTCTGGAGGTGGTCTCTCTTCGGGAGAGCTTCCCTGACCTAGTATTCAAGGGCGGCTTTTGGTGAGGATATGTGGCAAACAGGTTCCTTCCTCCCCTGCCTCTGGGGGGGGTCTCTCTTAGGGAGAGCTTCCCTGACCTAGTATTCGGAGGATGGCTTCGGGGGAGATTGTGTGGCCATCAGGTTCCTTCCTCCCCTGCCTCTGGAGGGGGTCTCTCTTCGGGAGAGCTTCCCTGACCTAGTATTCGAAGATGGCTTCTGCTGTCCTAGGAGACCAGGGTCCATCAGGCCTTCTGGCTAGGCAGCACATGTAAACCTATGTCCCCATCAGAAGCCTTATTCGGCGGCTGGTCAGGGTAGAGGTCCAACTCCTTCGGGGGTGGACTAAAAGCACACCCATATATTTTTATTGTACATGAAAAAAGGGAAGTTTACATCAGAGAATCCTGAATACAGTATAAAATATGTATTAGAAAAAATAAGTACAACACAATCAACAGTAGTTTATCAGTAGAAGTATGTACCCTAGGCAAGGATAAGAACACAGGCATAAACGTAGAGCCTAGTGCAAGGGTGTCAAAAACCTGAGGGTGGCACACTCAACTGTGTCTAAGGAGGATCAGATAGGGTGAGAAATAAGAGAAAGAAAGGGAAGATAGGGGAAAGTAGAGAGATCCCGATGAGATTGGGGGGAAGAAGAAAGAAGGGAGTTTGAGCGAACCTTGGGCATCTAACCCAGTAGTAGTGGTCAAGTCGTGGTGTCATATCAAGTAGCGGTTAATGGCATATTTTTCCGAGTCCGAAGAGGAGAAGTCCATCCATATGAGCCATAGTACCTTAAGCTTCTCAAATGTATCATTATCTAAAGCCAGCATCTCTTCCATACGCATCATGCCATTAACCATAGAAACCCACAAAGACAATGGTGGGGGGGGGGGGGGTAGTGGAAGTGCACTTATTAGTGAATGTTCACGGGCACGTACTTTGCACACTTACGGCTTTTTTCATCCTAGGTTTTTGCACCACCGCAGACTTAAAAAACCCCCCCCAAAAAAACAGTCCTTTTTTTACTTTATTATCATCTGTTGATCCTGCCAGTAACACACTTTCTGTTTTACAGTGACAACACTGACTGACAATATAGAATACCACCCCGTCTCCTCATCCATATAACATAGGGGAAGGTCTGGGCAGGGCTGATAACACACTTTTTACTCACTTTACTGTATCTAAAAACGTGCAAAGTTGTAACCCTAGGAAAGAAGTGTGCTAGGAATACAGAACACCTCCCCTTCTCCTCATCCACATAACATAGCAGGGAGGTCTTCTGCAGTACATAGAGGTGAACTGGGCAGGGCTGATAACACATTTCCTGTTCTAGGGTGACAACCCCCATTCACTGTACCCCTATGGAAAAGCATTGTTGTCAGCTATTACAGGATTGCAGAACAGTGACCTCCCCCTATCCTTATCTCCATAGGCGTGCACACAGGGTGTGCCAGAGGTGCCTGGGCACACCCTAATCACCCCTGCTTGCTGTCTCACCCTGCAGTGCTGTCAGCTTCCCTCCTCTCCTCTCAGGAATGGGGAAGGGGCTGGTAAATATTTCATTAACTGCCCCCTTTTCTGAATAAAGACATTGAGTGATCTGTACCGAAGTGACCCCTTCCTGTTCCAACATGACTGCGCGCCAGTGCAGAAAGCAAGGGCCATGAAGACATTGATGAGCGAGTTTGGGGTGGATGAACTTGACTGGCCTGCACAGAGTCCTGACCTTAACCCAATAAAACACCTTTGGGATGAATTAGAGCGTAGACTGTGAGCCAGGCCTTCTCATCCAACATCAGTGCCTGACCTCACAAAAGCGCTTCTGGAAGAACGGTCAAACATTCCCATAGACACTCCTAAACCTTGTGGACAGCCTTCCCAGAAGAGTTGAAGCTGTTATAGCTGTAAAGGGTGGGCCAACTCAATATTGAACCCTACAGACTAAGACTGGGATGCCTTTAAAGTTCATGTGTGTGTGAAGGCAGGCGTCCTAATACTTTTGACAATATAGTGTATGTCCTGTGTGACCCCGGCTACGCCTGCATACAGATGTCACCCTCTGCTTACTGCTGACGCTGGCAATAAATATAAAAGTATTGACCTTGGCCATAAAAATCGGTAAACATGGGTGTCGGGGACAGTCGGTATTCAGGATACAGGTAATCGTTCCACACTCACCTTATCTTTAGAGGACTGATGATAAACCTCCCACCTCCACATAAAATATAAAACATAACCCGGCGGGCTGAAATCCTATCCCAGACGAAGATAAAGGATTTCCAAGCAGAACTGCAAACTTTTTCTGAATATTTGGTTATGACTCCACTCTAAACTGAAACACAAGCCGTGTGTTTAGTGGTGGAGCAGCTTTGAAACATCGTGTTCATTCTTATTCAGATTAGATTACTTCCTACCCTAGACATCTAGAGAAATCTGTCTCTGCATTTCTATAAAGGTGAATCAATGGGGGGTGGGGGGGGGGGTGATGTACCGGTGCCCGACCCCACCACTGCCAGCCAAGACACTCACAGTTCCCCACACAGTTTTTGATTTTTGCGTATGACTGATGTTCCCTCAGTCCAGCCCTCCCTGCCCCAGAGTTGGACCTTTAGCCCCCCTGAGTCTGGACCTCTCTACCTAGCACTGAGCTCAGAGTCCACCAGCCCTCCTGACCCAAGGCTCCCACCCCCAAGATTCCCTGGCTCTAGGGTTAGCAACCCCCCCATCCAACCCCAGAGGCTGCCCCCCCCCACCCAACATCAGAAGCCCCCCCACCCAACATCAGAAGCCCCCCCCCCGCCCAACCCCAGAGGCTGTCGCCCAACGCCAGAGGCCACACCCCGCTCAATTCCAGAGGCCCTCTTCGCCAAACCTCAGAGGCAGCTCCCCCTGCCCAACATCAGAGCCCCCCCACCCAACCTCAGAGGCAGCTCCCCCTGCCCTACACCAAAGGCCGCCCCCAATGTCAAAGGCTGGCTTTCCCCTGCCCTACAGCAGAGGCTGTCCCCCCGCCCAACACCAAAGGCCACCCCAACGTCAAAGGCAGGCTTCCCTCTACCCTGTCTCTTATACA
>BLSH010050125.1:1704644-1730558 GCA_018402905.1 Glandirana rugosa
CTGTTTAGAGGCAGGGTCAGAGTCCAGAAAACGTCTGAGGTAGTCCAAAGGAGACCATTCTGGAAGGAAACCTGATGGAGTCTGCAAAAGACCTGAGACTGGGACGGAGATTTGTCTTCCAACAAGACAATGATCCAAAACATAAAGCAAAATCTACAATGGAATGGTTCACAAATAAACATATCCAGGTGTTAGAATGGCCAAGTCAAAGTCCAGACCTGAATCCAATCGAGAATCTGTGGAAAGAACTGAAAACTGCTGTTCACAAACGCTCTCCATCCAACCTCACTGAGCTCCAGCTGTTTTGCAAGGAGGAATGGACAAAAATTTCAGTCTCTCGATGTGCAAAACTGATAGAGACTTCCCCAAGCGACTTACAGCTGTAATCGCAGCAAAAGGTGGCGCTACAAAGTATTAACTTAAGGGGGCTGAATAATTTTGCACGCCCAATTTTTCAGTTTTTTATTTGTTAAAAAAGTTTGAAATATCCAATAAATTTCATTCCACTTCATGATTGTGTCCCACTTGTTGTTGATTCTTCACAAAAAATTATAGTTTTATATCTTTATGTTTGAAGCCTGAAATGTGGCAAAAGGTTGCAAAGTGCAAGGGGGCCGAATACTTTTGCAAGGCACTGTATAGTCTCTTGTAAATAAATTCACAATCAGCGGGGTCTAAAGTTCCAATCAGTGGACACTTAAAGCGGAGTTCCACCCAAAAGTGGAACTTCCGCTTTAAGCACTCCTCGCCCCCTTACATGCCACTTTTGGCATGTCATTTTTTTTGGGGGGGGAGTGGATACCCTATTTTCAAAGGGACTTCCTGTCCCTCTTCCTCTTCAGCGCCGCCTAGGCGACTCCTCCTCTCCTCCTAGGAGGCCCCTCCCTCCTGGCAATCTTCTGGGACACGTCACAGGTCCCAGAAGATTGCCTGGCCACTGGCAACGTGCAGTGCGACTCGCGCATGCGCAGTGCGTGCCCGGCCGTGAAGCCACGGCCGGTGCCCACACCTGCAATGCGGGTGCTGCAGGGAGGAGGGGGGAGATGAGACTTTTTGTAGCTGCTGACTTTTAATAAACTAGAAAAACTAATGGAACTCCGCTTTAATAATTCCACAGTAATCCTCCTTGGTGTTTTTTTCTTCAATCAAGAGAAATATATATGTGTATAATGTGGTCCACCTTTCTGCATATGACATGACATATGCATATTACCAAATGATCCTACTCCTCCTATCCTCCAAAGAAGTTATATCGATGTAAATAATCTCCAACCCCTTAAACAGGGGGGAAGAGGGGCGATTTATCCTCTTATAATCAGCGTGGACTTGAAAAAGTCACGTGATCGTGACGCAACGCGTCGGGAGACACGTGGTGACGTCACTTCCGGGCACGGCCGAACCCGGAAGCTCCCAAGAGTTTTGAGAGCGCTGTTCAATCGGGGACATGGGGCATTGCTGAGAGATACGATTTTAAATGTAAGTTACTACCTTTTTTAATAAATATGATTTAAATACAACACCATGAGAAGTATTCTGATCTTATATTGCATGTGTGGATAAACTGAGTTTTTCAAACCACGCTGATTATAAGAGGATAAATTGCCCCCCTGTTTAAGGGGTTGGAGATTATTTACATCGATATAACTTCTTTGGAGGATTGGAGGAGTAGGATCATTTGGAGTTGCATGTCATATGCAGAAAGGTGGACCCTCAAGGGGGTTTGAGGTGAGCGGCCATCCGTGTGCTGTGAAGGATTGTCCACATTATACACATATATATTTCTCTTGATTGAAGAAAAAAACACCAAGGAGGATTACTGTGGAATTATTAACCACTTGCCGACTGCCCACCGCAGCGTGACGGCGACAAGGTGGCTCGTTATCGCGAACAGAGGACGGCGGCCGCGATAACTAGCATTGTGAGCGCGTGCGCGCCACCAAAGGCGCACCCGCAGGCTCACTGTGTTTGGGGGGAAGCCAGGGAGCGGGTGCGGCGGACTCGATTGCCGCCGGCAACCCGCAATGGCCCCCCCGCACTGAAAGAACGGAGGTCCATGTAAGTAAACACGGACCTCCGTTCTGTGAGAGGGGGAAGGGCTGTGATCACAGCCTTCCTCTATATGGAAGCTGTGATCACTTCCCTTCCCCTGCTAGGGCAGCCCACACACAGTTAGAACACGCCCAGGGAACACAGTTAACCCTTAGAGCGCCCCCTGCAGGTTAACCCCTTCACTGCCAATGGCATTTACACAGTAATCAATGCATTTTTATAGCACTGATCGCTGTATAAATGCCAATGGTCCCAAAAAAATGTCAAAATGGTCCGACATGTCCGCTGAAATATCGCAGTACCGCTAAAAATCGCAGATCGCCGCCATTACTAGTAAAAAATTAAAAAAAATACAAACCCCAGAAATGAATTCTCTTCATCCGTAAACGCGGCAACTTTTGCGCAAACCAATCAATAAACGCCGATTGCGATTTTTTTAACCAAAAATATGAGGATGAATATAAATCGGCCAAAACCGATTAAAAAAATGTTTTTTTTATATTTTTTTTGGATTTGTATTTTATCAAAAAGTAATAAATTTGGGTCTTTTTGTAAAATTGTCGCTCTTCTTTTGTTTATAGCGGCGATCAGAAATGACGCAGCGATGATCAAATACCACCAAAAGAAAGCTCTATTTGTGGGAAAAAAAGGACACAAATTTGGTTTGGGTATAACGTCGCACGACCGCGCAATTGTCAGTTAAAACGACGCAGTGCCGAATCGCAAAAAGTGCTCTGGTCCTAAAGTGTGAAATCCTTCCGGGGCTGAAGTGGTTAAGTATCCACTGATTGGAACTTTAGACCCCGCTGATTGTGAATTTATTTACAAGAGACTATATCTGTGCATTCTGCACCCGTGTTTGCAGTGTTGCACGTTGTTTACACATTTTTGGCTACATGGTCCTTATCTCTATGAATGCACCTTGGTGAGAAGCACAGAGTCACTTTTATGTTAATGTAGTTGCACCAGGCACAAGCACTTTATGATGAATATGTGAATGTATATTTTTTTTGGTGTATATATATTTTAATTGATTCACATTATTATATGTAATTTACCCACTATTGCCTTTTTATTAGTGTATCTAGTGTACAGCGCCACTTCATGAAGTACTATTTGCATTTGGGAGGTGCGGTGATACCTAGGAAGTTTGGCAGCTGTAACAGACCTCATTGATTTTTGATTTATGTTTTTTTTCATTGAGATCACAGATATATTCATGTTTGAATTTTCTTTTGGTATACGGATTTACATTTTTTAGTCATAGTAGGTAGCGCACCAGTCTTTCTTTGTTCTTAAACTTTTTATAGGGTCATTGAATACAGAATGACAGCAGAAAAAGTTAGCATGGTCCAACAAGTCTGCTCCCTTTTATTTAATTATTTTACTTTTTTTTTTTTAGATTTGGATTTTTGATTGCCCCAAGCATTTTTATATTCTTTTAGCGCCAGTCCACACTGGCATGTGGTGCTGGAATCCCACGATCCGTGCGTATTTCCAGCACCTCCTTCAAAATACGCTGAAGCGGGTGTCACTGTAAAGTTGATGACACCCCATTTACCAAAGTGCCGTGCGATCTGGTTGCAGTGCGTTTTTAAAAGTGGTGCATGCTCTGCCTTTGGTGGGATGCAGTGGGGTTTCAGTGCACTGCACTCAAATCGCACAGGGATTACCAGGGGAGGGCTGGCAGCCTTAGGCCTGGGGGGCCAGTCAAGTGGCCCATTGAACCACCGAAGCAGCTCACCATCCATGCCCACCAGGTTTTATAATTGATATTGATGTTATGAAGCAAGACAAATATGATACCATGTGGTAACATAATTTAATGTTGATAGCAACAAAGGAGGTTTAACAAAAATAATGCATCAATGCAGCCTCATCAGTGCCCATCAATGCAGCCTCATCAGTGCCCATCAATGCAGCCTCATCAGTGCCCTGCAGCCCCATCAGTGCCCATCAGTGCCCATCAATGCAGCCTCAGTGCCCATCAGCTTAGCCTCACCAGTGCTTATCAATGCAGCCTCACCAGTACACATCAGCTAAGCCTCATCAGTGCCCATCAATGCAGCCTTGCCAGTGCCCATCCAATGCAGCCTCACCGGTGCCCATCCAATGCAGCCTGCAATACAGAGAGAGGAGAGCCATCGGATTACAAAGAGCGGGGATCTCCTGCTTACCTGGTGCAGACGTTGTCATACGAAGTCCCGCCTCCTGGACCGGCTCCTATAATAGACATCATCCATGGCAGGGCCGGCCCTGGGCACCCCCCCCCCCCCGCTTGCAGTTAGTTGGCGGCTGCGCCCCTGGCCCCTACTTCCTCCACAAAAAGAAAATATTGTCAGCTGGCAATGGCCACTGGCCTTTTCCAATGTAAGTTGGGGTGGCCTGGGGGGCAATTGCCACCCTGCCCCCTGGCCCAGCCCTCCCCTGGGGATTACACAGGAACACAAGTGTGTTGCTATGCGATTCCTGGTGTGAACTGTTGACTGACTCACTGCCCCTGCTTGAAGTCTGTTTCAAGCATCAACTTTTTTTTCGGTAAAATCCTATTTTCTAAGGTTAGTTCTGAAGTTTCCTCCATCTAGTCTGAGGTCCCCGTGTTCCTGATCTTGGCTTCATACTGAAAATCATTCCCTCCTGAACGTTATTCACACCCTTTATGTATTGCTGAAATCAGGATAGGCTATGTCCACAGCACACCCTGGTCCAATACATTGTTCATATATTCAAAAAATTCAATAGGATGAGACCCACGTGATCTGCCCTCTGTAAAGTCATGCTGCTAGGGTTCAGCAAGTTGTGTGTTTTTAAGTGATCAATGATCCTTCTTTTAGAAATGATTCCAATTATTGACTACAACCGATAGTAAACTCACTAACCTGTAATTACCAACTTTTCCCTTTCTATCCTTTTTGTGGCTACTTACCACCAGTAATAAGGAACTTCTCCTGGTATGAGAGATTAATTAAAGTGGTCCATAAGGACATGGATGAGCGAGTTTGGGGTGGAGGAACGTGACTGGCCTGCAGAGAGTCCTAACCTCAACCCGATAGAACTTTGCACAGGCCACTCAAGTTCCTCCACCCCAAACTCGCTCATCCATGTCTTTATGGACCTTGCTTTGTGCACTGGTGAGCAGTCATGTTGGAAAAGGAAGGGGCCATCCCCAAACTGTTCCCACCAAGTTGGGAGCATTAAATTGTCTTGCTGACACCTTAAGAGTTCCCTTCACTGGAACTAAGGGGCCAAGCCCAATCCCTGAAAAACAACCCCACACCATAATCCCCCCTCCACCAAATGATTTGGACCAGTGCATAAAGCAAGAACACGGATGAGCGAGTTTGGGGTAGAGGAACTTGACTGGCCTGCACAGAGTCCTGACCTCAGCCCATTAGAACACCTTTGGGATGAATTACAGTGGAGACTCCGAGTCAGGTCTTCTCGTCCAACATCAGTATCTGACAAATGCGCTTCAGGAAGAACGTTCCCATAGACACACTCCTAAACCTTGTGGACAGCCTTCCAGAAGAGTTGAAGCTCTTATAACTGCAAAGGGTGGGCCAACTCAATATTGAACCCTGGGATGCCATTAAAGTTCATGTGCGTGCAAACGCAGGCGTTCCAAAACTTTTGACAATATAGTGTACGTTATATAAATAATAGTTTGCTACTTTCCACGTAAGTTTCATTGTTGTGATCCCATTGCATCTTTTCTTCCTGCCACTGATGTACCTAAAACAAAAATTTGTCTCCTTGACATTTCCTCCTCTTTCTGTGCCTTGGCAACACTAATAATGTGTTTGGCCTCCTCTGTCTATTTTTATACACTTCTCCAATAGCTACACTTTCCGTTTCCTTGATTTTTGTGTTGATTTTTTTTTTCTCCTTTACTATCCAACTTACCTCTACATTGAACCATATTGGTTTCCTCTTCTATTTATTCTTATTAATCTCCTTGACATAATCTAGTTGCCTCCTGGATGGTGGACTTCAATAGAGCCGTCTAATTCTTAACTCCTCTGTTTCACTGTGATATTTTAATGAGTTTTTTCTTTTGTTTTTTTAATTTGCCCATTTTTGGCATCATTTAAACACTAAAACGTTGGTTTCTGTATATGATTTTTCAGTTACTGTTGTAATATCAAACCAAAGACATTGGTGATCACTAGAACCCAAAATTTCTCCCACCGCAATATCAAACAGTCGATCCCCATGGCTCAGTACCAGATGTAGAATTTGATTTAATCTGGTTGGACATTTTACTAATTGTTTTAGAGAAATTACTAATTGCCTCCATATCTCTGCTCCTGATTGTAAGCGCAGTTTGGAAATTCCAGTTCCTGTCATGTGGTGATGGTATGTTGAAGTCACCTATGATTAGAATCTTCTCTTCCTTCATTGTCCTCCTGAGTTTTCTCATCAACCAACTGGTCATCATAATCCTCAGACTGTCCTGCTATCCCTGGACTTAAGAGCTGACAGCTAACAGAGCTTTTTACCTAAACTCTGAGCATTAGGGCCAGTTCACACCTAGGCGACTTGTACAGGCGACTTTTGTTGCCCCAAATCGCTTCAAGACACTTGACATGAGCAATCCCTTTGAAATGAATGGGAGCCGTCTTAATATACGCTACTCAAGTTGATCCAACTTCATGGCGACTTCAGAAAAGGTTAGGGCTGGTTCACACCTAGGCGATCCGACTTGAGAGGCGACTATCACTAGGTGATTTGACTCCAAGGCAACTTCAGAGCGACTTTGGGGGACTTACAACACAACCTGAAGTGACCTCCATGCCAGTCGACTTTGCTTGTGGCCAATCAGAGTAGGGAGGGAGGGGGGTTGCCTTAAAAATGATTTTCTTTTTCCTGTAAAGTCGCTTCCAATTTGCTTCAATACAGATGGGGGATCCGACTTGGAGGCGACTTCCATTTAATACTATGGACACAAGTTGGATAGAAGTTGCGTTGGAGTAGTAACCTGGAAGCACGGTCATGACATCGCTTCCAGTTTACTCAGCTGCCAAAGGTTACTATTTTTAAAAATCCCTAGTATTCCAAAACTCAGATCTTGGTGTTTTGAATACTTTTAAGTGCAAAGGAGGGATTTGGGGGTCTTATAGACCCCAGATCCTTCCATAAAGAGTACCTGTCACTGCCTATCACTGTCACAAGGGATGTTTACATTCCTTCTGACAGCAATAAAAGTGATCAGAATTTTTTTTTTAAAGAGACAGTGTAAAAAAAATAAAATAAAATTGTGTTCAAACCACCCATGTGAGGTATCGCCACGATCGCTAGAGTGAGAGCAAGACCTCCTCTGTAACTCCAATATGGTAACTTGACATTTTTAAAAATGTTACCTATGGAGATTTTTATGTACCATAGCTTGTCGCCATTCCACACGTGTGTGCAATTTCAAGGCATGGCATGTTGGGTATCTATTTACTCAGCGTGACGTCATCTTTCATATTATACAAAAAATGGGCTAACATTACTTTTTTTCATATATTCATGAAAGTGTACCTTTTAAAAAAAAAATTGTATTTGAAAGACCGCTACGCAAATACCGTGTGACATAAAATACTGCATCGCCATTTTAATCTCTAGTGTCTCTGCTAAAAAATAAATATATATAATGTTTGTGGTTTCTAAGTAATTTTCTAGCAAAAAATACAGATTTTAACTTGTAAGCAACAAATGTCAGAAAAAGGCATAGGCATGAAAGGGTTAAATGAGAACTATGGCCTGGCTATGAACACTCAAATATTTACAATACACATTCTTAGTAAGCTGTAAAAAGCTTCAAAATAAGCCCTCACTGACCTCTGTAGCCAAAGGCAGCGTGGAGCAATTCATTCTCAAAAATCCCAACAGAAGCAGTGAAGTTATCCAAGTCAAGTCTCAGCACTCTGCTCTCCACCCTCCTCCCCCTGCTCTGCATACGTTACAGGTTAGAAGACTGTTAGGCTGCCCACTCACTGCTGGGAGGGGGAGCGAAATTAACTAATCTGTTTCCTCTGTTAGCTTTAAAGTGATTAAGTCAACACAATTAAAACCTCCCATCCCCTCTGTAACATAATGTTATGTGCCCCTGTGTCTGTGTTATTTAAAAAAGATGCCGATCTATAGCTATATCAGAGCTCCTCCTGGTGCTCATGTGACTCCTCGGCTCTCTCCTTTGCCCGGCTGACAGCTCCAGTGGACGGGCCAAGCACTCCCGCTAACGTTAGCCAGGGAGGAGAGAGAAGAGAGAGCCGAGGAGTCACGTAAGGGCTGGGGGACGCTCTGATATAGCTATAGATCAGCAGCTTTTTTATATAACACAGACACAGGAGCACATAACGTTATGTTACCGAGGGGATGGGAGGTTTTCATTGTAGTTATAATAGCAGCAGGAGGGGAGGGGACGGCACTGACGCAAAGCAGACAGGCAGAGAGGAGGGGAAGAGGACAGAGGAGAGGACAGGGCTGCGGATGACGGAGGAACGTAAACTGACCACGGTGTCAGGGCTCAGCAACCATGATATACCGTGGTCAGTTTACACTGGGGAGGCTGTAGCCATGTAGGATCAGCTATTTATTTTAGGCGATATGGGGGGCCAAATTACACAGCACAAGCACTGTGCTGCTATCCATACTTTTAGGGAACAGAATCTGATTTTGTTTTTTTAGGGTAACAAACACTTTAAGAATGAATTACTCCCCAGTGAATGCAGCTCCAGAGGTCTGTGAGGGATTGTTTTAGGCATATGTAAATATTTAAATGTCCATAGCCTGGTCACAGTTATAGTTTAAGCATTATGTTGTGGAGCACTGTTAAATTATGTAGAAATTACTTTTTTACATTTATGCTGCCATTTCACTGCTGCGTGTGTGACACTTACCATTAGAACATTAGGATAATCACTTTGTTGGATGATTATTTTCTGTATGTAATGGGCAGATTGAGAAAGTATAACCCAGAAGGTGATGGTGAGGAGGGACGAAAGAAAACACAAAGCCTCTAGTGAGCCCTTGCAGAGCACAGCAGTGGCTTCTTAGAATAGAAGAAATTCACATGTGATTCCATTACATATTCCAACAATACGGGATTATTGCTCATTTCAGTCTAAAAGCCATTAACATCTCTAAATGTGTTGTGCGACTCATCAGCGATTCCCTTTATAAGTTCAGTTCCACTTTAACGAGCAGAATATTAACTTTAAAATAAGCCAACCATAACCTCTGTAGTTACATCCAATGTGGAGTAATTCATCCTCAATTTATAAATGAAAGCAATGGAGTCATCCAAGTCTGGTTTCAGCACTCTGCTCTCTCCCCTCCTCCTGGAGATCCTGCTCTGTGGTTACATTGGAAGGCTGGCAGGTTGCTCAGACACTGCAAGCAAAATAAATCAAACTGTTGAAAACAAAAGGGGTTTGGCTGTAAACTTGGAGAATTAATTGCCCCAGTGTCTGCAGCTATGGAGGCCAGTGAGAGATTGTTAGGAATATGCACATACATGCCCACAGTTCCAGTTTAGACATTGTGCTGTAGAGTCCTATGAAATCATGTAAACATTACTTTTTTACATTCACGCTGCCACTGCTGAGTATTGTGTGACAGATGTAGCAGTATAATAATAATCCCTTTGTTGGATGATTGCACAATGTATGTGAAGTTATAACCCAGAGGGTGGCAGAGGGGCTATTATATAGTGATGGTGGAGGGACTAATATTATGATGGTAGAGGGACTATTGTGGTGATGGTGAAGGGACTATTATGGTGATGGTGAGGAGGGACTATTATGGTGATGGTGAGGAGGGACTATTATGGTGATGGCGAGGAGGGACTAACATTGTGATGATGAAGAGAGACTATTATAGTGAAAGTGGAGGGACTAATATTATGATGGTGGAGGGACTATTGTGGTGATGGTGAAGGGACTATTATGGGGATGGTGAAGAGGGACTATTATGGTGATGGTGGAGGGACTATTACAGTGATGGTGAGGAGGGACTATTATGGTGATGGTGGAGGGACTATTATGGTGATGGTGGAGGGAAAATGATGGTGATGGTGGAGGGACAATTATGGTGATGGTGGAGGGACTGGTATGAAGATGGCGAAGGAACTATTATGGTGATGGTAGAGGGGCTATTATGGTGATGGTGAGGAGGAACTAATATGGTGATGGTGGAGAGGCTATTATGGTGATGTGGAGGGACAATTATGGTGATGGTGGAGGGACAATTATGGTGATGGTGGAAGGACTGGTATGAAGATGGTGAAGGAACTATTATGGTGATGGTAAAGGGGCTATTATGGTGATGGTGAGGAGGAACTATTAAGGTTATGTTGAGGAGAGACTATAATGGTGATAGTGAAGGGACTGTTATGGTGATGGTGGAGGGACTATTATAGTTATGATGAGGAGGGACTATTATGGTGATAAGGAGCGACTATTATGGCGATGGTGAAGAAGGACTACCATTGTGATGATAAAGAGATTATTATAGTGATGTTGGAGGGACTATTATGGTGACGGTGAGGAGGGTATTATGGTGACAGTGAGGAGGGACTATTATGTTGACAGTGAGGAGGGACTATTATGGTGACAGTGAGGAGGGTATTATGGTGAAGGTGAGGAGGGACTATTATGGTGACGGTGAGGAGGGTATCATGGTGATGGTGAGGAGGGATTATTATGGTGACGGTGAGGAGGGAGTATCTTTGTGATGATGACGAGAAACTGTTATGGTGATGGTGGAGAGATTATTATGGTGATGGTGGAGAGATTATTATGGTGATGGTGAAAGGACTATTATGGCAATGGTGGAGGAACTATTATGGCAATGGTGGAGGGACTATTACGGTGATGGTGGAGGGACTAAAGGATACACAAAGCCTCCAGTGAACCCTTGGCTTTTTACATCAGAAGGATTTCACACATCTCGTTCCATCGCATATTCTGGCAATAAGCGGATTACATTTATTGGTATTCGGCAGTAAAGCATTTCAATCATTTTTGGCTTCTGTATTTCTAGACAAGGATATGATTAGTTAGGGGTGGAGACGCCTGTGAACATTGCTGGTCCCCAGCCTGTGCTAAAGTCCACCTATAGCAGAGACAGCACACAGTCTTCCATCAGACGGAGCCGCTGCCTTTTCTGGCTCTACTATGTATAAAATGTTAACCATTAAACTGCAAACTCTGCACCTGATGAGTGAACAGCGTCCTCCTCTGAGCTTTGCTCCGCCTCCTTCAAGGATCAGAATTATGACCACAACCACAGCAAGATCAAAGTGTGTGTCATCATATGACACAAAGTACATCTTCAGAATGAATCTCTGAGATGGTTATAGCCTTGGATTCTTGTGCTGAGCATCCACTAAGTGAAAGAAATCAATGGCTGCCGCCATCTACAGCACATTGTGACTGCGCCAAAGTCAGAAATTATCTCACTGTTCTTCCACAGTTTTTTAAGATCCAATGATATTGGATTAAGCAGGCTTTCCACAGTGCTTATGGGTGGGGCAATAGTCCCATGATTCCTTTCCAGGATCTAGTGTGTGGGCGGGGCTGCAGTGGATGCATAGAGGGGGCGGGACTGGAACCTGGGAACACATTGGCTGAATGTGCACAGCCGAGACTCAGGACCAATCAGATAATAACAGCAGAAGATAAATGGTCAGCAGGCAGTGATCCTGAACTTGCTGTAAATGAGTTTCCTATCCGTGGTGTCTAATGCCTCGGGGGACGATTTGATAGAAGACAATTTTCCTGGATACGCTAATCTGTTCTACAATCATTCTACGGTGGGGTCTCTGTACTGCGTCAGCTTGTGGGAGATGATTCTTCCTGAAAAAGGAGAAAGTAAAGTGATTCGGAGTTCCCATTTAACACACCCACCACACTTTAAAAAATTATGAATTATTGCAGACGCGTTCAATGAGGCGCGGCAATAATGACGTTTGGGTGCGTGTTTGGTTTTCATTCGTCTTTATGGTGGACACGGAACGCAGATTGGCAAAGAGTGCACAGAGCTGCACTGTGCCCTGAACTGCCTACGGCATTCACCTGTAGATGCCCTTTAACCGCCGTATTACAACCCAGAGATTGTCAGAGGTTACTGATGGACTACTAATATTCAGAGAAGTCAGTTCAAGCCAATTAGCAGCTGGCATCTTGCAATGCCCTCCATTAACTCCTGGACCTCTGCATTTGCACTTTACTTGCAGTCATTTACATTGCTCTATGCACTCTAAAAATCCATAGTTCCATAGTCCTTAGCGCATAGTCTATAGTCACATAGTCCTTAGCGCATAGTCTATAGTCACATAGTCCTTAGCGCATAGTCTATAGTCACATAGTCCTTAGCACATAGTCTATAGTCACATAGTCCTTAGCACATAGTCTATAGTCACATAGTCCTTAGCGCATAGTCACATAGTCCATAGTCCCATAAACCATAGTTCCTAGTCCATTTAGGAAGTGAACAAGAGAGGGTGGCCACATTCCTACTCTAGTGCAGACCCCATGTGTGTCTCACTGTTTGTCCCAGGTTCTATTACCTATTGGGTGCACAGCAGTCAGGCACACAGCATTTTCTTAGTCCTTCCATGCAATAACCAGGCAAAAAGTGTTGGGGTATAGGGTGAGCCTTGGGATACTCCAAATCTAGTGCAAACTTTAACAGAGGTTATTTTCTTCAAGGTTAAAAGGACATAGAGCTCCAGGGGGATCCCACACTGGAAACGGCCCTGAGCCAGCAAAACTGGAGCAGTCTTTCAAAAAGGGGTGAAACAGCAGTCTCCCTAGGATCTCTCTAAAGCCGCTACTCACTGTGTCCCTGAATACATAGGCTGCCTCCTTCTATTACCAGATAGACCCTCTACAGTGAGCCTCCAGGCCAGATCCTCAGCAGACTTTCTCCAGACTATCCTCATCATCTTTAAAAATAGGCCCCCTCACCTGGTCCTGGGCTGGGACCTCGATGATCCTCCTGCAGTCTGCAGCTAGGCAGCCCTGGAGGGCAGACAGCCCCTCCAGGCTGGATCTCTTTCCATCAAGACAATGACCCTGGTGTTTTAGGCCCCAGGCTGTTTATGTGCACCTCAGCCCCCTGCTGGTCACCCTCTTGACCAAGGATTGGGTGAGGCTGCATGAATGTTCAGCCCAGGGTCCACCTCTCCCAACACACTATATTCCAGAACTTACTGGAATACAGGAGGAAGTAGTTAAGCATGCAGACAGAAGAACCCAGAACAGCCAACAACAATCAAATCATGCTGGTCCACTGGTTACAGAGCAGCAAAAAAAGCCTACATTTTTAAAAAATCTATTAGTAACCTAACTAGGGGGTGCTACACTACATATAGTAGGATGCACAGATCTCCCCCAACATGAAATCCACTCATTAGACCAGGCATTTGGGAGTGAGGGTAAGTCCTTTTCTGGCTGTGTCTGTCATATGACTGGATCCAGGGAGAAGATAAAGAGAGCCTCCACCTCTCTGACCTACTGCTGCCCATCTCTGAGTTCTGACAGATGGCATAAGCAGCAGCTGCAGTATTTCTAATGTGCAACTGTCAACCATAGCTGCAGTGCCAAAGATTATCTGAGGGGGTTTGGACCCCCTTATCTCCTCCCTTATCTACGCCCCTGGTTGTGTTATATGTTACATGTTGTGTTATATGCTATATGTTATATGTTACATGTTGTGTTATATGTTATGTGCTACATGTTATGTGTTACATGTTGTGTTATATGGTATATGTTATATGTTACATGTTGTGTTATATGTTATGTGCTACATGTTATGTGTTACATGTTGTGTTATATGGGTTATGTTATATGTTACATGTTGTGTTATATGTTATGTGCTACATGTTATGTGCTACATGTTATGTGCTACATGTTATATGTTACATGTTATGTGCTACATGTTATGTGCTACATGTTATATGTTACATGTTGTTTTATATGCTATATGTTATATGTTACATGTTGTGTTATATGTTATGTGCTACATGTTATGTGTTACATGTTGTGTTATATGCTATATGTTATATGTTACATGTTGTGTTATATGTTATGTGCTACATGTTATGTGTTACATGTTGTGTTATATGGTATATGTTATATGTTACATGTTGTGTTATATGTTATGTGCTACAGGTTATGTGTTACATGTTGTGTTATATGCTATATGTTATATGTTACATGTTGTGTTATATGCTATATGTTATATGTTACATGTTGTGTTATATGTTATGTGCTACATGTTATGTGTTACATGTTGTGTTATATGCTATATGTTATATGTTACATGTTGTGTTATATGTTATGTGCTACATGTTATGTGTTACATGTTGTGTTATATGGTATATGTTATATGTTACATGTTGTGTTATATGTTATGTGTTACATGTTGTGTTATATGGTATATGTTATATGTTACATGTTGTGTTATATGTTACATGTTGTGTTATACGCTATGTGCTACAGGTTATATGTTAGACAAGTTTCTTAGTGTTGTCTGCATTATCAGTGTGTGCCATAAAGCTTGACCCAACACATGCGTTGAGATGCGTTTTCACTGAAAAATGCAAAGATGTGATATTTCTATACTCGATATATATATCCATGTAATGTGATGACAGGTCCACTTTAATCATATGGTTGTACTGTGTGTGCAGAGTAGCGCTGAGTCATTAGTGCGGGGGAGGTGCTCGGCATCCTCGGCTTTGTCACTGATTTTCCTCTGCTGTCTCAGACTTTGTTCTCCTGCAGAGATTTACTATGAGGTCTCTCTGTCTGATGAGAAACATTACAAATAAAATAGATATTTATATTATACTGACATTTCCTGAAAATCTCTAAATATTTTATCAATGTTCTAATCGATACTTCCAACATACTGATCCCTCTACTGTGTGTACTGTGTCAATGTATCCAATAAAGTTTTTTTTACATAAACGTCATCTAGATTTCAGGTGCTGTGTGCGTCCGCCTCTCCCCCTCATCATGGTGGAGCGGTCCTAAATAAGGATTAATAAAAACCTCTGGAACAGCTCATTCCACTGTTCTGTGAGAAGATAATGTATTTGCATAGCACAGCCACCAGCTGTTCCTTTAAAGTGAACCTGTCAGTAACTTTACAAATCTTCATAAATAAATTCCTGGCGTGTCACAATATACAGTAACAGCTTCATATTTCAGAAAACCTCCACCGTTTATCATAGAAAAAAACGTCTTTGAGCTTCAGTCAGTGATTTCACCTAGGCTGAGAAGATGATGTCATAAGTCTGCTGCAGGCAGGAGGAAGCATTTCCTCAGTCTCCCCTCCCTCCAATGATCAGACTGCAGCACTGTAAATTTGTAGCAAGTAACAAGGTAACAGGCTGCATCTGTATCAGACATCGGTGGCTCCTCCATAGAGGGCGCTACTGCGCTGCCCCCCCCCCCCACTGATCCCCCCACTGATTTCTCAAAAAAAATAATAAAATATGGGCCGCCGGGACATGGCTGTCCCCGCTTTTTTAGGAGATTTGCTGTCAGCTGACAGCAATTCCCAAAGCCCATTGGCAAGCCATTAAAGTGCATAGGTGTGCGCCAGTGAGGTGAACATCTATACACTTATTGGTCAGGAGTGGGGGCGGGACTGGCAGACGTGCTGGTGCTGGGACTGCGCGCATGCCTGTGATTCCTGCCGACTAAGGGAGAGAGAGAGTGGCCTGATGATGAGTCCCTTGAAGTAAATACTGCTGTGCTGTGTACTGGGCTGTAATACCTGTGTACTGGCTGGGCTGTGTAATACCTGTGTATTGGCTGGGCTGTGTAATACCTGTGTACTGGCTGGGCTGTGTAATACCTGTGTACTGGCTGGGCTGTGTAATACCTGTGTACTGGCTGGGCTGTTATACCTGTGTACTGGCTGGTCTGTGTAATACTTGTGTACTGGCTGGGCTGTGTAATACCTGTGTACTGGCTGGGCTGTAATACCTGTGTAATGGCTGTGCTGTGCAATACCTGTGTTCTAGCTGCGCTGTAATACCTGTGTACTGGATGGGCTGTGTAATACCTGTGTATTGGCTCGGCTGTGTAACACCTGTGTTCTGGCTGGGCTGTAATACCTGTGTACTGGCTGGGCTGTAATACCTGTGTACTGGTTGTGGCTGCAATACCTGTGTACTGGCTGTGGCTGCAATACTTGTGTACTGGCTGTAATACCTGTGTACTGGCTGTGGCTGCAATACCTGTGTACCGCCTGTGGCTGCAATACCTGTGTACTGGCTGTGGCTGCAATACCTGTGTACTGGCTGGCTGCAATATCTGTGTACTGGGCTGCAATACCGGTGTACTGGGTTGTAATACCTGTGTACTGGCTGGCTGCAATACCTGTGTACTGGGCTGCAATACCTGTGTACTGGCTGGCTGCAATACCTGTGTACTGGCTGGCTGCAATACCTGTGCACTGGGCTGCAATACCTGAGTACTGTCTGTAATACCTGTGTACTGGGCTGGCTGCAATACCTGTATACTGGCTGTGGCTGCAATACCTGTGTACTGACTGTGATACCTGTGTACTGGGATGGCTGCAATACCTATGTACTGGCTGTGGCTGCAATACCTGTGTACTGGCTGATATATACCCCACCTGTGATGCTGATCTGTATACTCCTGACACAATATGTGGAATACAGGAGATGGAGTGGGTGGATTCTATAAGGGGTGGGGATTATGAGAAGTAGGAGGGGTCAAAAAGGAAGTGCGGGGCCTGGCACCCCCATCCTAAAACTTCACCAGCCGCCACTGATCAGACATTTGTGAGCACAGCCAAACACTGCACAGGCACCAGGATTTACATGATTGTGTTATCTCTGAGCAGGCATCTAAGTCCAGGAAGTAGACGGTGACCCTGGATGATGCCCAAACAATTATGGTGCCAACCGTGCCATCCTTCTGGAGAGAAAAGCAAATTAAAGTATTTTCATGGGGAGTACTGTCAGAGGTAATAAATACCTGGGTTACACTGTCACATTACTGATCATGCTGCACTTAACATAACAAACAGGTATATCTAATGGCAGGGGTACAATTATTGAAGGACATAGATAATGGAGGTCCTGTGGGTGGCAGAGAGTCTCTATAACATACACTTGTCAGTGGGAGACTCCCTAATGATGGCTATGGAATGTGGGCGGAGTTGGGAACACAAAGCAATCCAGAGATTCTGTGCGTTTAGGTGATTCTCAGTAAATCACATTCGTCTTTTGTTCTGCTGATGATCTGAACTGCCATCCTTCCACATCAGAGAATTGTAGCTCTGATGGGCGATTCATATTTGGATGATGAAAGTTCTGAATAATTCAGAGGGAGTGCGGGAAGGAGCTGACAGACGGAGTGTGGGATCTGAGCTTCTATTGGGGACATTTCGTGCTGCAAGATTCAGAGACATCAACAAGTGAACATTGGGAAGAACGCGGCCTGAAAAACACAAGCTGGGGGCGATCCGCCGGGGAAAATATTCTGCATGAATAAATAATAGGAGAGGCTAATGAGCGGCTAATGCATGACCAATGAGCGACTAATAAGTGACTAATTAGCAACTAACAAGTGACCATTTAGTGAATGAGTGACTAATGAGTGACCAATGAGTGACTAATGAACGACTAGTATGCGACCAATGAGCGACTGACTAATGAACGACCAATGAGCGACTAATGAGTGACTAATGAACGACCAATGAGCGACTAATGAGTGAATAATGAACTACCAATGAGTAACTAATGAGTGACTAATGAACGACCAATGAGCGACTAATGAGTGAATAATGAACGACCAATGAGTGACTAATAAGTGACTAATGAACTACCAATGAGTAACTAATGAACGACTAGTAAGTGACCAAAAAGCCAATAATGAGTGACTAATGAATGACCAATAAGCAAACGAGTGACTAATAAACGACCAATGAGCAACTAATAAGTGACTAATTAGCGCATAATGAGTGACTAATGAGCGACCAATTAGCGACTAATGAGTGACTAATAAACGACCAATGAGCGACTAATGAGTGACTAGTGAACGACCAATGAGCGACTAATGAGTGACTAGTGAACGACCAATGAGCGACTAATGAGTGACTAATGAACTACCTATGAGTGACTAATGAACGACTAGTAAGTGACTAATAAGCAAATGAGTGACTAATTAACGACCAATGAGCAACTAATAAGTGACTAATTAGCGACCAATAAGCAAATAATGAGTGACTAATTAGCGACCAATAAGCAAATAATGAGTGACTAATGAGCGACCAATTAGCGACTTATGAGTGACTGATGAAGGAATAGTAAGCGACCAAAAAGCGAATAATGAGTGACTAATGAGCGACCAATGAGCAACTAATGAGTGACTAATGAACTACCATTGAGCGACTAAAGAGAGACTAATGAGTGACTAATGAACTACCATGGAACGACTATTGAGTGACTAATCAACGACTAGTAACCGACCAATAAGCAAATAATGAGTGACTAATGAATGACCAATGAGCGACTAGACATGTGCACTGCCGAAAAGTTTGTTCGTTTTCATTTCATTCGGTTTATTTTTTCATTTTTCGGGTCATTCGTTATGATCAAAACTCATTATTTCGAATAAATTCGTAACTTCGGAAAAATTTGAATTCGAAATCAGAATATTTGTAAAATCAGAAATTCGAAAATTCAGAAATCCGAAAATCCGAGAGAACAAAAATCTGAAAATATAATTACCTAACTAACTAATTAATAATAACGAACTATTAAATTCTAGGTATTGGAATTTCCTTTCAAATTTGGCTGTTAGTGAACATAACGAATTTGAATTCATCCAAAGTTACGAATTATCTGAAATAATGAATGCCGCATCTAAACGAATGGAACGTAAGGAATAAATAATAATAAAAAGTTTTTATTATTATTATTTATTATTATTATTATTATTAATCCGTTCGATTGTTCCATTTGTTTAGATGCAGCATTCATTATTTCGGATAATTCATAACTTCTGATAAATTTGTATTCGTTATGTTCACTAAAAGTCAAATTTGATAGGAGATTCCAATACCTATTATTTACTAGTTAGTAATAATTATTATTAGATAGTTTAATATTTCAGATTTTCGAATTTTCGTAATTATTTTCAGATTTTCGCTCTTTTGAATTTTCGAATTCACATCCTTATTTTCAGATTTCCGAATTTTCTAATTTTCAAATTTCTGAATTTACAAATTTTCAGAAAAATTTGTTAAACAGGTTTTCTTTAAATCGAATATTTACGAATTAACGGATTTGTCGAAAAACAATGACTAATGAGTGACTAATGAATGACTAGTAAGTGACTAATAAGCAAATAATGAGTGACTAGTTAACAACCAATGAGGGACTAATGAGTGACTAGTGAACAACCAATGAGTGACTAATGAGTGACTAGTGAACAACCAATGAGTGACTAATGAATGACTAGTGAACAACCAATGAGTGACTAATGAATGACTAGTGAACAATCAATGAGCGACTAATGAGTGACTAGTGAACAACCATTGAGCGACTAATGAGTGACTAGTGAACAACCAATGAGCGACTAATGAGTGACTAGTGAGCAACCAATGAGCGACTAATGAATGACTAGTGAACAACCAATGAGCGACTAATGAGTGACTAGTGAACAACCAATGAGCGACTAATGAATGACTAGTGAACAACCAATGAGCGACTAATGAGTGACTAGTGAACAACCAATGAGCGACTAATGAGTGACTAGTGAGCAACCAATGAGCGACTAATGAATGACTAGTGAACAACCAATGAGTGACTAATGATTGACTAGTGAACAACCAATGAGCGACTAATGAACGACTAGTGAACAACCAATGAGCGACTAATGAGTGACTAATGAACGACTAGTAAGCGACTAATAAGCAAATAATGAGTGACTAATAAATGACCAATGATCAATTAATAAGTGACTAATTAACAACTAATAAGCGACCAATAAGCAAATAATGAGTGACCATGAGCGACCAATAAGTAACTAATTAGCCACTAATGGGAGAATAATAAGCTAATAATCAGCGACTAATAAGTGACTAATTAGTGACTAATAAAATAACAAGTGACTAATGAACAACCAATGAGCAACTAATAATAGACTAATTAGCGACTAATAAGCGAATAATCAGCTAATAATGAGTGACTAATAAGCGACCGAGAGTATTTGTCATTAGCAATCAAAGAGCGACTAATGAGCGACCAATGAGCGCACGTCTTGAGTGTCTGGGGACCAACAAAGATCTGTATATGAGAAATATACCCATTGAATTGGAGATATAGCTCTGACATATACCGCAGTGCTGTACAGAGAACATAGCTATGGACATCAGTCTCTGCACCAGAGGAGCTTACACTCTAATGCGCCCCCACAGTCACACACTATTATTATATTGAATTTTTTATAGCTGTGGCAAATACTGCAGTCCTGTGCAGAGAACACTGAGCCAATCACATCAGTCTCTACAACAGAGGAGCTTACACTCTAATGTCCCCCCACAGTCACACACTATTATTACTATACATTTATATAGCTCTGAGATATTGTATACCATGGTGCTGTACAGAGCGCATAACTATGGACAGTCTCTGCACCAGAGGAGCTTACGCTCTAATGTCCTAGCGCAGCCACGCACTGGGATATTATGGGAAAAAATATAATAGAACAGAATAATAGTAATAATATAGTGACTCCTACTGGCTACGAGACAATACTACATCTGAGATCAAACAGTTGAACTGCAGATCTGTGGACTGTTTAATGAGCATTTGTAATTCTGTACAGACAGTCTTGTGATTTACAGACATTTTGCACAGATGGACAGATGATACACAGAGTTCCTGATTATTTCATTTCTTGGTTCAGCAGTGCAGCTCCCTGTGTCACTTTTTGCTCTCCAGTGAACCCTCATTCTCTTCTCTGTACACTGAGCAGGTTGCTGAGCCAGGAAACATCAGAAGTGTGTTTAACTCTCAGGACTGGCCGGGCAGAATCACAAATACATTGACAGGTAGGAAAAAGTAAATCGATGTGCCTTTCCAATTTACACCTAGCTGTTTGTCTAGAGTTCTACTTTAACCTGTTGTTCCTGATAATGCCAGTTTCTTGGCGGTCACGTTGATCCTCTGACTTTTCTCTAACTGTACTTGGCACACAAAGTATTGAAGTAACAGATAGCCAGGTATTTGGAATTTTCAGAAGAAAATTGAGGATTGTGTATTTCCCTTGTGATCTATAATATTATCACATAATACAATACCAACCATTATCCTATGTGCTTCCGGGTCTGTTTATCGACTCCGACCACAACGTTATTATAATTTCCACCTGAAATGTAGAGGGGTATATACTTTATAAAACTGTTATCATACATTCATATATATACTGCAGTGCTATACAGAGGACACTGAAACAGTTACATCAGTCTCTGTACCAGAGGAGCTTACACTCTAATGCCCCTCCCCCCACAGTCACACACTATTAATATTATTATTATACCTTTATATAGCTCTAACATATATCACAGTGCTGTACAGAGAACACTGAGCCAGCCACATCAGTCTCTGCAGAGGAGCTTACACTCTAATGTCCCCCCACAGTCCCTTTGTACAGCTCAGACTGAAGTTTCAACCAGAGAGAGACAGTCTGAAAGCAAACAGCTTCCGCTCTTAGGAAACCCAGAGTGCCTTGTGTGCCCTACGTCAAACATTTCTTTGCAAAACAAAGATTATACATATTATTTATCTCTATTTATCTATATCGGGGGTCTCCAAATTATGGCCCCGCAGTAGGGTTACCACCTCATCCCTTTAAACCCGAACACATATGAATTACACAGGTTGTTCTGAGGCTAATTTAATGCAGCTAAGGCACCAAGTGAGTTTAATTACCACCTTAATCAGCCACAGAACCTGTGTAATTCATATGTGTTTGGGTTTAAAGGGATGAGGTGGCAACCCTACCCCGCAGGCCACATCCAGCTCACTACTAGATAAAAAAGGGCAATCTGATGGGCACTCTTGGATGTAAGGGACTCTGATGGAAACTCCTAGATATAAGGGGTCTCTGGTGGAAACTCCTAGATATAAGGGGTCTCTGATGGAAACTCCTAGATATAAGGGGTCTCTGATGGAAACTCCTAGATATAAGGGGTCTCTGATGGACACTCCTAGATATAAGGGACTCTGATGGACACTCCTAGATATAAGGGACTCTGATGGACACTCCTAGATATAAGGGACTCTGATGGAAACTCTCACATATAAGGGGACTCTGATGGACACTCATGGATATAAGGGGTCTCTGATGGAAAGTCCTAGATATAAGGGGACTCTGATGGACACTCATGGATATAAGGAGCCTCTGATGGAAACTCCCAGATATAAGGGAACTCTGATGGACACTCATGGATATAAAAGGGATCTCTGATGGAAACTCAGAGTCCCAGATATAAGGGAACTCTGATGGAGATTCCTAGATATAAGGAGACTCTGATGGACACTCATGGACATAAGGGGTCTCTGATGGAAACTCCCAGATATAAGGGGACTCTGATGGACACTCATGGATATAAGGGGTCTCTGATGGAAACTCCTAGATATAAGGGGACTCTGTTGGAAACTCCTAGATATAAGGAGACTCTGATGGACACTCATGGATATAAGGGGTCTCTGATAGACCCTAGACATGTGCATGACAAACAAAATTGTTTAGTTTTGTTTAGATTCGGGACTCGTATTCGGAATTTGTTTTGTCTTTTTTCGAATTTTCTTCGAATGTACAGATTTTTTCTATTCAAAACGTTCAAGTAGGTAAATTTTGAATCGGTTGAATTGAAAATGTTATATATATATTTATTCGTGTCGAATGCGACAAAGTGAACCAACAAAATAAAGATCTTCATCATATGATTGCAAAGACACTTTAAATCACCTTTGGCGTAACAAAAACAGCATTATTATGAAATGGTACTCTAATAACACCCAGTCTTTGATTTCAGAAATATGTTTACAATTTGAATAGAATTCAATGTAAAATTTGATTCGAATTTGAATTTCAGAAATTCAGACGAATTTTGTTTCGTTATCGGTTATACTGTAATTTGGGTATTCGGATATATCTGAATCTCTGAATAATGAAAAAAAATTGTCTGAATATTAATTCGGAATGAAACAAACCGCACATGTCTAGTGGACACCCCTGGATATAAGGGGGCTCAGATGGACACTCTTGGATATAAGGGGACTCTAATGGATACTCCTGATGTAAGGAGGGGTCTTAGATGGGCTCTCCTGGATGTGAGGGGACTCTGATGGATACTCTTAGATATAAGATGAGTCTGATGGACACTCCTGGATATAAGGGGACTCTGATGGACACTCCTGGATATAAAGGGATTCTGATAAACACTCCCAGATATAAGGGGACTCTGATAGACACTCTTGGATATAAGGTGACTTTAATGGACACTCCTGAATATAAAGGGGCTCTGATACACACTCCTGGATGTAAGGGGGTCTTAGATGGGCATTCCTGGATGTAAGGGCACTCTGGTGGACACTGTTAGATATAAAAGGACTCTGATGGACTCTCCTGAACATAAGGGGACTCTGATGGATACTCCTGAATATAAAGGGACTCTGACAGACACTCCTGGGTATAAGGGGGTCTTAGATGGGCACTCCTGGATGTGAGGGGACTCTGATGGACACTCTTAGATATAAGAGGACTCTGATGGACACTCCTGGATATGAGGGGACTCTGGCGGACACTACTGGATATAAGGGGACTCTGATGGACACTCCTGGATATGAGGGAACTCTGGTGGACACTCCTGGATACAAGGGGACTCTGGTGGACACTCCTGAATATAAAGGGATTCTGATAGACATTCCCAGATATAAGGTGTGTTGGATAAAAGGTGACTCTAATGGACACTCCTGAATATAAAGGGACTCTGATAGACACTTCTGGGTGTAAGGGGGGTCTTAGATGGGCACTCCTGGATGTAAGGGTACTCTGATGGACACTCTTAGATATAAAGGGACTCTGACGGACACTCCTGGATATAAAGGGATTCCGATAGACACTTCTGGATATAAGGGGACTCTGATGGACACTTCTGGGTGTAAGCGGGGTCCTAGATGAGTACTCCTGGATATAAAGGGGGTCTCTTTATAAAACTGTTTTTTTTTTTTATGTAGGGCAGGGTTCACAAAGCACTCTGGGTTTCCTAAGAGAGCACACCAGATGCTGTTTGCTTTCAGACTGTCTCTCTCTGATTGAAAAAAAAATGATATATATATACTGTATACATTAGGTTCTCTGGTTCAGGAACATGTGGGTATAATGCTGTCAGCTCACTGCTCCCCTCTTTATCTAACATGTAGTTGTCACCTTACAGATTTCTATGGGGATTCCCTGACAACCAGGGTGAACATGAACTGTGACCTGAACTTTGCAGCTTAGGATCTGTGCATGGGGTGGGGGAGGGTTACAGAGGTCAGTATAAAGGACACCCCCGCACTTATTTCTCTGATCCAGAGACATGACTTACCATGATATTCTTTGGGATATTTCAGCCTCAGGTTTCTCCCATCTGAAATGAAGTACACAAGAGAGGAATTCTGTGTCAGGTCTGTAGTGAATTAGGACAGCTCTCTGTGAATTCATAGGGTGAGGAATTCTGGGAGTTTAACTCACCTGAGTTTCCTCTTTGCTTGATGCACTGCCCTCGATTTGGGATGCCCTCCGCTGGGCTCCCGGGGTTAATTATGTGACATTCGTATCCTGTAGGGCAATGGAGAGGCTCGTCCCCATCTTCAGTGGTGCTGCAGGCTTCAGCTGTCAGTGGAAACACAGAGAATGCTAAGTGACTGAACCCTTATAACTGGCAACAGGTACTACACTCAATGAAAGTCAGACTCCTAGTGGCCAAGAAGGAGCACTACAGTTATAAAAAGTCTGACATCTATGTGCTGGAAGGAGTACTACACTCAGGAAAAGTCTGACACCTAGTGGCCAGGAAGGAGTACTACAGTCAGGAAAAGTCTGACACCTAGTGGCCAGGAAGGAGTACTACACTCAGGAAAAGTCTGACACCTAGTGGCCAGGAAGGAGTGCTACAGTTATAAAAAGTCTGACATCTATGTGCTGGAAGGAGTACTTCACTCAAGAAAAGTCTGACACCTAGTGGCCAGGAAGGAGTACTACACTCAGGAAAAGTCTGACAGCTGGTGGCTAGGAAAGTGTGCTACACTTAGTGATAGTCTGACACCTAGTGGCCAAGAAGAAGCACTACAGCCATGAAAAGTCTAACACAGGGTTTCTCAACCAGGGTTCCTCAAGAGGTTGCTAGGGGTTCCTTGAACAATGGTCAATTTATACCTCTCAGATAAATTCCCAATGGCATTGATTTTTTTAGCTATCTGTAAGGGGGTAATACTTCCCAATGACCACAAGTGTAAGGAGCATTCTTCCCACTGACCATCACACTAATGTATCATGAGTTGTAGATTTTTAATTTTTAGCAGGGGTTCCCCGAGGCCAGAGAACTAACTTAAGGGTTCCTCAGTGTTGAAAAGGTCGAGAAAGGCTGGTCTAACACTTAGTGGCCAGGAAGGAGTCCTATACTCCAGTGTTCCCCAACCCAGTCCTCAAGGCCCACCAACACATATTTAACTGGTAACAAGTTCCTTGGGGATCGTTGGAGAACTCCTTGGGACCAACTCTTTGGGACACAATCTGAAAAGTACCGACATCACGAAGAAGAACCGGTGATCCA
>BLSH010050125.1:1744761-1759413 GCA_018402905.1 Glandirana rugosa
AACCAGTTTCGTCACCTCTGACGTCAAGTTATAAAGATAATGCTGTACTCTCTAAGCGGATTCTTTTTCCCTAGATGCATTATTTTACATTTAGAAATATTGAACTGCAGTCTCCACTGCTTTGACCAATCTTCCAGCAATGCCAAATCATGTTCCATGTTACAGACCCCTCCAGGGATATCAACCCTACTACACACCTTTGTATCATCAGCAAAGAGACATACATTGCCCAGCAAACCTTTAGTTATATCACTTACATATAGGTTGAATAGAACAGGACCCAGTACAGAGCCTTGTGGTACCCCACTAGTGACTGGTCTCTGTTCTGAGTGAATCCCATTTACAACCACACTCTGGGATCTATCCTTTAGCCAACTGCATATCCACTGAACCACCCAAGGGTTAAGTCCCAGCTTGTACAACTTTTGTATCAGATCATTATGTGGAACTGTATCAAATGCTTTGCTGAAATCAAGATATGCTATGTCCACAGCACCACCCTGGTCCAAAACACTGGTAATATAGTCAAAGAATTCAAGAGTTAGGTGTAGGTTTAGGCTAAGATGGAGGTCAAGGTTTAGGATGAAGTGTTAGGTGTAGGTTGAGGTTTAGGGAGAGGGGTTAGGCAGAGGTTGAGGTTCAGGGAGAGGGGTTAGGCAGAGGTTGAGGTTCAGGGAGAGGGGTTAGGCAGAGGTTGAGGTTTAGGGAGAGGGGTTAGGCAGAGGTTGAGGTTTAGGGAGAGGGGTTAGGCAGAGGTTGAAGTTTAGGGAGAGGGGTTAGGCAGAGGTTGAGGTTTAGGGAGAGGGGTTAGGCAGAGGTTGAGGTTTAGGGAGAGGGGTTAGGCAGAGGTTGAGGTTTAGGCCGCAGTGTTAGGCAGATGAAAGCTGAATGGAGATCCTCTATAAATTATCTGCAATGGTTACACTGTTGAAATGACTTGTGCTCCATGTCATGTGAGTGGTCAGCCAGTCCTGTATGGCCCATCCAGCAGCTCTATCACTCCTGAAAATAGTCACAGAGGGGACTTTCCTACAGGAGGATAAATTTGTCATTGCCCCACCTCTGCATCCTCCCCCATAATTCGCTGTTATTGGGATTATGGTGTTGATGGCAGCTTGTCATTGGTCCCTCTCCTCTGCCCCCTCCATGTGGTGCCCCCAGTAGGGCCTCTACAGGATGGTGACGACCCCTCTGTCTATATATATATCTGTGTTTTATTGGCTGTGTGCCAACGAGGGGTGCAGGCTTGGACAGGTGGAGAGCTCCACTTGCGTGACAGCTTTTTATTTTCACTCCTGGAATGTGAGAAAGGGGCGATGGAGACGGGAAGTATTGTCCAGACTTGAGAAGAAAAACTTGTATTCTGAGGGAATGTAGCAGCAGATCTGAACTTTATTCTATCTGTAAGATATAACCTGTATATGGATCCTCCTGTATATATCACCCTCTGCTGCCCCTTAACAGCCCAAAGAGTGCCCATTATTACAGCTTTACTATAAAGGGAAACTCCACCCAGAAGTGAAAACACTGCAGGGAGCTCAACCTGCCCTGAATGTGCCTCCTCCAGGCATTACTGTAGTCCATCGGCTGGGATCAGATTTGTCGGTGCAGTGAGTGTGGTCATTGATGTGCCAAATAGAGGGAGATCTGTCCAACATTGGTGTGAGGAGCCCTTAGTATTATAGATGTCAGGACCAGTCTTAGCATTGTAGTATTAAATACATTTTTTGCTGTCATATCTTTTATGTTACCTTGAGGCCCTGAAGAACCCAGCACAATGTGTATACATAGCCCAGCACAATGTGTATACAGAGCCCAGCACACTGTGTATACAGAGCCCAGCACACTGTGTATACAGAGCCCAGCACAATGTGTATACAGAGCCCAGCACAATGTGTATACAGAGCCCAGCACACTGTGTATACAGAGCCCAGCACAATGTGTATACAGAGCCCAGCACAATGTGTATACAGAGCCCAGCACAATGTGTATACAGAGCCCAGCACAATGTGTATACAGAGCCCAGCACAGTGTGTATACAGAGCCCAGCACAGTGTGTATACAGAGCCCAGCACAATGTGTATACAGAGCCCAGTACAGTGTGTTTACAGAGCCCAGTACAGTGTGTTTACAGAGCCCAGCACAATGTGTATACAGAGCCCAGCACAGTGTGTATACAGACCCCAGCACAGTGTCTATACAGAGCCTAGCACAATGTGTATACAGAGCCCAGCACAATGTGTATACAGAGCCCAGCACAGTGTGTATACAGAGCCTAGCACAGTGTGTATACAGAGCCTAGCACACTGTATATACAGAGCTTAGCACAGCACAGTGTGTATACAGAGCCTAGCACAGTGTGTATACAGAGCCTAGCACAGCACAGTGTGTATACAGAGCCTAGCACAGTGTGTATACAGCACCTAGCACAGTGCGTATACAGAGCCCAGCACAGTGTGTATACAGAGCACAGCACAGTGTGTATACAGAGCCCAGCACAGTGTGTATATAGAGCCCAGCACAATGTGTATACAGAGCGCAGCACAGTGTGTATACAGAGCCCAGCACAATGTGTATACAGAGCCTAGTACAGTGTGTATACAGAGCCCAGCACAGTGTGTATACAGAGCCCAGCACAGCACAGTGTATATACAGAGCCTAGCACAGCACAGTGTGTATACAGAGCCCAGCACAGTGTGTATACAGAGCCCAGCACAGTGTGTATACAGAGCCCAGCACAGCACAGTGTATATACAGAGCCTAGCACAGTGTGTATACAGAGCCCAGCACAGCACAGTGTATATACAGAGCCCAGCACAATGTGTATACAGAGCCCAGTACAGTGTGTTTACAGAGTCCAGCACAGTGTGTATACAGAGCCCAGCACAGCGTGTATACAGAGCCCAGCACAGTGAGTATACAGAGCCTAGCACAGCACAGTGTTTATACAGGGCCTAGCACAGTGTGTATACAGAGCCTAGCACAGTGTGTATACAGAGCCCAGCACAGCACAGTGTATATACAGAGCCCAGCACAGTGTGTATACAGAGCCCAGCACAGTGTGTATACAGAGCCCAGCACAGCACAGTGTATATACAGAGCCTAGCACAGTGTGTATACAGAGCCCAGCACAGCAGTGTATATACATAGCCTAGCACAGCCCAGTGTGTATACAGAGCCCAGCACAGTGTGTATACAGAGCCAACACAACGTGTATACAAATCCCCGCACAGTGTGTATACAGAGCCTAGCACAATGTGTATAAACAGCCAGCACAGTGTGTATACAGAGCCAGAACATCATTACTCCTCCACCGAGTCTGTTTACAATGTATTTACATAAATCAGACATGTATACATTATTGTATGGGGCTGTGCTGGGGTCACCAGAGCTAACAATCTACAAAAATTGCTGGTTTTGCTTTAATGAATGGGAAATTGAATCAAATGATTAATGGATGTTCCCTTCCACATGTGGAGCTGTGCAGAGATCACGAGGAGCAAATTGGACCTATAGGATATGTATATAGACAAAGCTACCTATAGAGATGCTGAGAATTACACCCAGAATACAGAACAGCAGAAGTGGCACTGTGCAGAATCCATACATACAGAATAAGAACAGATACTGAGAATTACACCCAGCATGCAGGACAAGAGAAGTAGTAATGTGCAGAGTCCATACATACAGAATAAGAACAGATACTGAGAATTACACCCAGCATGCAGGACAAGAGAAGTAAGTAGTAATGTGCAGAATCCATACATACAGAATAAGAAGAGATACTGAGAATTACACCCAGCATGCAGGACAAGAGAAGTGGTACTGTGCAGAGTCCATACATACAGAATAAGAATAGATACTGAGAATTACACCCAGCATGCAGGACAAGAGAAGTGGTACTGTGCAGAGTCCATACATACAGAATAAGAACAGATACTGAGAATTACACCCAGCATGCAGGACAAGAGAAGTGGTACTGTGCAGAGTCCATACATACAAAATAAGAACAGGCACTGAGAACGACATACAGCATTAAGAACAGGAGAAGTGGTACTGTGCAGAGTCCGTACATACAGAATATTCTTTTATTTTAGTACAGGTACTTATATAGCGCCGTTAATTTACACCTCGCTTTACCTATATATTGTACATTCTCATCAGTCCCTGCCCTCAAGGAGCTTACAATCTAAGGTCCCTAACTCACATTCATACACATATAAGGGCCAATTTAGACAGGATCTAAGTAACCTACCAGCATGTCTTTGGAGTGTGGGAGGAAATGATATGTATTATCCAGTATGCTGGGTGTAAGTCTCGGTATCTGTTCTTATTCTGTATGTATGGACTCTGCACAGTACCACTTCTCTTGTCCTATATGCTGGGTGTCATTCTCAGTATTTGTTCTTATTCTGTAATAAATAAATAAGGACAGATACTGAGAATGGCACCAATGCCATGGGTGCCCAGCCCCCCTGTAGTGTCAGTAGCACTCACATCATACTTGGTGTCGGACACTCGGAGGTGCAGTGCTCTCTTCCTCAGGCTCCGGGCTGTACAGCACTGTGTATATAGGAGGACAGAACAGAGTCCAGCCAGAAGTGACCGCCAGCTCCATCCACAATCCGCCATCCTGAATCTGGAGTCCTGTATGGGGGGTATCTCTTCTTTATATGGTAGCAGAAAAGGGCATCAGCCACAATCTCCAGTAAATGGGAAGTATAATGGAGTTCAATATTGGGAGATGAAGAAAAAACAATTATTGGGGGTCACAATAAGCGACATCCACAGAGGTATCTGCAATGCTGTAAGTCACTGGGGGTCCCCTATAGTCAAACACTATATAGATGGGAATCCTCTATAGCCAGTATAGATGGTATATCCTTTATAGCTGATCAGTGAGAAGATGGGGTCCCCATACATGAAGTCCTCCAGAAAGGGTCAGTGCATGGATAGGTCCCCTCTAGCTGATCAGTGAGAAGATATGGTCCCCAATGGTGGAGTCCTCTATACCTGGTCAGTACATGGATGGGGTCCCTTATAGCTGATTATGTAGATGGAGTCCCCATAGATGGAGTCTTCTATGGCTGGCTTAAATGGATGGGGTCCACTATAGATGATGATCAGTATATAGATGGGAGTCCTCTATAGCCAAATTAGATGGTAGGTCCTTTATAGCTGATCAGTATGTAGATGGAGTCCCAATAGATGGAGTCCTCTAGAACTGGTCAGTGCATGGATGGGGTCCCCTATAGCTGATCAATATGTAGATGGAGTCCTCATAGATGAAGTCCTCAAGATCTGGTCAGTACATGGGTGGGGTCCCTTATAGCTGATCAGTATGTAGATGGGGTCCCCATAGATGAAGTCCTCAAGATCTGGTCAGTACATGGATGGAGTCCCTTATAGCTGATCAGTAAGTAGATGGGGTCCCCATAGATGGAGTCCTCTATGGCTGGCTTAAATGGATAGGGTCCACTATAGATGATCAGTATGTAGATGGGGTCCTCAGAGATGGAGTCCTCAAGATCTGGTCAGTACATGGATGGGCTCCCCTATAGCTGATCAGTATGTAGATGGAGTCCTCAAGATCTGGTCAGTACATGGGTGGGGTCTCTTATAGCTGATCAGTATGTAGATGGGGTCCCCATAGATGGAGTTCTCTATGGCTGGCTTAAATGCATGGGGTCCACTATAGATGATCAGTATGTAGATGGGGTCCTCAGAGATGGAGTACTTTAGAACGGGTCATTACATGGATGGGGGTCCCCTGTAGATGATCAGTATGTAGATGGGGTCCTCATAGTTATAGTCCTGTAGATGAATGGGATCCCCTATAATCGAGCTGTAAGTATATGGGGTCCCATATAGGTCACACAGACTGGCTCTTCAATATGATCAGTTTATGGGGTCCTCCTGCTTAGCGTTGGGGGTCTTCAGCTGTTGAAACTTGCAGCAGAACTCCAGGACTTGTCAGCTTCTTCTGGTTTTCCTTGGAAATCTCAGGACTTTGGAAAAGTTTGTGTCTCCTGGCAGCTGGGAAGCATCTGTCTGTGGAGTTCATTCAATCCTGAAGATTGCAGAATTCAGGGAGGAGAAGTGAGCAGGCTCAGCCCCCTCCTCATGTGTCCCAGGCTCCAGCCAAGGAGGGGGCGACAGGGGACTCAGCAGAGCAACTGCCATTTCTTCCACCTGACCTCACTGTGTGCCAGGGAAGAGGCTGTGAGGCTGGACACCCACCCTGTCCCTGCTGTGCCCAGCCTGGTCCATGAAGGAGCTCAGTGCCAGCATGGAGGAATAAGAAAAAACAACCAGGAAAGGAACCTGCAGCTCTTCAAAGTCAGGGGCATTTCCAGGAACAAAACTGATTGAAAGCAGAAATCCAGGCCAACTTTATAGCTGTGTGTGGAGTGGTCAGGTTTTGTCACCAGGATGAGAAAGTCCAGATAGCAATGAAAGCTCCAACCCTTTCCTGCTCTACCAAAACTGGGATTGTGCCTGCGTCCCCACCAAGGAAATCAGTCCCATCACTTCCCACCCAGACAGGAAGTGGGGGAAAATCACATCAGTGGGGACACAGATAGAGATGACAACCTGTGGCTCTGAATCCTTCACCATCCAAGAAAAACAGCTTTTTCTGCAGTTGGGTTTCAATCAGAAGATGAAAACAATATTTTATAAATTGATACAAATGTCATTTTAAAACACGTGGAAACTACAGATTGTTATAAAAAGAAATTCTATAGACAAATGTCCAAAACCTGGAAATATTGACGTCACTCAGCGGCTATGTTTTGGACAAACTATGGAGGTGCAGTATGGCGGGCAGCGCAGATATCACCTGAACAACGTACGGTTTGTTTCACGCATTTAGATTGTAAGCTCCATGAGCAGGACCCTCCTATCCCTTCTGTATTGAACTGTATTGTAATTGTACTGTGCCCCTTTATATTGCAAAGCACACTAAATAAATCCTGTATAATAATAAAAATAATAATCACTTTGATTTTCAGTCATCAATTTCCGTGTTCTCGCAGATCGTTCACATTTCTGCGTTTTGATGTGTTGTCTTGTTGTCCTTAACCACTTCAGCCCCGGAAGGATTTCACACTTTAGGACCAGAGCACTTTTTGCGATTCGGCACTGCGTCGCTTTAACTGACAATTCCACGGTCGTGCGACGTTGTACCCAAACAAAATTTGTGTCCTTTTTTCCCCACAAATAGAGCTTTCTTTTGGTGGTAGTTGAGCCCCTCTGCGCCATTTCTGATCGCCGCTATAAACAAAAAAAGAGTGACAATTTTGCAAAAGAAGAAAAAAACAGTTTTTCTTACTTTTTACTAATATACAAATCAAAAAAAAAAAATGTTTTCATCGATTTTGGCCAATTTGTATTCTTCCTCATATTTTTGGTTAAAAAATTGCAATTGGCGTTTATTGATTGGTTTGCGCAAAAGCTGCCGCGTTTATGGATGATGAGAATTCTTTTCTGGGGTTTTTATTTTTTTTAAATTTTCTTACTAGTAATGGCGGCGATCTGCAATTTTTAGCGGTACTGCGATATTGCAGTGGACATGTTGGACCATTTTGAAACTTTTTTTGGACCATTGGCATTTATACAGCGATCAGTGCTATAAAAATGCAATGATTACTGTGTAAATGCCATTGGCAGTAAAGGGGTTAACCTGGAGGGGGCGTTCTAAGGGTTAACTGTGTTCCCTCACTATGTTCTAACTGTATTGGTGCTGGGCTGGCTGGGGGAGGGGAGTGATCATGGCTTCCATATACAGGAAGCCTGTGATCACAGCCCTTCCCCCTTTATAAGAGCGGAGATCCGTGTTTACATACACGTACCTGCGTTCTTTCACTGCGGGGGGGCCATCTCGGATAACTGGCGGCGATCGAGTCCGCCCTACCCGCTCCTTGGCCCCCCCCGGACACAGTGAGCGCGCAAGCGCGCCTCAGGCAGCGCGCGCTCACAATGCTAGTTATCGATGCCGCCGTCAGGTGACGCCATTTCGCGATAACGAGCCATCTTGCCGCCGTCACGTTGCATTGCATACTAGCAGATTATGAAATACTTACCTTAGAACGAAGCCCTCTAGCAGCAAGCCGCAATGACATCACTCGCGCGGAGCTCTCAGTTTCCCAGCAAGAAGCTCTGAAGTCCGGGACTTCAGAGCACATGCGTTGGTGATGTCACCGGCTACACCCAGGGTGAATATTACCTAAACGGTACAGGTTTAGAAGATATTCATTTTATCTACAGTTAAGCCTTATTATAGGCCTTATTATAGGCTTACCTGTAGGTAAAAATCACAAAGTGGGCTTTACTACCGCTTCAAGGCTGCGGTTAACATGATGCAGAGATCGTTCACATCCATGCGTTGTGTTAGCTCCGTTCAAACTTGAGCTCAACATCTTTTCTCTTCCTTTTTTGTTCTCTTTCTTTGTTTCTACCGGTGTTTCTGATTTTGTTTTTTTTTACACCCATTTCAGGCTTGAACATTTTTTCTATTATTCATTTTTTATTATTATTATTTTAAAATTTTTATTATTGCCTAAAAGGCATGTCTTACCATACGCTCCTGCAAAAGCAATGTGTGTACTGTAATGTTGTGTGTTGTCATTCATTTTGAATATTAGGCCTGGTTCACACCTATGCAAATTTTTATCGCATATTGTGTTTTTGCAGAAATGCCCTACAGTCCATTTAACGTGGTTTTCTATGGGACACGTTCACATCTATGCATTTTTCAGCCACTGCGATTTTTGGAAAGGATCAGGGACTTTTTAAATTGCAAAACAGTGAGTTTTTGATTCAATAGACTTCAATGGACACGTAGTGGGCATGCAGTGCATTTTTGATGTGTTTTGCATTTTTTAATCTGCCTAGCAACAAGAACAACCAACTCCCTTTTAACCACTTCCCAACCGCCTTGCGCACATTTACTATGGCAAGTTGGCTCCGCTGCACAGATCGCTGTCTATAAACAGTTCTGACTCTCGTGCTCGCCGCACTCTGCATGAGTGTGGCCGCGGGTCGGGCTCAATATCTTGATCGCCTTCTATAGAGGAAGAAGAGGGAACTGCCGATGGAAACACGGCGGTTCCCACGTTCTGAAAGGCGGCATGACAGAGATCTACTGATCCCTGTCATCGGGATCAATTAGATCTGTCATGCCCCTGCCAGCCCAGCCCCCACACAGTTAGAACACAGTGAGGGAACACATTGAACCCCTTGATCTGCCCCCTGCAGGTTAACCCCTTCCCTGCCAGTGACATTTATACAGTAATTAGTGGCTATTTTTGGATCTGATCTCTGTATAAATGTCAATGGTCCCAAAAAAAGTGTCAAAAATGTCCGATCTGTCTGCCGCAATGTCACAGTCCTGATAAAAATCGCAGATCGCCACCATTACCAGTAAAAAAAAAAAAAAAAGTAAAAAGGCCATAAATGAATTCTCATGGTTTGTAAATGCGGCAACTTTTGCGCAAACCAATCAATAAACGCTTTTTGCGATTTTATTTATCAAAAATATGTAGAAGAATATACATCGGCCAAAAATGATAAATAAATTAGTTTTTTTATATATTTTTTTGAATATTATAGCAAAAAATAAAAAATATTGTTCTTTTTTTCAACTTTTTTTTGTTTATAGCACAAAAAATAAAAACCGCAGAGGTGATCAAATACCACCAAAAGAAAGCTCTATTTGTGGGAAAAAAAAGAACGTCAATTCTGTTTGAGTACAATGTCGCACGACCACGCAATTGTCAGTAAAAGCGACACAGTGCCGAATCGCAGAAAGGTCAGGAAGGGGGCAAATCTTTCTGGGGCTGAAGTGGTTAAGAAAAAAAAAGCATAAAAAACCGCAAAAGCACTGCAGAAACGAATAAAAAGCAAACTGCAGAGGTGTGAATCAGGCCTTACTCCAATATACACTAACACAGGGTTCCTCCAGAGGTTGCTAGGGGTTCCTTGAGCAACAGTCAATTTCTACCTCTCAGATAAATTCCCAATGACACCATTGATCTTTTTAGCTATCTGTAAGGGGTAATTCTTCCCAATGACCACAAGTGTAGGGAGCATTCTTCTCATTGACCATCACACTAAGGCCTCATACACACGGATGCTTTTTGACGCCGGCGTTTTCTGGCGTTTTTTGCAGCTCTCCATGTTAGTCAATGGCCCCATAAAAACGTTGGCGTTTTTGAGCTGAAAGTAGAACCCATGACCATCGCATTCTGAGGCTGTAACATTTTGGCATTCTTTGACGCCGACGCCGCAAAACGCCAACAAACGCCAACTAATATTGTACCGGTGTTTTCCGGCGTTTTTTGACGCCGACGTTTTTAGGTTGAAAATTTTTTTTTAAAAACGCCTATTGACGCCGACGCTCACTAACGCCGATGCATAACGCCGAAAAACTCAGATTCTTTTTCCTTGACGTCGGGCCCGACGTTTTGTTTATTTTTAAAGATACGCCCGTGTGTATGAGGCCTAATGTATCATGAGTTGTAGATTTTTAATTTTTAGCAGGGGTTCTCCGAGACCGGAGAATTATTTCAAGGGTTCCTTTGTGTTGAAAATGTTGAGAAAGGCTGCGCAATACATTGCATCATAACGCACCAGAGCAGAAGTGACCAATCAGTGCGTTGTGTTATGAGGGTGCGACATGCAAAATCTTCGGTGCATTCTGGCCCATTGGCTTTTTTGACCCAATGCCCTTAAATCCAGCCAGACATGTTACAAAGTAGCGGCAGAAATTTTTCATCAGCCGGCGATATCTGCGACCCATCGGTGTCGGTTTGTAGATGTGGCGCGGTGGAATGCCTGGAATGAGGATAACAATGCGACTAATAAGACGTTGACAGGACAGGAAATGACAGGAATTGGATTTTAGTGTTCGGAAGAGACTCAAAGAAGCATTTTTTTTGTAAACAGGTCGGAGTGGTGATTACTGAGGAGGGTCTCCCTGGAAATTGGCGGTTCCTCTTCTCGTAGCCCCCAGCATTGTCTTCCCCGAGGGATAATTAGCGTTTCCTTGCTGAGGTCACCTAAACCCTTAAAGGGCCAGTAAAACTAAAAAAACATCAACAAGTGAGAAATTAAGAGTTTTCAATAGCTGAAGGGGTATAATAAACATTACATGGAACGTCTTTAAATATATCCTCAGGTGTAGTTGTAAATGCTGATTGAACCTTTGAGAATGTGCCGCCCTGTAGACAGGAGGACTGTGCTCTTCTACCTGGGAACGGTCATGTGACCACTACCAGGGCATTGGTCATGTGGGACAGTGGTTCTCAACCCGGTCTTCAAGTACCCCCAACAGGCCATATTTTGGGAATTTCTCTTAGATAAAATAGCTGTACAAAATACCAAGCCATTCTGATTTAAAGCACCTGTGCAAGATAAAGGAAAACCTGAAAACATGGCCTGTTGGGGGTACTTGAGGACAGGGTTGAGAACCACTGGTGTAGGAGACCTTTTGGTTGGCATGTAGTAGGCAGAGGCAGGTCAAGGTGACAGGGTGGTCGTCATGTCCTCCATATTTCCCTCCTTGTTGTACTCCAAGCTAGGGTCACATGAGCGACCTACCCCAGGGTAGGGTTGCCACATCATCCCTTTAATCCAGTGGTTCTCAACTCCTGTCCTCGGGACCCACTAACAGGCCAGGTTTGCAGGATAACTGAAATGCATCACAGGTGATGGAATTTGCTGCTCAGTGAGTGCAGTATTCTAGTCTGCATCTCCCCAAGGTAATACTTAAAATCTGGCCTGTTGGTGGGTCCCGTGGACCGGAGTCGAGAACCACTGCTTTAATCCAGGACACATATTAATTAGACAGGTTCTGTGGCTGATTAAGGTGGTAATTACACTCACTTGGTGTCTTATCTGCATTAAATTGGCCTCAGAACCTGTGTAATTCATATGTGTCCTGGATTAAAGGGATGATGTGGCAACCCTACCCCAGGGTGGGTTCTTCTGGGCTATGCTAGGCACTTGGGACAGGTTTACTTTATTATACATGGGGTACCTTTACTTCTGTGCCGTTTTCATCAATACCCTGGAACAAGGCTGAGGCTGTCGCGGGGGACAACTCATCCTTAAGGCGGGCCTGTGCTCTTAGGGTCAGTTCACACCACATGCAGTCCAGTGTGTTTTTTTTAGGTTATATAAAGTAGGTTATATGGTTTTCAACGGCATAGTTCACGCCAGTGCGGTCAGTTTCAGTGCGTTACAGTTCCAGGAAAAAAAGTAGAACATGCTGCATTTTTTCTGCGCTGAACTGTAGTGGAACACACCGGAACGTACCAGAAATGCACCAGAAAGCATAAAAATGCACCGGAACTGGCCCTTAAGGTTAAGAAAAGAGAGGGGGGAAAAAGCACTGGACTGCATCAAAAATGTGCCTGCAGAAAAGCACCTGGAATGCATCTGGACTGCGTTTCTATGGTGTGAACTGGCCCTTAGAGATGAATGCACGCCATGTACACCGTAACTCTTCTCCCGTTAACGCTCAGGTCAATGTCCACTGTCTGTGATTTCCATTGAGGAAGGACATGCTGAGCATTGTCCACATCGTATCAACGCTACCTCACTCCCAATAACAATTAGGGGGTCCCGCTGTGTGGACTCCATGCTTGCACTTCATTAACTCTTCATCTTCCGTACCTGGGCACAGGCAGGGGACCTCTGTGGTGCAAGTCTGCTCCCGTTGCTATGGGAGATGGATCCCTCACAGAGAGATTGCTGACAACTATTCCCTACTGCAAGAGACTATCCCACCAATCTCATGCATAATGATAGACTGCTTGGTGAACTTCCATTACCTTAGGTAACCATTAGAGATGTGTGGTTTGTTTCCTTCCGAATTTAAATGTGGACAAATTTTTAATTATTCGGAAATTCGAATGTATCCGAATTTCCAAATTACAATAGTAATGAATTTAAACTAATTTGAAATAATGAAACAAAATTTCGGACGAAATTCAAATTCAAATAGTTTTTGAATCGAATCAGAATAGTTTTAAAATCAAATTAATAGAATAGAATAGAATAAAAAAGAAAGAATATAGCCATCTTCTGAAATGTGAATTTCAAATAGAATAAATCTGAATTCAAATACAATAGAAAAGAATAGACCAGAAAATAATAGAATAGAAAAAAATAGAATAGAATATAACCATCATCCGAAATTGAAATTTCGAATAGAATAAATTTGAATTAGAATAGAATAGAAATAAAATACAATAATAGAATAAAAAAGAACAGAATAGAACAATAGAAAATAATAGAATAGAAATTCAACAGTCACATAAAATAGAAAAGAATAGAATATAAAAGAAAATAAAATAAAAATAGAAAATAAAAGAATAGAATAAATAATAGAATAGAATGAAGTAGAAATAATATAACAATCTTCCAAAATTCGAATTTCGAATAGAATAAATTCAATTTAGAATAGAATTTGATAAGAATGGAATTTGATTCCAATGCAATTCAAATGGAATTCAAATCGATTTGAATTTTCTGAATTCGGTCGAATTGAGTTCAAAACTAAACTAATTCAGAAAATTAATTAAAAGAAATTAAACAAATTTAACTAAACAAATTTATGTAAATAATGGATGGAAATGAAACAATTTTTTTCATTCTGCACAAGTCTAGTAACCGTTTGCTTGTACTCCACACTGTGTTAACTCTTACAGAGTTGTCTTCATACCCCAAGTATCTAGTGACCTGAACCATAAGGTGGTGCCGGTTACTTGCATTACGCCCCTTTGAATAACTACAGACCAGGCAGGGACAAAGTTCCCAAACTATACTTAGGAAAGTGCAAAAAGGTATTATAATGTCAAACATTCAGAGACATAATTCTTCACTAGATTCTTAATAGGCTTGTGCAATTTGTTTCGTTCCGAACTTCATTTTTGCCCAAATTGTGTGAAATTCGGCAGTTCGGAAGAATTTCGAAATCAGAATTTCGAATTTCCGAATTTTTCTGAATTTTCGGTTTTCCAATTCGAAAATTCGGCAATCCGAAAAAGCGAATTTGGCAATTGCGGTAATTCGGAAATCTGAAAACATGAATTCGGCAATTGTGGTAATTGCGGAAATTCGCAAGTTCAGCAAACGGAACAGCCTAAAGTCCGAAAATTCGGAAATCCGAAAATAACAAAGAACATTTAAAATAATAACTAACTAATAAATAACTATTAAATTATAGGTATTGGAATTTCCTTGAACATATGGCTGTTAGTGATAAATTTCATATTTAAGTTCACTAACAGCCAAATTTTCAAGGAAATTCCAATACCTGTAATGTAATAGTTATTTAACAATCACTTGAATTTATACTTTAAATAGTGATTGTCGGTATACAAGTTCCTTTAAGGTTATGGATATTAAATTATCAATAAATAATCAATCAATAATAAAATTTACAAGAAACAATAAAAGCCTAAAGGCTTAAAAGCCTGAAATCCGACAAGGCAAACGACTTGAACGCTTAAAGGCGTTAATGGTGTTAACGGCTTAAGTACAAAAGTCTAAAGGCTTAATGGCGTTAACGGTTTAAGCGAAAAAGCCTAACGGCTTAAAAGCTTAACCTTTTGGCTTTTAAGTCTTTTTAAGCCTTTAAGCTTT
>BLSH010050125.1:1768069-1778918 GCA_018402905.1 Glandirana rugosa
TAGTGACCCATAATAGAGTATAACATAGAAAATGATGGTGGGAGGTTTTAGGGGTTCCTTTTTGCTGTTTGTGGAAGTGGGTGAAACCCAAGGGCTGATTTGCACCAAGGCGTGCGCTTTACTTGCATGTGTTTATGTCTATTCACGCATGTTGCATTAAAGCTGAAGATTATATTTTACCTACTGCAGGGATATGCAATTAGCGGACCACCAGCTGTTGCAGAACTACAAGTCCCACGAGGCATAGCAAGACTCCAACAGCCACAAGCATGACACCCGGAGGCAGAGGCATGATGGGACTTGTAGTTTTGCAACATCTGGAGGTCTGCTAATTGCGTATCCCTGTTCTACTGGTTCCCCCTTCCACCTCATCAACATGATAATTAAATTCATTTTATTAAATAAAACCTTGCTGTTTTAATTACATTTCTTATTTAATACCCAGTGATTACATTTCTTATTTAATACCCAGTGATTACATTTCTTATTTAATACCCAGTGATTACATTTCTTATTTAATACCCAGTGATTACATTTCTCATTTAATACCCAGTGATTATATTTCTCATTTAATACCCAGTGATCACATTTCTTATTTAATATCCAGTGATTATATTTCTCATTTAATACCCAGTGATCACATTTCTTATTTAATATCCAGCGATTACATTTCTTATTTAATACACAGTGATTTGATTTCTTTTTTAATACCCAGTGACTTCTTATTTAATGCCCACTGGGTCTCTGGGCTTCTCTATGCAATGCAGGCAGATTATGGCTGGTGGGAGGGGCCAGCAGGGGGCAGTACAGAGCTTCCTGAAAACATCCCAGCCCTCTGCTTCAGTGCTCCTCCCAAGAGCCCTCAGCCCTGATTTCGACATTTGGGAGGAGTTATGCAAATATTAATATACTAGGCAGGATGGATTTGCATACAGACCTCCCCAGGTAACGCCCACATGTGATGCTGAGTCTCCATGATTGAAAGAACTGAAATTCAGTAAATAAAAGGGGTGGGCCAGGAACCGGCAGACTGGGGAGGAAAGGGCTAAATGATGCTGGACTTCTTCCAGCCAGGAAATGAGGTGCGGTCTACCTGACTTGCAGCAGTGTTTAATGTTTTTATGCCTCTTTCCTTTTCTTGATTTTCTTAATGAATACCTGAACTGCATTTGTTGGTGTTTTATTTAATCCACCTGGGACTTTATATTAGAATGAATGTTCTAATCTTCCCAGGTGGTGCTAGCAATTCATTTTTTGGCATTTCCTGGGTACTTTTATTGGTTCTTCATAATTGCAGGTCACTGAGACAAGTCCTGCTGGGACTTGCAGTTCCTCTGTGGCTGGCGTTATGGCCTGGCACACCAGTAGATGTGGTATGAGGGGCGATGGGTTCCGTCTCTTTAACAGAGGAAAAGGCGGTGGGGTGAGGAAGGGGTCTGCCCGCTGCTGTGAGTTTTGGCCGGAGGATTTGGCACCAGACTGAGACGCGCAGACCGCCTGGCCATGACCATATAAGGCGACTGACATGCTGGCTCCGGTCCAACGGGACTGCGCTCATCCACATGGAAGGGGCAGCCATGGTCCGGCCCAATGAATACCCTGATCCTGCCCATGGCTGATAGGGGGAATTCTACAATCCTTCCCAAGTGTTACAAATGTCTATGATTATTATTATAGAAACAATGTATCCTCTGTGATAAAACATTACACAAGGCATAGTGGAGTTCAGCATTAGATACAAATATTGACCTGAACAGGAAGGAAAATGTTGGTTATTATAGTAAAATGTAATCAATGAAAACACCGTGACAGACGCCAAGTGCAACTTACATCCAGTCATGTGACCAATGACATCACTGCGCTCCAGATACAAGTTATATTATACAGGAGTGATATCACCGCTTTCCAGATATAAGATATATTATACAGGACTGCCATCACCGCTCTCCAGATATAAGATATATTATACAGGACTGCCATCACCGCTTTCCAGATATAAGATATATTATACAGGAATGACATCACCACTCTCCAGATATAAGATATATTATACAGGAGTGACATCACTGTTCTCCGGATATAAGTTATATTATACAGGATTGACATCACCGCTCTCCAGATATAAGATATATTCTACAGGAGTGACATCACCGCTCTCCAGATATAAGATTTATTATACAGGAGTGACATCACCGCTCTGCATGGATATATATCGTACAGGGGTGACATCACCGCTCTCCAGATATAAGGTATATTATACAGTAGTGACATTGCCGCACTCCAGATATAAGATATATTATACAGGGGTGACATCACCGCTCTCCAGATATACATTATATTATACAGGAGTGACATCACTGCTCTCCAGATATAAGATATATTATACAGAGTGACATCACCGCTCTCCAGATATAACATATATTATGCAGGAGTGACATCACCGCTCTCCAGATATAAGATATATTATACAGGAGTGACATCACCACTCTCCAGATATAAGATATATTATACAGGAGTGAAATCACCGCTCTCCAGATATAAGTTATATCATACAGGAGTGACATCACCACTCTCCAGATATAAGATATATTATACAGGAGTGACATCACTGCTCTCCAGATATAAGTTATATTATACAGGAGTGACATCACCACTCTCCTGATATAAGATATATTATACAGGAGTGACATCACCACTCTCCAGATATAAGATATATTATACAGGAGTGACATCACTGCTCTCCAGATATAAGATATATTATACAGGAGTGACATCACCACTCTCCAGATATAAGATATATTATACAGGAGTGACATCACCACTCTCCAGATATAAGATATATGATCTCTGTATACATTGTTCCTCCATATGTGGAATGCTGTGTTTGGCATCCGCAGCGATGGAACTTATAAATGGTTTATGTGGAATGCACAGATAATTAACCCTTTGAACTCAGAACAGCGGCGTTTATAAACCTCTGGGATGGAAACCGCAGTCTCACCGCCAGCAGTGCGCATATCTACTCTGATGGAATCGCCGCACATAATGAACATTCCAGAAGTGGGGCGGTCTGCGGTTGAGGTTCTTTTTTTAGAACTTACAAGTTGATCTCTTTTGTATAAAGTAGATTTACTGTACATTCATCAAACCTGTATAAAGCCATAATAATCCTTCTTCATGTTTAATATCCTTCCTTACCCCTGCACACCATCTGAAATTTCAGATCATGCTGACTGTCACAGTGAAGCAGATTTTCCTCTGATTGCCCTGCACAGTTCAATGTATAAAGTGGATAAAGGTCCCGCTTCACCTTTAGGACATAACTCCCAATGAGTGAGTGACAGAAAGTGATGGGGGGGGGGTCACAATTTATGTCACTGCTGTTGGTGGTGGAGGAGTTTAGACAAGCTGAATGCCCTACATTGCTGACTTGCTGGGACTTGAGGTTCTTCCTCTGCTGCCTATACCTAACATAATACAATTCATAGATGACATGACATCGTTGTATAAAGTGATAAAATATAATTTAAAGAAAAGTGATAAAATATTGCATTATGTAATATCACCCTCTAACATTGTACAATAGAGAATCAGATATATTGAGATATCATGTTGCAGTAATAAACGCATTACTACAATGCATGACAATGCATGTTACATGCATTGGTGTGATCCTGTGTTATGCACTCTGAATGGTTTCCCAGCTTAGATCGATGACAGACATACAGCAGTGCACAGATATGTAATGATATCACGTGCTGAACACATGAAACGCTGGCAACCATTTTGTTCAAACGTCAGCCATGACAGTTTTAGCTTAAGAGACACACACTGCCAGTATCTCACTCCTTTCCCCCCCTCCCTTCAGGAACGGAATTCCTGAGCTCAAAAGTCACAAAGGTGTCTGGCTTTGTTTGCCAGGCCTTATCATAAAACAATAAACCAGATCCTTTAAGAAGATAGAGCAGGATGCTCTGAAATAATGAGTGTCGTAAAAAAGGGGTATTCAGGCAGAAGTGACTTTCAGTGACCCCTATCCCTAATGCAAAATATACCCAGGATTCATAAACCCAGACAGGAACGTGTCACCTTAACAAAAAGTACATGGTTGAATGCGGAATTTTACACTGAACCAATTAAGTCCAAACACCCATAGACCCGATCATATGGGGAACCACTGGTAACTTTTCTTCCTCCTAGAGTAATTAAATATTGGCAACCTGTCATGTTTGGACTTATTTTAATGCAACTTTTATGCTGAGCTAGAATTCCTTAGTTTTGGGACTGTACCTTGGTCACATTCCGAGATATGATATTGATACAGAAAATTCTATATCAGGGAGGGTTGTTGTTCCATGATCCACTGCGGACAGCCCACGGGCCCTCCTTACCCATGTGAGTGGTCAGGGGCATGTGGCCCCACCCCTTTGCTTCCAGAGAAAAGGGGAATAGACAGGTCGGTCCTCAGTTCTCACTTTATCAGCAAAGAACAAACATCTGAGAACCTGTGGGACTCATCGACAAATCTCTGTTCAATCATGGACATTAACTCCAAGTATCTTTCTCCCTTCCATTCTGCCTTATCTCTTTGCTGCTGTATATTATGTCTTCAATTGCTTTGTAACACCATTTTTCTGTTAATATTTTATCTGCACCAATTTTGACCTTTTCATTATTAAACCTTATTCCGAAAAGTGTTAATCTTGTCCCTAAAGCTCCTTTTTTTAAAATTCTTTATTTAAAAATCGGGGAATTATACAAAGACCATCAGTAAAAGAAAGAAAAAATTCAGGTGCACCAAAACAACAATTACAGATACAGCTCAACATAATTAGTATTTAAACCACATTAGAGTTCTTAATGCATGCTATAACGAACCTGTTGCCTGAAGAAGTGCTACTGTTTAGGATAAATCATCAGAATATGTCTGTGGTGACCGCATGTGTTACAGGCGATTATTCTAAAATCATAATTGGTATTGCTAAAATCTCGAGTTCCTCTTGCTCGGTCCAAAAGAAGAGGTGGTGGTGATGGCAGTGAAAGGCTTAATTGTTTAAATTAGCCAGGTGACAATCGCTCTCAGGCTGCTGGCACCTAGATTGTGGTCCTGCAAGCTGGAAAATCTTTGTGCTGGATGCAGCTGAGAGTGGCATTGTTATGTTCGTGACAAGCGCGGTTTGAGGTTGGGTGGTCCTCTGTCACCAGTTAGTGCAGAGGGCAAGGATCTGATACCCGCGTTCGTCACAAGATACAATGCACATTAAGGCTCCGTTCACACTTGTGCGACTTGTCATGCATCTTTGGACACATAAAGTCGCATTTCAAGTCACAGCCCATTGGTTTCAATGGCACCCAATCCAATCGATGCGACTTAAAGTTGCAGTGACTTTAAAAAAGGTTCCTGCACTACTTTTATGCGACATTCTTGCGACGTGAGTGGCAGAGAGTGTGAAGTCCCATGAAAGTCGCATCACGGTGGAAATTGTGTGACTTTGTAGTCACACTAGTGTGAACCGAGCCTTAGAGTAGATTGACACCAGCTGTGGAGACGACTTCAGCGCAGTCACTGTGCAGGCACTGTGTGTTGAGAAAAATACTGCATGCAGAACTTTTTATCAGCTCAGTGCAAGGCAATCCACTGCTTTGCACTGCGTGGCCGGCAATTTAACTTTATGAGATGTCTGGGTGACATCTCAATAAAGTTTGTTTAAAAAAAAAAAAAGCAACGCAGCAGCCCTAACTCATGTTCGTTTAATGCACCACAGCTGACCAGGCCCTTAGACCCCTTTGACACTGAGCGGATCCGCTCAGAGGGGTCCGCCAGCTCAGCGGGAGATCGTTCCGATGATCTCTGCTGAGCCGACGGATGACAGCTCAGTCTCTGCATTCTGTGCAGGGATGGATCTGTCAGCTCCCCACTCTCCTCTATGGGGAGATCGGATGGAAATGGGTCCACCTGTCCGTTTTCATCCAATCCGATCTGCTAGAGGGATGGGTGAATCGTATCACCCATACGTCTATTTTGAGCGGATCATAGTGGATCGGATGTCAGCAGACACATCTCCGCTGACATCCGACTGCCCATAGAGGTCTATGGGTGGCCCGCTCGGATCCGTCTGAAAAACTGACAAGCGAATCCGAACGGTCCTATCGTGTGAAAGGGGCCTAACAGATCCCATCCACGATCCTAATCTCCGATGTCTCATTCGGTATTGGCTGTGTACCAATGCGTCTCCAAGCCCCGCCTCGCACGATTATTCACCTGGATTTTATCAGAAGCCAAATATGCATTAAAAAATATAAGGCTCCATTCACACCTATGCATGTTGCTTTTGTGATTGTTGCTGTGCTTTTTCCATTTTTTTTTACCTCAATTTATCATTTTTTATGCTTTTTCTTTTAGGCTCCATTCACACCATGGCGTGCCGCGACTCTGTGTGATTTTACCACGATTCGTCGGGCAACAATCGCAGCAAAATCGCACCACGATTTTGGTGCCTTTCAAAGTAACGGGGATCACAAGGATGTCCCACGATTTGCACTGTTTCCGAACCCCGCCTAGAATTGCGCCGATTGGCACCCACAAAACAGAACGCCATGGTGTGAATGGAGTCTTAGGCAAATTTGTTGCTGGGCAGATTTGAAAATTCAAATTTGTGGCAATCCCCAGTAAAAACGCATTAAAAACACACTTCATGCTTTTCTGCTGCTTCTCCATTGAAGTCTATTGAACCAAAAAAGCAAAAAAAGCAGTGTTTTGCATTTAACCACTTGCCGACCATGAGATTGACGGCGACAAAGTGGCTCAATAACGCAAACCGCCGTCATACGATGGTGGCTGCGAGATCGCGCACTGTGAGCGCGTGCGCGCCTCCGGAGGCACGCACGCTCACTGTGTCCGGGGGGGCCAGGGAGCGGGTGCGGCGGACTCGATCTCCGCCGGCTACCCGCGATGCCCCCCCCAGAGTGAAAGAACGGAGGTCCGTGTAAGTAAACACGGACCTCCATTCTGTGAGAGGGGGAAGGGCTGTGATCACAGCCTTCCTCTACATGGAAGCTGTGGTCACTTCCCTTCCCCTGCTAGGACAGCCCACGCACAGTTAGAACACGCCCAGGGAACACAGTTAACCCTTAGAGCGCCCCCTGCAGGTTAAACCCTTCACTGCCAATGGCATTTACACAGTAATCAGTGCATTTTTATAGCACTGATCGCTGTATAAATGCCAATGGTCCCAAAAAAGTGTCAAAATGGTCAGACATGTCCGCCTAAATATCGCAGTACCGCTAAAAATCGCAGATCGCTGCCATTACTAGTAAAAAAAATAAATAAAAACCCCAGAAATTAATTCTCATCGTCCGTAAACGCGGCCACTTTTGCGCAAACCAATTCATAAACGCCGATTGCGATTTTTTTTATCACAAATATGAGGAAGAATATAAATCGGCCAAAACCGATGAAAAAAAATGTTTTTTTGGATTTTTTTTTGTATTTTTATCTTAGCAAAAAGTAAGAAATTTGGGTTTTTTGCAAAATTGTCGCTCTTCTTTTGTTTATAGCGGTGATCAGAAATGACGTAGCGGTGATGAAATACCACCAAAAGAAAGCTCTATTTGTGGGAAAAAAAGGACGCAAATTTTGTTCGCGTACAACGTCGCACGACCGCGCAATTGTCAGTTAAAGCAACGCAGTGCCAAATCGCAAAAAGGGCTCTGGTCCTAAAGTGTGAAATCCTTCCAGGGCTGAAGTGGTTAAAAAAAGTCCCTGACTCTTTCCAAAAACGCAGAGGCACAAAGATGCATTGATGAGAACGTGTTTCATAGGAACCTCCATTCACACCTAAGCGTATTGATTTACTGGCGTTTTATTGGGCTTTTTTAAAGCTTTTTTGCAGCTTTTTACAAGCTTTTTTTAAAACCGCTTTAGCGTATTACAAGCATTTTACAGCTTCAGGCTTCTTTGCTTAGCCAATAGCAAGCACTAGGGGGAGGAGAGGAAGAGGAAATTAGGCTTTGTTCACACCTAGGCATCCCAGATTGCGGGCATATCACTGTGATTCTGCCCACAAATCCCAAATTGCCGCAAAACTTGTGATCTTGTTACTCTCAATGGCACCCCAATTGCACCGCAATTTTGCCACCATTGTCGTCCGACAAATCGTGGCAAATTAGTGCAAACAAAATCACAGGATGTCTGCTGCCCAAAAGAATCTCCGGAACCATTGGGGTGCCTTTGAAAGTAATGGGATCGCAAGCACATCCCACGTTTTGCAGCGATTAGGGAATCGCTGGCAGAATTGCGGAAATTCTGCCTGCGATCCAGAACACCTAGGTGTGAACGGAGCCTTAGGCGGAGAGCTTGTATAATGCTTGTAATCTGCCAAAAAGAAGCTCTTGTACTTTTTTGAGCGTTTTGCTTGGGGTGACAGAGCGCTCAGATGTGAACAGGGGCCATTGAAATGAATGGGATTTGGCTTGTTTAGCATTTTTGCGCTACAAGCTAGAGGCTGGGTTCACACTTATGCAATGTCAGACATCGCATGTGATTTGCACCACATTGCTGTGCAGATCACATGCAATGTCTGTGTGATGCGAATTCAGCCATACAAGCCATGGCTGAAATCGCATCACATTTGCACCAAAATAGCGCAAGACACTTTTTTGTGGTCCGCACTGGAATCAGATCGCATGGGTGTTCAGACTCATGCGATCCGATTCCATCCAATTTCACAGTTCACACTGTTCTGGGGGTGTCATTAACTTTATATTGACACCCACAGCGGTTCACAGATAGCAGTGTGAACCGCCTGTGAGTCAGATGTGATGCAGGAACCGGCACAGGAATTGCTGTGGTTCCCGTATTATAGCACAATTGTGAACCGAGCCTGAAGCAGAGAATCACTCAGGTGAGAATGCGGCCTAATAACACTGGATAATATAATGTTATAAACCAAACTAAAACTTTACAACACACAGTATATTACAACTGATGGTGACAATTTCCAACATACAGAGTTTAACCTGTTGCCGACCGCCACACATACATTTACTGCGGGACGGTGGCTCCTCTGTGCAGAATCATAGGTACGTGATTCTGCACCTCTGGGTCTGCGGTGCGCATGTGTGCCACCACGTGTGCCACCAGTGACCTGCTTCCCCCGATGTATGCCGGGACCTGCAGGCCGTTCCGACAGAGGCAGAATGGCAGTCTGCCTATGTAAACAAGGCAGATCACCGTTCCGTTAATAGGGAAGACAGAGATCCTGTGTTTCTGCTAAGCAGGAACACAGATCTCTGCCTTTCCACAGTCAAAGCACCTCCCACACAGTTTGCAAGCACTTTCTAGGAACATATTTAACCCTTTGATCGCCTATGATGTTAACCCCTTCCCAGCCATCATCATTAGTACAGTCACAGCAGGGCCGGACTGGGAATAAAAACCAGCCCTGTAAATAATTTCATACCAGCCCCATAGCATTATTATACCAGCCCAACCGCATAACGTCATTATTTTCTTTCTGTTCATAAAAGGCAAAATCATGCATTTTAAAGCACATTTGAAGAGTTTATTATATATAGATAAGACAGATATGATAGCACATAGGGCTTTATATACAAGAGCAAATTCTGGTTAAAAGTGGAGCAATAATCAAGGGGGGCCCCAGGAACTCTGGTAATGTGGGGGGGGGGACTCTGGTGACCAGAGAACACCTTCCGCAGAAAGAATACACTAAGGTAAGGGGGGTTACTGATATAAGGGGGAAATCTTTATATCAGAGCCCCTTTACATTATTGTATTCACTCCCCCCTTATATCACTGACCCCCCTCAGACTGGCCTGGCAGCACTTTAACTGACCTCCTCCTCCTGGTGCACCATGCAGGGCTCCAGCTGGGTGGCTCTGGTTTTATCCTATAGTCTCCTCTCCAGTCCACACACATCTGACTTCCCCCATGACTCCCATCCCAGCGGCTCTCCCACTCTTGACTTTTCTCCAGACTCCCCCCTTAGAGACTGCAGACATGATAAAAGACAAGAGATGGTCAGAGACTGAGGACATGATACAAGAGACGGTTAGAGACTGAGGACATGATACAAGAGATGGTCAGAGGTTGTGGACATGATACAAGAGATGGTTAGAGACTGAGGACATGATACAAGAGACGGTTAGAGACTGAGGACATGATACAAGAGACGGTTAGAGACTGAGGACGTGATACAAGAGATGATTAGAGACTGAGGACATGATACAAGAGAGATTGGTAGAGGACATAGTAAAGGCTTCGGATAATGGTAGAGAACATAGTACAGGAGTCAGAGATTGGTAGAGATCCTAGTACAGGTGTTGGAGACTGGTAGAGAACATAGTACAAGTGTCAGAGATTGGTAGAGAACATAGTACAGGAGTCAGAGATTGGTAGAGAACATAGTACAGGAGTCAGAGATTAGTAGAGAACATAGTACAGGAGTCAGAGATTAGTAGAGAACATAGTGCAGGAGTCAGAGATTGGCAGAGAACATAGTACAGGAGTCAGAGATTGGCAGAGAACATAGTACAGGAGTCAGAGATTGGTAGAGAACATAGTACAGGTGTTGGAGACTGGTAGAGAACATAGTACAGGAGTCAGAGATTGGCAGAGAACATAGTACAGGAGTCAGAGACTGGTAGAGAACAGAAAATAGTACAGACGTCAGAGATTCCCCCCTCAGACCTCTTTTCAGTTCTCACCCTCTCGGCGACCCTACCCTCAGTACCCCCTTCAGTCTACACACACCTGACCTCTCCTCTGATATCCTATTTTGGTCTCGGTGGGTCGACCTCGGGACGTACCACGTGGTCCTCCTCCTCCAGT
>BLSH010050125.1:1781369-1795860 GCA_018402905.1 Glandirana rugosa
CTCCCTTCCGGTCCCCCCCCCCCCCCATGACTTTACTATTAAGATCAATGGCACAACCATTGGTCCCTCCACACATGCCAGGGTGCTGGGTGTAATCCTTGATTCTAACCTCTCCTTCAGCCCCCACATCCAATCACTGGCTAAATCTGCCGCCTTAACCTCTGCAATATCTCCAGAATTCGCCCTTTCCTGACTAACGACACCACAAAACAACTTATTCACTCCTTGGTTATTTCCCGCCTTGCCTACTGCAACTCCCTCCTCACCAGCCTACCGTTACACCGACTATCCCCCCTTCAATCTATTATGAATGCCGGCTAGATAGACTAATACACCTTATTAACCGATCCGTGGCTGCTGCTCCTCTCTGCCATTCCCTTTCACTGGCTTCCCCTACCCCACCGTGTAAAATTTAAAATACTAACCACAACATACAAGGCCATCCACAACACTGCCCCCAGCTACATCACCAATCTGATCTGCAGATATCACCCAAATCGTCCTCTCTGCTCCTCCCAGAACCTCCTGCTCTCTAGCTCCCTTATTACCTCCTCCCATGCTTGCCTACAGGACTTCTCCAGAGCCTCTCCCAACCTCTGGAACTCCCTGCCCTGGTATGTCTGATCAGCCCCTACCCTGTCCACCTTGAAAAAAACTCACTTATTCAGGGAAGCCTATCCCTCACCCACCTAAGAACTGTACCTGAGCCAGCACCATCAACCCATCCCCCACAGCTACTACCTTTTTTACCACCACCCCCTCCCTTTAGAATGTAAGCTCCACGAGCAGGGCCCTCCTGTATTGAACTGTATTGTAATTGTGCTGTCTCCCCACTCTACATTGTAAAGCGCTGCATAAACTGTTGGCGCTATATAAATCATGTATAATAATAATAAGCTTGTGTTTCTGCTAAGCAGAAACACGGATCTCTGTTTTTTTTTAGTCAAAGCACCTCCCACAAAGTTAGAAAGCACCTCCTAGGAACACATTTAACCCTTTGATTGCCCCTGATGTTGACCCCTTCCCTGTCAGTGTAATTTTTACAGTGACAGTGCATTTTTTAAGCACTGATCACTGTATTGGTGTCCTTAAAGTGTCATTAAGTGTCAGATTTGTCCGCCGCAATGTCGCAGTTCTGCTAAAAATCGCTGATTGCCGCCATTACTAGTAAAAAATATATTAAAAAAGTCCCTAAATCTATCCCATCGTTTGTAGTCATTATAACGTTTGCGCAAACCAATCAATATGCACTTATTAGAATTTTTTTAACCAAAAATATGTAGCAGAATACATATCGGCCCAAATTGATGAAGAAATTCAATTTTTTACATTTTTTCATTGGATATGTTTTATAGCAAAAAGTAAAAAATATTGTTTTTTTTCCAAAATTCTTGCTCTTTTTTTATTTATAGCGCAAAAAAATAAAAACCGCAGAAGTGATCAAATACCACCAAAAGAAAGCTCTATTTGGGTACAACGTTGCACGACCGCGCAATTGTCAGTTAGGCTGGGTTCACACTATTGAGAATTGGATGCGGATTTCTCTGTGAGTAGATTGTGACCGGCTCTCTATGGAGGCAGTTCCCACATCTCCGGAGGGGCTCTGGGGTGAATTGCGCAGGAGTCCTGAGCGTCTTCTGGTCTGTTTTCAGGTCCAATTCAGACAAAATTTCAGGCTGAAATCGGACCTGAAACGTTGAATGGAGACGCACCGGAGTCGCTCTGTGCTGCGGTGTGAACCCAGCGTTAAAGTATCACAGTGCCGTATAGCAAAAATGGCCTGGTCATGAAGGGGGTAAACTTTCCGGAGCAGAAGTGGTTAAAAGAAAGGTGACACTGCTTATTCCATGCCAGAAAAGCTTTCTATCATAATTCAAAGATACAATCAATATACCCAACATATAAATCGACACTAAACAGTATATAAAAGTATAATATCACAAATTAGGCAATGAGATGCACCACAGACACTTTTATAACACAATAAGAAGTAATAAAATAGGAATTTATAAATTTTATTATTATCTATTAGGAATGTTTTTGACGTATTAAATATATAATATGAGGACACACAATCAATCTAACACCCCAGGATCGATATTTTCAATCCAATAAGGTTTGATAATCTGATCCCTTCTGTATTGATCTGTATTGTATTTGTACTGTCTGCCCCCGTGTTGTAAAGCGCTGCGCAAACTGTTGGCGCTCTATAAATCCTGTGTAATAATAATAATGACAGTCACATGGCTGGAAATAAGGATCGCTACCCTTGTGTTGAAGCTTTGTGGACTGAGCCTGATATATAACATAAATATTCCAATAATGTCAATATGACATCACAGATTGGCCGCCGGTTGCTCTGTCATTATTTGGAACATTCCAAGTAAATATGAAGTTTCTTTGGGACGTTGAGAAAAGTTTGTGGAACATCTGGGAACGCTTTGCGCTTTTTTAAACAGTTTTCGGCAAAAAAGATTGAGGGGGACGCGGGGGGGATTAGAGAAATCCATTAGTGAGATGGATGATTTACTGGGATAATTGGCGGTTCCTCCCCTCTAGCCTGGTGCCCCCCTCCAGGGCCCATGGCACCACACTGGGCCTGGCCGCGCTCTCACACATCATGTGCTTCTTATTAAATTGTTTCCAGGTTGGGCCGAGCGTCCTGTCAGCGCGGATGGCGTGTTTGTACAATCTGCACCATTGCACAATGACCCCCCCGGCCTTTCTAATGACACGCTGCACAACATGGGGCCATTCAATAATAAACAACGGTAATTACAGAGATGGTCGCAATGGGAGGAGTTCAGCTTCATTTGCTGTAATAGCCCCGGAGGGCCGATGACCCTGACACCAGGCGTATTTAGACATGAAATTAGGAAAATTAATTATATTAAACCTAAAGTGAGGTTAAGCTGGTGGTTTCAGTATTGTATTTGCGCCCGATTTCTCTAGAATGGCCCATGAGCTGGAAATGGCGCTATGGATTTCCCGGAGCACTTAAAGCGTCCCCGTTCATCGCTTCAGGTCCGATTTCAGTCTGGATTTTTGGCTGAATTCGGACCTGAAATGGACCAAAAGACACACAGGACTCCTGTGCAATTTCGCACCAGAGCTGCAGCGGAGATATGTGAACCGGCTCCATGGAGAGCCAGTCAAAATCGCCTGCTTCCTGCATCAAATTCACAATAGTATCAACCAAGCCTAATGCACTAAAGCAGGGATCTCCAAACGTTGCTTTCCCATATCTGGCCCTTGGGTCACTATTCCATTTGCTGACACCAACAATGGGGCATAATTCCTGTTACTGACACCAACAATGAGGCACTATTTCTTCCACTGATACCATCAAAAGGGCATAATTCCTCCCACGGACACCAACGATGGAGCATAATTGCTTCCATCCAACACTAATGATGGGTCACAATTCCTCCAATGACTCCAACAATAGGGCACTATTCCTCCAATGACTCCAACACTGGGGCACTATTCCTCCAATGACTCCAACACTGGGGCACCATTCCTCCAATGACTCCAACAATGCGGCACTATTCCTCCAATGACTCCAACAATGCGGCACTATTCCTCCAATGACTCCAACAATGGGGCACAATTCTTCCCACTGACATCAATGATGGGGGACTACAATTCCCACTGGCACCAAAGATAGGGCATTGTTTACTCCCCACTGGACACCAGAACATCTTCCCACTGGCCCTAATATGGCTCCCCTAAAGTCAGGAGGACAGTAAAGTGGCCCTACGTAAATGATATGAAATTGATATCAACGATGGGCCACTAATCCCCCCACAGACTCCAACTATGGGGCACTATTCCTCCGACTGACACCACCAAAAGGGCACAATTTCTCCCAATGACACCAACTATGGGGCAGAATTCCTTCCATTGACACCAACAATGGGACACTATTCCTTCAATGACTCCAACACTGGGACACTATTCCACCAATGACTTCAACACTGGGACACTATTCCTCCAATGACTCCAACAATGAGACACTATTCCTCCAATGACTCCAACAATGAGACACTATTCCTCCAATGACTCCAACAATGAGACACTATTCCTCCAATGACTCCAACAATGGGACACTATTCCACCAATGACTTCAACACTGGGACACTATTCCTCCAATGACTCCAAAAATGGGGCACTATTCCTTCAATGACTCCAACAATGGGTCACTATTCCTTCAATGACTTCAACACTGGGGCACTATTCCCCCAATGACTCCAACAATGGGGCACTATTCCTCCCATGACTCCAACAATGGGGCACTATTCCTCCAATGACTCCAACAATGGGGCACATCAATGATGCAGGACTACAATTCCCACTTGCACCAAAGATAGGGAATGTTTACTCCACACTGGATACCAGGACAACTTCCCACTGGACCCACTTAAGTTGGAAGGACAGTAAAGTGGCCCTATGTCATTTATTGGGATTTTATGTGATAGACCACATAAGTGGCACATAATTGTGAAGTGGAAGGAAAATGATGAATGATTTTCACATTTTTTTTACAAATAAATATGTGAAAAGTGTGGAGTGCATTTGTATAGCGCCCCCCTGAGTCAATACTTTGTAGAACCGCCTTTACCTGCAATTACAGCTGCAAGACTTTTTGGGGATGTCCCTACCAGTTTTGCCCATCTAGAGAGGACATTTTTGCCCATTCTTTTTGGCAAAATACCTCAAGCTCTCTCAGATCAGATGGAGAGCAATTTTCAAGTCTTGCCACAGATTCTCAATTGCCCAGCCTGTCAGTTTAGGTGGATGTCCAAGTCTTGGTAGGTTTGCAGGTGTGCCATATTCTTCCCATTTTCGGATGATGGATTGAACAGAGCTCCGTGAGATGTTCAAAGCTTGGGATATTTTTTATAACCTAACCCTGCTTTAAACTTCTCCACAACTTTATCCCTGACCTGTCTGGTGTTTTCCTTGGCCTTCATAATGCTTTTTGTTTGCTAGGGTTCTCTAACAAACCTCTGAAGGCTTCACAGAACAGCCGTAATTATACTGAGATTAAAGCGATTGTAAACCTTCATATGTTGTCCCTTTAAAATAACAAACATGTCATACTTACCTTCCTCTGTGCAGTGGTTTTGCACCGAGTGGCCCCGAACCTCATCTTCTGGGGTTCTCCAGCGGTGTTCCTGGGTCCTCCTCCGCATCGAGTGACTCGTCAGGGAAAGCTCCCGTGTATTCACGCAAAAAGCGGGACTCGGCCATGAGACTTTACAACCACTTTAAATCACACACAGGTGGACTCTGTTTACTAATTAGTTGACTTCTGAATGCAATTGGTTCCGCTAGATTTTAGTTAGGGGTATCAGAGTAAAGGGGCTGAATACAAATGCCCCCCCACACTTTTCACATATCTATTTGTAAAAGATTTTGAAAACCATTTATCATTTTCCTTCCACCTCAAAATTATGCGCCACTTTGTGTTGATCTATCACATAAAATCCATTTACATTTTTGTTTGTAACATGACAACATGTGGACAATTTCAAGGGGTATGAATACTTTTTCAAGGCACTGGAGCTCTACATGGCCGTAATTTACTTTAAATGGTGTCTTTCATTGATAAATTCAGTCCTCCCACGCAGGGTGCCGATCTCTGCTTCTTTTGAACAGCCCTGAATATGAAGCCAGGGAGTTCCCTGATTCCAAACTACAAACAGAAAAATGTGTGCTAATACCCATACAACAGAGCTCCCGGGTGCTCGATTCACAGTTGTTGGCTGAGTAGAATAATGTAGCAAAGATGATCCTCACACCGGTTTCTGCTCTTAGGAAATCTTCATTTTATTGGAAAGCCAAAATGTGCAAACGCAGATAAAATCAGTTGACATGTTTCAGCCTATAAGGCCTTAGTCATAACCCATGTTATGACTAAGGCCTTATAGACTGAAACATGTCAACTGATTTTATCTGCGTTTGTACATTGTGGCTTTCCAATAAAATGAAGATTTCCCAAGAGCCGAAACCGGTGTGAGGATCATCTTTCCTACAGTTCACTGATTGCAGCATTGCCCTATTAATTGGAACCCAAGCTACATAAATGGAGCATGAGAGGGAGGTTGCAAAGCACACAGTCACTGACAAGAAGCTGCAGGCCTGAGCAAAAACACTATGAAACGCATGCTGAAACTAAAACTGAAAAACTAAAATCTGAATAAAAGTAAACCAGGCTTTTGGACTTCTGCGCAGGTGTAGTGTTTTTCGAGATCACAATATTTCCTCAAGTGTTTATTGCCCCCAGGTTGACAAAAAAGAGAGAATTTTTCATTTTTAGTTTAAAGTGGTTGTAATGTGGGCACACTCAGGTCAGGGACTTGGCATAGGACAGATACACATGGGGATGTGCATGGAACTGACAGTTACTGGTATTATGATGGCATCACAGGACCAAGACACAGAAGGAAGGCAACATTCATGTACAGCGCCCAAATGGAATGTGCGCAATATGGAGAAAACTGTAGAGGAAGGAGCTCTGTATTCAGAGTCTGGGCCAGACTGGGGCCCTGGGATGGAGGTTTTGTCTCTCTCTACATCTGGGGGCCTCCAAAGAGGAGAAGATAAAGAGGGTGAGGAGGAGGGGGAGATGGAGGTGAAGATTAATGCCGAATTCCTGACATTCCAGCCAGAGGAATCTTCTCCCTCTCTGCTGCTTCCAGGGACAATGGCTGAGGCTGCATCTCTCACATCTCCATGTAAAAATCCAACCTGGGAAATAATCATCCCTGGAAAAGTCTGGCTGACCCTTAAAATCCCATTCACAGTCTATTAAAGCAGAACTCCAGCCAAAATAACATGATAAAAATAAATAGCCCCTTAAAGAATAAAGTAAAAAAAAACAGTTTTTGCTGCTAAATTCATTTTTAATATGGATCTCTCACATGCAGTACTTATTTTCCACCACAAGATGCCCTCATTCTGATGGCCAGCATCATCCTGCCCACTTCCTCTGAGCTCAGGTCATCCTGGACCGACTCCCTAGCTTGTGATTGGACAGAAAAGGAGAAGGACTGTGATGAGCTCATCTCTCTGTCACTCTGCTCTCTCCTCCCTTCAGCATGCTTCTTGTCAGCGCATGAACTGATTGGCTCTGTGTGCTGCTTCTTCTGCTCACACTTGCTGTATAGAGACTCAGGATACTGATACCAAGTCACATTCAGAGACTAACACTGCTTGTATTTAAAAATACATTTATCGATGTATTAATGATTACATTAACTGCTTGCCGACTGCCTCACTTAGGAGTACAGCGGCAGAGTGGCTCTCCTGTGCTGGATCACGTATTTTGCACCATAGGTGTGCGCAGCTCTTGCAATAGGATGTGCACCCCAAACCTCAAACACACATGTCTGTGTGTGTATGTGTATACATATATATAGAGCAGAACCTCGGATTGCAAGTAACGCGGTATACGAGCGTTTCGCAATACGATCTGTTTTTTTTTTTTAAATCCTTACTCGGTTTGCGAGCGCTGTTTGGATTCAAGCCTCTTTGCATGCAATACCGTATGTGGCCAGAGGTGCGGGGCTGCTGGTGAGGCCCGGAGACGCTCGGAAATACCGAAAGTGTCAACAGTTTCCAAGCGTTTCCGAGTGTTTTCGAGCCTCACCAGCGCCCCTCTGGCCACATACAGTACTGCATACACCAGCGCCCCAGCACCTTTTGACCACATACAGTACTGCATACACCAGCGCCTCCGCACCTCTGGCCACATACAGTACTGCATACACCAGCGCCTCCGCACCTCTGGCCACATACAGTACTGCATAGACATGCAGTCATTGTGGAACGAAACATCTGAGTTTCCATTGTTTCCTATTGGAAAACTTGCTTTGATATACAAGTGTTTTGGATTACAAGCATTCTCCTGGAACAGATTATGCTCTGTCGGCCAATGTATAGTACAATACAGAGCTCTGTCCTGTTAGCGGGGATGTGTCAGCTTTTGTTTCCCTGCAAAGGAGAGAATAAAATCCAGCACATCCCTTAGTGAAAGCACCTCACAGTACACACAAACACCGGTTGGCACACATTTCACCCTTTGAACACCCTTAGATGTTTAATCCTTTCCCAGCCAGTGTCATTAGTACAGTGACAGTGCATATTTTTAGCACCGATCACTATATAAGGCCCCTTTCACACTTGTGCGACTTGTCCTGCGTCTTGGGACTGCAAAGTTGCATGACAAGTCGTACCCCATGATTTCCAAAGAGTACCATTCACATCTGTGCGACTACAAGTTGCAGCAACTTCAAAGTAGCCCCTGCACTACTTTGGACAGACTTGGATGCGACTTGAGGTTCATAGACCTCACAGGCATTGCTTCAAGTCGTGTAAAAGTCACATCAAAGTCACGTGACTTTCAGATCATACAAGTGTGAAAGGGACCTTAGTGTCACTGGTTCCCAAAAAGTGTCAAAAGTGTCAGTTAGTGTCTGATTGTCCACCATACTATCGCAGTCCTGCTATAAGTCGCTGATCGCCACCATTACTAGTATAAAAAAATTCCAGTATATATCCCACAATTTGCAGGCGCTATAACTTTTGTGCAAATCAATCAATATACACTTATTGGGATTTTTTTACCACAAATAAGTAGCAGAATAAAATATTGACCTAAATTTATGAAGAAATTCAATTTTTTATATTTTTTTATTGGATGTGTTTTATAGCAGAAAGTAAAAATTAGTCTTTTTTCAAAACTTCCAGTCTTTTTTTGCTTATAGCGCAAAAAATAAAAAATCCAGAGGTGATCAAATACCACCAAAAGAAAGCTCTATTTGTGCGAAAAAAATTATATAAATTTAATTTCTCTACAGCGTTGCACGACCGCGCAATTGTCAGTTAAAGTAACGCAGTGCCAAAAAGCAAAAACTGGCCTGGTCGTGAAAGGGGGTAAATCTTCCGGAAGGCAAGTGGTTAATTTGCATCTTTTAACAGTTGGTCGCTTCAGCTTTAATCAATCGTTTTTGGAGCTTTTTAAACTAAAAAAAAAAAAAAAAAGAGAAAATGACAAATGCAGGAAACACTGTTTAGTACATGTTCTAAATAAAACGTCATTTAAAGGGCCAGTCCACCCAAAAGTATTATTATAGTTCTAGGTGGAGTGCAGTGAACTGAGTCAGTCCCTGGCTTCTTATAGGTCTTGGATGCTCCAACAGTGCAATCCTTTCTCCATAATTCCCTGCTCTGCTCCCATCCACCTGGGGGAAGTGACTGTCCACACCCACCTTTGTGTATTCCCAACCCCCGCTTGGGCATCCTCGCCCACCTTTGTGTGTTTCGGCTCCTCTTCTTACATTCTCCATAGAAAATAAATAAAACAGCAGGGATGATGGGAGCCCCTTATAATGGGGTACAACAAAGAGAGACAGAAGAGATGGTCAAAGGGGTTTAACTCTTCAATCCACTGAACACTGAAATGTCCTTTGTAGGTGGAGTGACCCTTTAACGGCAGGTCGGCTCTCCTGAGTAAATCGCCATCATCTGACGGTGGGCCCAGGATCATGTATTGTGAGCGCGCGCGCACCACCTGAGGCGCGCTCGCACGCTCACTGGCTAACGGGGGAGCCAATCAGCAGTTGGGGCGAACTTGATGTCCACTGGCCATCCACGATTGTTCCCCCACAGTGACAGAACGGGGATCCGTGAATGTAAACAACCGGATCCCCGTTCAGACAGGGGAGTAGAGAGTGATTGCATGTTCCCAGTATATAGGAGCAGCGATCTCTCTCCTCCCCCAGTCCCCACACAGTTAGAACACTGACAGGGAACACATTTAACCCTTTGATCGCCCCTGGTGTTAACCCCTTCCCTGCCAGTGACATTTACACAGTAATCAGTGCATTTTCATAACACTGATCGCTGTATAAATGCCAATGGTCCCAAAAAAGTGTCAAAAGTGTCCGATCTGTCCGCCGCAATATCGTAGTCCCGCTAAAAATCGAAGATTGACGCCATTACCAGTAAAAATTATAAAAAGTAAAAACGCCATAAATCAATTCTCATTGTTTGTAGACGCTATAACTTTTGCGCAAACCAATCAATATGCGCTTATTGGGATTTTTTTTTACCAAAAATATGAGGAAGAATATATATCGGCCTAAATTGATGAATACATTTGTTTTTTTTAATTATATTTTTTTGGATATGTATTATGGCAAAAAGTAAAAAATATTGTTTTTTTTTTTCAAAATTGTCACTCTTTTTTTGTTTATAGAGGAAAAAAATAAAAACCGCAGAGGTGATCAAATACCACCAAAAGAAAGCTCTATTTGTGGGAAAAAAAGGACGTCAATTTCGTTTGGGTACAACGTCGCACGACCGTGCAATTGTCAGTTAAATCGACGCAGTGCCGAATCGCAAAAAGTGCTCTGGTCAGGAGGGGGGTAAATCCTTCCTAGGCTGAAGTGGTTAAGGTTGGAATCTGCTTGATTCCGCCTTCCTTTCTTTCTGTACTCAGAGGAAATTATGAAATTACATAAAATAAAAATAGGATTTACTTCTTTAGCAGGAAGGGGTTTGTGCATTCTGATAAAAATGTTGGCTGCTATGTTGTCTGCTGTGTGCCATGTACTGCACATGAGGTGACTTGGAGCGCCCCCTGGTGGAGATAATAATGGCTGAGCCTCCCATTCAGATATCAAGGAGGACATGGAGAATGGGGAGGGACTGCAATGTCTATAATTTACCTGGAAGGGTTTGTTTTACCCCAAAGCGGAGTTCCACTCATTTTTAATGTTTATTTAAAGTCAGCAGCTACAAAAAGTGTAGCCGCTGACTTTAAATAAACAGCCACTCACCTGTCCCATGGTCCAACGATGCAGCCGCCCGAAGCCTCGCTCCTCTCCCCCGCCTCTCCGCGGTGCTGTCATTGCAAGTGGGGGGTGGGCACCCGGCTGTGACAGTTTGCAGCTTCACAGTGCATGTGCGAGTCACGCTGCGCCTTGTCAATGGCCGGGCAATCTTCTGGGACTTGTGATGTGTTCCAGAAGATTGCAGAGAGGGACGGGGAGAGGAGGAGTCGCCTAGGTGGTCAAAACTAGGTACCCACTCCCCTCGACAAAAATGCCACACCAAATGTGGCATGTCAGGGGGTAAGAAGTGCTTAAAGGGAACGTTTCACTTTTGGGTGGAGCTCCACTTTAACAGAGCTGGAGATACACTTTAAATATATCAACATCAGTATTCACAAATATGGAGAACAGATTAACCCACCGGTATTCCCAATCCTATGACCAAGACATAGAAGACTTGTTACATTGTATTCTTTTCTCATAGAAGACTCTTTGCATTGTATTCTTTTCTCATAGAAGACTTGTTACATTGTATTCTTTTCTCATAGAAGACTTGTTACATTGTATTCTTTTCTCATAGAAGACTTGTTACATTGTATTCTTTTCTCATAGAAGGCTTGTTACATTGTATTCTTTTCTCATAGAAGACTTGTTACATTGTATTCTTTTCTCATAGAAGACTCTTTGCATTGTATTCTTTTCTCATAGAAGACTTGTTACATTGTATTCTTTTCTCATAGAAGGCTTATTACATTGTATTCTTTTCTCATAGAAGACTCGTTACATTGTATTCTTTTCTCATAGAAGACTTGTTACATTGTATTCTTTTCTCATAGAAGACTTGTTACATTGTATTCTTTTCTCATAGAAGACTTGTTACATTGTATTCTTTTCTCATAGAAGACTCTTTGCATTGTATTCTTTTCTCATAGAAGACTCATTACATTGTATTCTTTTCTCATAGAAGACTTGTTACATTGTATTCTTTTCTCATAGAGGACTTGTTACATTGTATTCTTTTCTCATAGAAGACTTGGTACATTGTATCCTTTTCTCATAGAGGACTCGTTACGTTGTGTTCTTTTCTCATAGAGGACTTGGTACCTTGTATCCTTTTCTCATAGACATTCTCACTACCCCTTTTTTCAATGTGCATCCCCATTCATAACCCTTCTCTGATCATGTAGTCCCATTCACCACCCTTCACTGACCATGCAGCCCCATTCACCACCCTTCACTGACCACACAGCCCCATTCACCACCCTTCACTGACTGCGCAGCCCCCTTCACCGTCCTTCTTTGACCACGCAGCCCCATTCACCGACTGTTAGGGCTGGGCTCTTAGCAGCTCCTTTCTCTGTGCTCAGGCTGTGTACTGATCTGTACCATTTTTACCATTACATTAAAGTGTGATTTTTACTGCATTTTCTGTATGATTTATGGTTCCTGACACCGACCTTCTCTTAAGGCACAGCCCCATTTGCAACCTCCTTCTCTGCCCTTTGTTTAGTGTCCTCTCCACCAGGGGTCTCCAACCCTGGGGACGCGACCCGCTGCTGGGCCGCAGCCTCTCTGCAGTCGGGCCGCGAAGGCTGCGCTGTCACATGTGCGGCATGGAGCAGAGAGATGACTTAATCTCTCCTCACCTGCCCCACTTCTCTGCCCTCACAGGGGAGGGGGGGGCAGCTGCAATGTTGGAGGTGAGCGGGGAGCAGAGAGATGACATAATCTCTCCCCGCTCACCGATCTCCTAGCAGGTGTTCTATCAAGAATTCTATGAGGTGCATCTAACTCAGTCGGAACCCACCACTGTAAAGAGGCCTGCCACCAATGCAATGACAATCAACATCTGGTGGCAGGCAGCATGCCAAGTGACAATCCACATCTGGTGGCAGGCAGTGTGCCAAGTGACAATCCACATCTGGTGGCAGGCAGCGTGGCAAGTGACAATCCACATCTGGTGGCAGGCAGCGTGGCAAGTGGCAATCCACATCTGGTGGCAGGCAGCGTGGCAATCCACATCTGGTGGCAGGCAGCATGGCAAGTGACAATCCACATCTGGTGGCAGGCAGCGTGGCAAGTGACAATCCACATCTGGTGGCAGGCAGCGTGGCAAGTGACAACCCACATCTGGTGATATGCGACGGTGGCAAGGGACACGCTCAGGGCTGCCACTGATTCTGCATTATGGTAAGTTGAACTATTTCATTTTGTATTACAATGTAATAATATAAATAATGCGCTTCAATCATCCTGACACCATATCAACCATGGTGCCAGGATGATTGAAGCGCTAAAACGAGCCATTGTCCCGACAAATTGCCTGCAAAAAATCACATAACCCCATGAATCCCCACCCCCCGGGCCTTGGCACAATTTTCTTCCATGCAGTCAGTCCCCCGTGCCAAAAAAGTTGGGGACCACTGCTTTACACCCTCCACTGGAATGGAAGGTGACATATGACCTGAAGGCACAGGGGCCCATCTGGATTAGCTGTTCTGTAAAGCCTCATTAATTATAAGGAATTTTTCCAATATTCTGGTGAAAGCCACATTCACTTCTTTATAAATATACCCCTTTGCTTCATTTCATTACAACAAGCGTGTGACAAATCAGTGTTTCATGAAATCCACCAGGTGGCATCACCGCACTACACCACACTCCCTGCACCACGCCAGGCACTACTCAGCAGGATTTTTCTTAGGGAGGACCCATTTTATAAGGCTCCAGTACCAGTCCAAACATTTAAGTAATAAAAGAAAAAACAAAGTTATAATAAATTATATAGTGAGAGGCTAAAAAAACTGAAAAGGTAGACCAGCACATAGACAGAAGAAGCTGATTCAGCAGATCACCAAAATAACACTTTTATTAACTTGCTGACCTCTGTGTATAACAGACCAGGCCAGAGTGTCTCCCATACTGAAGCCCAGCAGATCACTATAAGAAAGCCAATTTTAGAACATACACACAGTGAGTGATTGATTGGGTGTATATTTGCAACCCCCCTGAAATTAAGTGAACAGTAAAGGGGTCCTTTTGGACTCTTTTAGGGTCAATGGGGGAGTTTTGGAATGGGGGCCCCCTGCTAAACCTCCAGCAGGACCCAGTGAGGATCCTAAATGTACTTACTGGTGAATTAGGGGAGAAAATTCACAACTTTTATGATATAAAATTCCATTATAAGGAAGTATTGAGGGAGCCCCTAACCAGCTGACAATAGAGCAGATCAATTCTTCCAGGTAAATCCTCCATCTGCAGTGAACATTCACCATTGAATGGCCCATTATGGAGCAAATCTCGTCATATGAGGCAATTCCTAGCAATAAAGTTTTAACATTGCACTGGCATGGCGGGACACAGAGAGCAGGGCTGTCTTAATGCATGAGCACCCCTGGGCACTGCCCAGGGGCCCTGGGAGCATGGGGGCCCCAGGATAACCCTGCTTTACATCATACTAACCAACTGTCCAGGATTTTCTGGGATAGTCATGCTTTTTACTAAGCTGTCCCAGGATGGCAGCATCCTGGAGCCTATACTGTGCCCTCCTGACTTTCCCTGTACTGTGTCTTTCTGCCTCCCTCCTGTACTGTGCCCTCCTGATCTTTCCTGTACTATGTCTTTCTGACCCCCCCCCCCCCTACTTTCTG
>BLSH010050125.1:1803491-1858758 GCA_018402905.1 Glandirana rugosa
TTGTGTTTATCGTCCAATACAACGTAAAATAATAAGATGTCCCACCCGGTAAATATACCTATGTGGAATTATTTTACCCTTACCAACCACTATAATTGAAGGACAAACACCGTGTAATCATATACACTCCCCCCTTTGAAAAGTTCTACCCACCACTTTTACCACATTTTATAAGTGGTCAGAAACTTGTAAATAACTCATGAAAGAATAAAGTTACGTTAAAACCAAGCACACCATTGTTTTTCTTGTGAAATTCACAATAAGTTTGATGTGTCACATGACCCTCTTCCTATTGAAAAAACAAAAGTTGGATTCAAAATGGCCACCATTTTCACCACCCATCTTGAAAAGTTTCCCCCCTCACATATACTAATGTGCCACAAACAGGAAGTTAATATCACCAACCATTCCCATTTTATTAAGGTGTATCCATATAAATGGCCCACCCTGTAGAATAATAAAATGCAACATAACCTGCTATTTGTGTTAGTGGAGTCCATTGATCCGATGAGATCACTTGTGCTGCTCCCACCTGTGGAGTTCCCCAAGCGCGGGGCGAAGGAACACATGAAAGTTGTTGTGTCTTTGATGGCGTCGGTGCCAGAGGTGCTCTGCAGGGGTTGCGGGATAAAGAGACGCTATTTATAATTGATCAGAGCGGCTCCATCCCAGCCATCGAATATTCAGCATCGTCTCCTGACAATGGCTTCTCTCTCCGGTGGGTTCTGGAAGTTTCCCCTCTGAAGGACGACATCACAAGGAGGCCGAGAGTGCCGGCGGGATCTCACATCCAAACCCTCTGCCCCTGGAAGCTGTATACTGCCATTCAGAGAGGTTGCCACTTCCAGAGAATCATCAGGGAATGTGAAAACATTTCCTCTACAAATCAGCAAAATCCCTGTCAATTTTGGGAATAAAAGACATTTTCTAGTCCAAATAGACTTCAAGGACTTTTAACATTTGACACTAGGTTCACACCTATGCATTTTTTAGTGTGTAGCACCCTGGTGTTAGGCAGGGTTGCTAACAAATTTAGTTTGCTAGGTGGTAACCAGCCTGGCTGATTGTTAGGGAGATCCACTGACCTTTTCCTAAATCTGGGTTGGATACACTTCTCTCCTCTGTTACTGGGCGGCACTGTTGCCTGTGGCATTAGATTGACAAGGGCATAGTGAATCCAGACTAGGGGTGGATAGGTTGTCTCAGCCATTTGGCAGGGGTTTCTTGCCTCTTGGCCTGCTGGGAGAATCTATTTTTTTCCGGGAAGGGTTAGGTGATCGGTGTTCTGTGCCACCTGGACGTGCGTTGAAAGCTCCCGGCTGCTAGGCCAGAAGCCTGACACCTGGCTGCTAGGCTGTCTGAGGGCTATCCAGGTTGGAAGCAAGCAGTGCGGGGGTTGGGTCTTTAAGCCTGGAGCCCAACCAAGTTACAGGGGTTCTGTTGGACGGAGAACCCAGTTGTTGCCACAGGTGAAGGAAAGCAGTTGCCATCACAGAGGACCACTCCTGTCACCAGAGGCAAGCAAGAACCAGAGTCAGAGGTAGAGGACACAGTTGCCAGCAAGGGACAATCTCTCCTGTTATCAGAGGGCAGGTTCACTGGAGACTGAAGAAGTAGAAGCCTTTTTCAAGGTGAAGAAGTTGGGAAAGCTTCAGCAGGGTCAAGCTAGGGACCCAGCGGAACAGTGGGGGGTGACGCTTGCAGAGAGTTCAGTGGGTTAGCTGAAGAGCCAAGTCAAGGACCCAGCGGGACAGCATTGGTGACACTTGAAAGCCACAGTGGGTTAGTTTTGAAGGAGCTCAAGGGATCCAGTGGTGGCTGGGAGTCTAGTGGGAGACTGTGAGCTCAGTGAGAGGATCTACAATGGGATACAGTGAGTTGTGATCTGCCTTGAAGTTGAGTTACAAGTTCAGTTCCTATAGGAGACAGCGGTCTGCAGATACAGTTTGCTGTAATCCGGCTTAAAGGCCCTTGAACTGTATAGCTGTTCTCCTATTCCAATTTTGGTCTCGAAGTCTGCCAAGTGTTTTGCATCTGCCTAAAGGTGTCCAGGCCCTAACCCACTCTCCTCAGTTCTGTTAAGAGACAATAAATCTCTTTTTGCATTCTCAAAGTGTCTGGCGCCAAACTTACTCTATCTGCGCTGCACCCACTATGCTTAGTAACCCACACTGTGAAGATGGATGTCAGCTCTCCCTGACCCTGGAGGTCACCATTAGGCCTCTAGGGGCCGGGGCCATGGCTACAAGTGCGTTTTGCAGTTTGCACTTTGGAAAGGGTCAGGGCAGTGGCGACCTGTCCATACGGGGTGCAGGGGTGCCGCTCCCCAATCCATGCACCCGGCCACTAATTTACATGCAGGGTGCCGGATGCATGGATTCCAATGGGGCTTTTTATTTTTAGAAGCACTTGATTAGAGCGGGAGGCTCTAATTGGCTTAAAAAAAAGTGTTCTGCACCCTGAGCCCACCCAGTTATGTGACAATAGCGAATTAATATTCGCTATTGTCTTCCTGATTCTCCTCCTGGTCAATCCCGGCTCAGGAAGCGGGTCCTGAGACCCGATTGGCCGAGAGGAGAAGCGATCCTATTGGCCATCGAGGAGGGAGGAGATGCAGGGGAAGCCGCGCCGGAGTGAAGCTGAGGAAGGAGGAGACGCAGGGTGAAGCTGCCGTCCACTGCCCTAAGGAAGCCCGCGACCTAGGTGGGGTAAGTTGTTGTTAAGGAGCAGGCTGGGAAGCCAATCACCGTGTCCTTAACAACCAATTAGTCATCAGCTGACAGCTGAATATAAAAACATGAATTGCCCCCAATAAAAAAAAAAAAATCAAGGAAAATAAATGGCGTGGGGTCCCCCCCAATCCACACCAGGCCCTTCGGGTCTGGTATTGGATTTTTAAGCGGAACCCCATGGCAATTTTTTTTTTATTCCGTGGGGTCCATACCAGAACCTTATCTTAGCATGCAGCCCGGAAGGTCAGGAAAGGGGACGAGCGAACACCTCCCCCCGAACCATACAGGGCACATGCGCTCAACATTGGGGGGTGCTTTTGGGCAGGGGGTATCTGAATGGCATGAAAGGAAGCCATTTGGTGTTTACAACTGTCATGTGGTCTGCTGTGATTGGTCACAGTGATCACATGCTACTGGCAGCGGGCCGGATTAGTGAACGGTCATTTGCTGTGTCCGGTGGATGCAGCAGGTGACAGATCGCACCGGAGTGAGGCCCATTCTCAGGAAGACGTCATAGGACAACAGGGTTCCCTTCCATCTGTCATTTTACAATGACGCAGACAGGAAGCAGTTAAATAAGTAAGGGGCTGGGTCACCTGCTGATGACACCAGTTGGCCCCACCCCCTTGTGATGTCGTGGGCCCATCATGCCCCAGCTATACACAATTTGCTCAAGAGGAAAAAAAGCAAAATGCACAAAAAACGCATGCAAAACAAATGTTCAAAAACGCAAAACCGCATCAACTGCAAATGCATAGATATGAACCTAGTGCATCTCCAGTCTTTTTTTAGTTTTGGATGGAGTGGGTAAGGTGGGTAAGCATTAGAGCCCCTGTCTGGCTTTTCCTTCTTTCTTTTACTTTCCTGCTCTAATGCAGAGAATACAATTTGTGTAAATAAGTGAAAAGCTCTGATCATACAATAGTTGGTCACATTCCAGAAGCTGGACATGGCACTGTGGTTGGATGAATTGATATGACATGCAGCTGAAAGAATGGACACCACACTAATGCCCCGTACACACGGTTCGACGATCGCACGTACGATCGTGTCGAATCGTATGTTGGCTGTTGTATGCAGCATACTGACTGCACTACACGATCGTACGTCCACAGAAAGAACGTTCAGGTGCATGTAATTAGCATCCAGCCGTTCCTGACTTTGGAGCATGCGTGTTTTGCACAATACAACTTTGTTGTACCAACTGCTCTGTACACACGATACAACGGTCGTATGAGAGCTTGTTGGTACGACCAAGTTTTCTAGTCTGCTCATACAACTCCCTTGTACGACCGTCGTATGTCGGCTGCTCAAAATCACGCATACGAACGATCGATTCCGCATACAACAGTCGTGAGTACGACCTGTTGTATGCGATCGTCGAACCGTGTGTACGAGGCATTACTGAATGATGAGACATCACACTGACTGAATGAATAGACACCACATGATCAGACGCCACGCTGTAAATGAATGAATGAACACTCCATAGCTCCCAACTGTCCCTGATTTCGAGGGACTGTCCCTGATATGGAATGAAGTCCCTCATTGCTCTTCATTTGTCCCTCATTTTGGTCTGATTCATATACCTATATATAAAATGCACTATTTATCTATCAAAAAGTGTTTTACAGTGCCAAACCTTTCATCCAATTTCTAAATTGCTGCATTTGTCAATTTAAAAAGCCAATATAAAGGAATAGTAGTGGTAAAAAAGCACCTGGGGGTTTAACTAATATTTTTTTTGTAGAATTCTCCTTTAAGGGGGCGTGTCAGGGGGTGTGTCCTATGCCTACATACTTTTGCTAATAGATGTCCCTCGTTCCCATCTCAGAAAGTTGGGAGGTATGGACACTACACTGTAGCTGAATAAATGCGCATCAGATTATAGCTGAATGAATGGACATCACACTATTAGCTGAATAAACGTGAATTAGATTATAGCTGAATGAACAGACACCTCACTGTAGCTGAGATAAAGCGGTTGTCTACCCATTTAAAAAAAAAAAAAATTAAAGCCCTCAAGACAATAGCATAATGAGCTAGTATGCACCGCATACTAGCTCATTATGAAATACTCACCTTGAAACGAAGATCCGACCGGGCTCCTCGGTCCGCTCTGAGGGAGCGGACATCTTCCCTCGGATCTTGCTTCCGGGTACGTGGCTCCGGCGCTGTGACTGACCAGAGCCGCAAGACGTCACTCCCGCGCATGCGCGCGGGACCCGTCTTCCCGGCAAGGTCCGGCTCTATTGCCGGGCCTTTGCCGGGACATACATGGCGCATGTGCCATAACGCCGCAGCATCTTGGAGAGGGAATATCTTCTAAACCGTACAGGTTTAGGGGATATTCATTTTACCTACAGGTAAGCCTTATTATAGGCTTACCTGTAGGTAAAAGTACAAAAATTGGGTTGACAACCGCTTTAATGAACATCACACTATAGCTGAATGAATGGACATCATGCTGTAATTAAATGAACGAATGGTCACTACACTGTAGCTGAATGAATGGACACTACACTGTAGCTGAATGAATGGACATCACACTGTAGCTGAACGAATGGACATCACACTGTAATTAAATGAATGAATGGACACTACACTGTAGCTGAATGAATGGACATCACTCTGTAGGTGAATGAATGGACATCACGCTGTAATTAAATGAACGAATGGACACTACACTGTAGCTGAATGAATGGACACTACACTGTAGGTGAACGAATGGACACTACACTGTAGCTGAATGAATGGACACTACACTGTAGGTGAATGAATGGACATCACACTGTAGGTGAATGAATGGACATCACGCTGTAATTAAATGAACGAATGGACACTACACTGTAGCTGAATGAATGGACATCACAATATAAATGAATAAATAAACGTTACACTGTAGCTGAGTGAATGCACAGCAGATTGCAGTTGACTGAATGGTTATCACACTCTAGCTAAATAAAAGGACGTCACCCCGTATCAGAATGCACAGACAATACACTGTAGCTGAATGAATGGACATCACACTGTAGCTGAATAAATGGACACTACACTGTAGGTGAACGAATGGACACTACACTGTAGCTGAATGAATGGACATCACACTGTAGCTGAATGAATGGACACTACACTGTAGCTGAATGAATGGACATCACACTGTAGCTGAATGAATGGACATCACACTGTAGCTGAATGAATGGACATCACACTGTAATTAAATGAACGAATGGACACTACACTGTAGCTGAATGAATGGACATCACTCTGTAGCTGAATGAATGGACATCACACTGTAGCTGAATGAATGGACATCACACTGTAGCTGAATGAATGGACACTACACTGTAGCTGAATGAATGGACATCACACTGTAGCTGAATGAATGGACATCACACTGTAATTAAATGAACGAATGGACACTACACTGTAGCTGAATGAATGGACACTACACTGTAGCTGAATGAATGGACATCACACTGTAAATGAATAAATAAACGTTACACTGTAGCTGAGTGAATGCACAGCAGATTGCAGTTGACTGAATGGTCATCACACTCTAGCTAAATAAAAGGACGTCACCCCGTATCAGAATGCACAGACACTACACTGTAGCTGAATGAATAGACATTGCATCATTTCTTAAATCTCCAGCTTTCATTAAAATAACATCTGATGATCATTCCATGAAGCGACTGTTCAAGCCCTTTCTGTTATAGGGTGACAACACTCTATCCTAGTCTTCCAATTGCTCCTGCGGTGTCACTCTGTCACAGGCTATAGAGGGAGGCTGGGTTCACACCTATGCGAATTGGATGCGGCTTACACCACATATAATTGGCAGACCATTTGAAAACATGTTGTTTTCAATGGGTCTGGTTCACATAGGTGCGTTGCATTTGCACTCCGCACTGCACAGAGTTTTCTAAGTAGTGTGGTGCGAATTCCAGGCACATTCTGTTCAATGGGAACGCATCTGATTTGCAAATGTGTTTCGTTGGGAACAGGGATCTCTCCCCCTCCTCACTACACCACCCCCCCCCCCTCAAGTCAGCCGATTCTCTGCTAGAACGGAAAGGAACCACTGAACAGCAGCTGTTTCTCTTCGCAGGGAGAACGGAGCTGGAATTCGCACCGGACTGGTGTGAATCCAGCCGGGGACTAGAATTATACAAGCACGGTGCACTGTTGTCACCACCAGGAACCCTGTCCTGAAACATGCCATGCAGCCATCTCTGGAGTGTAGATGGACAGGAAGTGGCTGCAAAGAGGCTGCAGGAGGTCAGCATGACTGAAATGTAACAAATGAGGTAAATAGAACAAAAACAAGAATTTTATTTACAAAACAGCAATTCTTTATGATACGCAGTGCACACAACAAACGAAATGTCATCCAGCTTGGGTTTACATCTACTTTAAGTTACATGTTAATAAATCGTGCCCGCAGGATGGAGCGGATAGGTTGTGCGGCGTATTGTGTTGCCGCAGCCTGAATCGACCTTGTCTCTGCCATGACCTTAGCCCAGCTCCAGGATTCCCGGAGTGATGTCACTTGCTGCCCGCTGTGTAAAGATAGAACTTGGCGACTTTGAGCCTCCGCTAAGCTCCCCATCCTGACATTACGTATCTGTTTATAGCCTGACAATTTACTCCTAGCGCAGCGCTCCGTCTGACTGGTGGGCTTATGTGATGATGCCAGAGAGACAATGAAGGGCAGCGTAATTAAGAGCGCAGCAGATTCGCCGGGGAAGGTGTTCCATCAGAATGAAATGTAGAAGATTACCATCCAGATGGCACTCCATATTTAAAGCTTAATTACAGATGTTGTGCAGCGCACATATGGAGGGTCCTGATCGCTGCATCGCTCCCGGAGCAGGAAGGGCCCCATCCGCCTTGTGTAGGGGTGGTCCGCTGATCCGCCCAACAGAGGAGAGATGGCAGTGTTGTAGAGCAGACTGACACAATGTACAATATACCCCCCCCCCCTTTTTTTATATAATCTTTATTTATTAGTATAAACCCCCTTTTTTCATAATCTTTATTTATTAGTATAAACCCCTTTTACTCAGAGTATAAATGCAACCTTTTGGTGAGCAGTCAGCTTGGAAATTTCTATCTGTTTGTGTTGTGCGTTGTCCTTCCATGTGCACCTTACTGCAAAGGCTGGTTATAAATTGGGGTAGTTGCCATCTTTTTGCATAGCTTGTTCGCTGATTTGGTGTGGGGACACAATGGGTGCCTCCAGCTGCCATTGTGCTCTTGCTGGGCGTCCAATGTGTCCCTGTGCCTTTAACCCCTCGCCGACCGCGCTACAGCCAAATTACAGCTCAAGGGGTCCAGAGGCCAGATGCAGAGATAGCCAATGTGGAATAAGCTTCAGAGGGTAGTATTGGGGGGCAGTAGTGGTAGTAGGGGAGGGCTGGCAGCCTTAGACCTGGGGGGGCAAGTCCAGTCAAGTGGCCCACTGAACCACCGAATCAGCTCACCATCCAGATGTTATGAAGCAAGACAAATATGATACAATGTGGTAACATAATTTAATGTTAATAGCAACAAAGGAGGTTTAACAAAAATAATGCATCAATGCAGCTCATCTGTGCCCACCAATGCAGCCTCATCAGTGCCCATCAGCTTAGCCTCACCAGTGCACATCAATGCAGCCTCACTAGTGCCCATCAATGCAGCCGCACCAGTGCCCATCAATGCAGCCGCACCAGTGCCTATCAAAAACAACCTGATCAGTGGCCATCATGTAGGCTCGCCAGTGCCTATCAGCACAGCCGGCCCTGGGTGCCCCCCCCCTTTGCCTGCAGTTAGCTGGTGGCTGCGGCCCCTGGCCCCTGCTTCCTTCCTCCACAAGAAGAAAAAATTGTGAGTGGGCAGCGGCCGTCGGCCATTTTGAATGTAAGTTAGGGTGGCCTGGGGGGCAATTGCAACCCTGCCCCATGGCCCAGCCCTCCCCTGAGTGGTAGGGTAACTAGAGGACCTAAACCATAGGTGTGCGCAGCCTATTGCATTAGGGTGTGCACCCCAAAGATCAAACACACACTACCGATCATTCACGATGTTCATTCAGAAAGGGAAGGGGCTGGTAAAGAACATATTTATCATGCTGCTTCCCTTCCTAAAACATCCCCACTGCAACAGTTGGTGGCAGAAGAGAGGAGGGAAGCCAGCAGTGGGGAGGAGCCAGGGCAGTAGGGGGAATCTGCATCCCATGGGTGATTAGGGTGTGCCTGGGCACACATGGGCACATCCTGTGCGCACACCTATGACCTAAACACAAGGTAAGTAACTTGACAAATCCAAATGGCAGCCTCAGAACGACCAACAAGGAAAGAGTATGTGCACGGGCAAAACTGTCAGGCTTTTTCACCAATGCCAGAAGTCTGGCTGACAAAATGGGAGAATTGGAGCTGCTGATGTATGAGGAGGATTTATATTTAGTGGGAATTTCAGAGACTTGGTGTAACAGCTCTCATGATTGGCTGGCAACCATTCAAGGTTATTCCCTAAATCGCAGAGAAAGGGAGGGTAAAAAAGGGGGAGGGGTTTGTCTGTATATCAAGAATGATGCCCAAGTAGATGTGACATCACTAATGGAGCAAGGGAGGAGGGGGAATCGTTATGGGTTGGGCTTCATAGCGAGGAAACCAAGGGGAAAGTAATACCGGGAGTGTGCTATAGGCCAGAGAAAGGACGGGGAAGCAGACCTCCTTTTACAGTTTGGAATGGCGGCAAGGATGGGAAATGTCATTATAATGGGGGGTTTTAATTATCCAGATATAGACTGGGCGGAAGGATTTGTCTAAAGATCGCCATTTCCTAAATGTCTTGCAGAACAATTACATGGGCCAGATGGTAAATGCACCAACAAGAAACAAAGCGTTACTAGACCTACTGATTACTAACAATACAGACCTGTATGTGGAAATACGGGGCAACAGGGACCACAGGTTAATTAGTTCCAGTATAAATCCCAGAAATAGGAAACACAAAGATAATACAAAAACACTTTCAAACAGGCCAACTTCTCTAAAATGCTCTCTTTGCTAGAAGATATTAAATGGGATAAAATCCTAGGAACAAAGAACACAGAGGAGAAATAAGAGTGCTTTAGAACATATTAAATAAAGGCATTGGCCAGTGCATTCCTAGGGGAAATAAATTCAAAAGAGTCAGCAAAAGTCCTGGGTGGCTTAACTCCAACGTAAAATTGCATATAAAACCAAAGGAAAAATCCTACAAAAAATACATGGCTGGGGGGTCATCATCAGCATTTCAACTATACAAAGAATGCAATAGGAAATGTAAAGGTGCAATCAGGGTGGCTAAGATAGAACACGAAAGGCACATAGCTGAGGGAGTAAAAAAAAAACCCCAAGAAATTCTTTAAGTATATAAATAATAAGAAATGGAGGACAGAACATATTGGCCCAATAAAGGATGAGGAAGGGAATCCGGTTACAAAAGATGGAGAGATGGCGAAGGTTTTGAATTTATTTTTCTCCCCAGCCTCCACAAGGGAAATGGGGGGGGGGGGTGTAATAACTAAGACTGTAATATTAATCTTCATAACATGTCACCTCATGGCTAACAGGGGACAGAATTAGAAATAGATTTCATAAACTCAACATTAATAAGTCACCGGGACCAGATGGCTTGCACCTGAGGGTCCTTAAGGAACTCAGCCAAGTGATAGCCAGAACATTGTTTTTAATTTTTACGGACAGTCTACTGACTGGAATGGTGCCGGCTGATTGGAGAAAAGCCAATGTAGCACCAATTTTTTAAAAAGGGCCAAAATACATCCCTGGGAACTACAGGCCAGTTAGCCTAACATCAATAGACTGCAAGCTCTTGGAGGGGACAATAAGGGATTATATACAAGATTTTAGTAAAAAAAACGGAATCGTGAGCAGTAATCAGCATGGATTCATGAATAATCGTTCTTGCCAGACCAGTCTATTAACTATCTATGAGGAAGTGAGCTGCCATCTAGATGAAGGAGGGCCGGTAGATGGGGTGTTCCTGTATTTTGCAAAGGCATCTCATACAGTTCCCCATAAACGTTTAACATACAAACTAACATCTCTCTGCATGGATCAACGGGATTAAAAATATGGGGGAGAGTCCAGAGGGTGGTGATAAATGGGGAGTACTCTGAATGGTCTGGTGTGGAAAGTGGTGTCCCCCAGGGTTCTGTCCTGGGACCAATCCTATTTAATTTACTCATAAATGATCTAGAAGATGGGATAAACAGCTCAATCTCAGTATTTGCGGACGATACAAAGCTAAGCAGGGCAATAACTTCCACGCAAGATGTGGAAACCCTGCAAGAAGATCTGAACAAATGAATGGGGTGGGCAACTACATGGCAAATGAGGATTAATGTTGGAAAATGTAAAATAATGCATTTGGGTGCCAAAAATATGAATGCCGTTCACTCACTAGGAGTAGAACCTCTGGGGGAATCTAGGATGGAAAAGGACCCGGGGGTCCTAGTAGATGACAGGCTCAGCAATGGCATGCAATGCCAGGCTGCTACAAGCAAAGCCAACAGAATATTGGCATGCATTAAAAAGGGGATTAACTCCAGAGATAAAACAATATTTCTCCCACTATACAAGACTCTGGTCTTGAGTATGCTGTCCAATTCTGGGCACGAGTCCTCAGGAGGGATGTGCTGGAAATGGAGAGGGTCTAGAGAAGGGCAACAAAATTAATAAAGGGACTGAAGGATCTCAGCTATGGGGAAAGACTATAAGGATTGAACTTATTCTCTCTGGAGAAGAGACACTTGAGAGGGGATATGATTTCAATGTACAAATACCGTACTGGCGACCCCACAATAAGGAAAAAACGTTTCAGTGAAAGGGAATTTAAAAAGACCGCGGCCATTCACTAAAATTAGAAGAAAAGCGGTTTAACCTTAAACTGCATGGAGGGTTCTTTACTGTAAGGGCGGTAAGGATGTGGAATTCTCTTCCAGAAGCAGTGGTTTCAGCGGGGAGCATCAATAATTTCAAAAAATGATTAGATGGGCACCTTAACGACCACAATATACAGGGATACACAATGTACTATTGACATATAAGCACACACACAGGTTGGACTGGATGGACTTGTGTCTTTTTCCAACCTTACCAACTATGTTACTGTGTAACTATTACTATACCAATCATGGGGCATTGTTTAATCCCACTGATGCCAGGACATTTTCTTGTCCACTTGTGCCATTGACCACGGTTCGGCCCCCCTAAAGTTCGAAGGACAGTAAACTTTCCCTTTGTTTAGAAAGTTTGGAGACCCCTGCTCTAGGCAAACCTGCCCTATATTCTTCTACTGCTTTATGTGCGCTAGCTTGGAGACTCAAAAACATAGTTTATTTATTTAAGGTACTTATACAGCGCCATCAATTTACACCGCACTTTACATATACATTGTACATTCTCATCAGACCCTGCCCTCAAGGAGCTTACAATCTAAGGTCCGTAACATTCATACACATACTAGGGCTAATTTAGACAGGATCCAATTTACCTACCAGCATGTCTTTGGAGTGTGGGAAGAAACCGGAGCACCCGGAGGAAACCCACGCAGGCACAGGGAGAACATGCAATCTCCAGGCAGGTAGTGTCATGGTTGGGATTTGAACCAATGACCATTTTGCTGCCAGGCGAAAGTGCTATCCACTATACCACTGTGCCGCCCGTTATGACAACTTTACACAAAGGAGCCTTGATGTGGGCACTGCGGCCTCCACATATACTGTAAGTTGGCAATAGGATTAGTGTTAGCAATAGGTGTTAGTGCTAGATGTTAGGGTTATTGTTGGTATAGTTGTTATGGTTAGTGTTCTGGATGAGTGTTAGTGCTAGATGGCAGTGTAGGCAATAGGTGTTAGGGTTAAGTGTTAGTGCTAGGTGTTAGGGTTAGTGTTGGGAATAGGTAAGGAGTTAGTGTTGGAAATGGGTGTTACGGTTAGCGTAAGCAAGAAGTTAGGTGTTAGTGCTGGGTGTTAGGGTTAGTGTTGGAAATAAGTATTAGTGCTAGGTGTTAGTGCTAGGTGTTAGGGTTAGGTGTTAGTGCTAGGTGTTAGTGCTAGGTGTTAGTGCTAGGTGTTAGGGTTAGGTGTTAGTGCTAGGTGTTAGGGTTAGGTGTTAGTGCTAGGTGTTAGTGCTAGGTGTTAGGGTTAGGTGTTAGTGCTAGGTGTTAGTGCTAGGTGTTAGGGTTAGGTGTTAGTGCTAGGTGTTAGGGTTAGGTGTTAGTGCTATGTGTTAGGGTTAGTGTTGGGAATAGGTAAGGAGTTAGTGTTGGAGATGGGTGTTACGGTTAGCGTAAGCAAGAAGTTAGGTGTTAGTGCTGGGTGTTAGGGTTAGTGTTGGAAATAAGTATTAGGGCTAAGTGTTAGTGCTAGGTGTTAGGGTTAGGTGTTAGTGCTAGGTGTTAGTGCTAGGTGTTAGGGTTAGGTGTTAGTGCTAGGTGTTAGTGCTAGGTGTTAGTGCTAGGTGTTAGGGTTAGGTGTTAGGATTAGGTGTTAGGGTTAGGTGTTAGGGTTAGGTGTTAGTGCTAGGTGTTAGGGGTCGGTGTTAGGTGTTAGTGCTAGGTGTTAGTTCTAGGTGTTAGGGTTAGGTGTTAGTGCTAGGTGTTAGGGTTAGGTGTTAGTGCTAGGTGTTAGTGCTAGGTGTTAGGGTTAGGTGTTAGTGCTAGGTGCTAGGGTTAGGTGTTAGTGCTAGGTGTTAGTGCTAGGTGTTAGGGTTAGGTGTTAGTGCTAGGTGTTAGTGCTAGGTGCTAGGGTTAGGTGTTACTGCTAGGTGCTAGGGTTAGGTGTTAGTGCTAGGTGTTAGTGCTAGGTGTTAGGGTTAGGTGTTAGTGCGAGGTGTTAGTGTGAGGTGTTAGTGCTAGGTGTTAGTGCTAAGTGTTAGTGCTAGGTGTTAGTGCTAGGTGTTAGAGTTAGGTGTTAGTGCTAGGTGTTAGGGTTAGGTGTTAGGGTTAGGTGTTAGTGCTAGGTGTTAGTGCTAGGTGTTAGGGTTAGGTGTTAGTGCTAGGTGTTAGGGGCAGTGTTGGGAATAGGTGTTAGGGTTAGGTGTTAGGGTTAGGTGTTAGTGCTAGGTGTTAGGGTTAGGTGTTAGGGTTAGGTGTTAGGGTTAGGTGTTAGTGCTAGGTGTTAGGGTTAGGTGTTAGTGCTAGGTGTTAGGGGCAGTGTTGGGAATAGGTGGTAGGGTTAGGTGTTAGGGTTAGGTGTTAGTGCTAGGTGTTAGGGTTAGGTGTTAGTGCTAGGTGTTAGGGTTACTGTTGTTAGACCAGTTCTTTGCAATAGATCAGTGTTGAGCAGCACAGGCGGCAGGAGAGGTAAGTATTCAGCCCCTCTTTATGCCCGGTGCTGAAAGTTGAGGTGAGTACATATCTGGGTCAGGTTAGTGAATCGGCTCTGTGAGTGATTCTCTCACCCGGTTAGTACATAGCATCTTCTACACCACAAAATGTTTATTGACCACAGCGGGGATCAGCAATTATCAGCTGCCACTATAACAGACTACCATCCTCCTGCAGTGCTAAATGCGTCCCGACCTCTGCGGAGATTTGCCACCTGCCTGGCCTACAGATGAACAGACTCCTCCGCCGGCGTCCGATCCCGCGCTCTGCGCTGCGTGCGGAGGGCACCGTCTCTGCCTGCGGCACTTCACATATCGCCGAGTAACAAACTCATCCGATGGAATTAAAAGGCAATCTTCCAGCTGACGGAGGTCGCCAATTAATCAGCCAGATGGGTTCGGAGATAATTAGCCCCGCAGAAGGCGAGAGAGGGCGCGACTTTCCGATCGGCGAGATCCTCCAGGTGACTTTTCAAGAAGCCGCCTTTTTTTCCATGAAGTAAATATTAAACACTTTGTATACCTGAGAGGTAAACGGAGCTCTCACCTTCCACCGCCAGGACCCGCCGCGCTTCATTAATTATGAGCTCCGCGGCTATCGCCTGTCCGTCATCGGACTCCGGGCTCACGCTACTCAGCTCTGGATTTTTACTCAGATCCACAAAAATTATTATATGGTTTTAGGCGGATTAGGGAAGGGGCGTGTCCTTTCTAGGGTCGTTTCCTCGCACTTCCTTTTTCAGTCACAACGCCCCAGATGGTGGGAAATCTCACCAGGGAGACACCCATAGATGCACTCTTAGTAAAGCAGTGAAGGGTTGGAACCTCTGACAATTTGTTCAGTGCTGTCTGGGCCTTCTTGTTCTGGGGACAACTGCTACCCATTCCTTCTATGGGTGTCACAGAGACAGGAAGTGAAGGAAAGTCTCCCCAATGGGGGTCACACACACAAAATAAAAAATCTGACAACATTTTAATTGTTAGCTGGAGTTGGGCTAATGCTGCACCCGTCACATGTGAATTTGGTGTCAGATGCCGGTGCGCTGATCCATGGATGGATATAAAACGTTCATCTTTGAGCGCTGCGCCACCTGATGGGAGATGTGAGAAACATTTTTGTATAGAGAATTGTTAGATTTTTGTGGACACTTCGCCCCCATTCACATTGGAAATAATGCAACTTTATCTGAAATTGCACATTTCAAAGTCGCATGTCAGTGCGACTTCGGGTGTGACTTTGAAGACATTTGAGCGGCTTCATCAACAGATGTCTATTCAGGTTGCACCCGAAATTTCCAAAAGTGGTGCATGTACTACTTTTTCATATCGGTGTGGCGCCTCAAGGTTGGCATCGCAACGATTTGAACAGTGCGATTGCTGGCAATAGAATGCAAGTTGTCATGTGATTTGACCTATCAAATCGCATGACAAGTCACTCCAATGTGAACGAGGGCTTCCTCCTTCTTGAGGGGCCGGGTGTTCCATTGTGGTGCGTTAATGCGCGTGTTAATATGCATTAATGTCCATTGCTTTAGGGCAGGAGTCTCCAAACTGTGGCCCAAGGGCCAGATGTCACCCTTTGCTAGCCTTTACCCGGCACTTGGGGCACTATTTCTCCCAATGATATGAGGCACTATTCTTCCCACTGACACAATGGGGCACTCCTTTTTCCTTTAATAACAATGTTCCTCCCACTGATACCAATGATGGGGCACCATTCCTTCCCCTGATACCAATGATGGGGCACCATTCCTTCCCCTGATACCAATGATGGGGCACCATTCCTCCCACTGATACCAATGATGGGGCACCATTCCTCCCACTGATACCAATGATGGGGCACCATTCCTCCCATTGATACCAGTGATGGGGCATTATTCCTCCCCACTGACATCAATGACGTAGCACCATTCCTTCTACTGATACCAATGATGGGGCACCATTCCTCCCACTGATACCAATGATGGGGCACCATTCCTCCCATTGATACCAATGATGGGGCCCTATTCATCCCACTGACACCAATGACGTGGCACCATTTCTTCTACTGATACCAATGATGGGGCACTACTCTACCTCCTACTGATACCAATGATGGGGCACTACTCTACCTCCTACTGACCACCCACCCTGAAGCCATGTTTATTCTCACTGATGCTGGGCCCAGGACTTTTTCTACCCCAGCTGGCAACAATCCAGCCCCCCCTAAAGCCAGAAGGACAATAAACTGGCCCTTCGTTTGAAAAGTTTGGAGACCCTTGCTTTAGGGCAACAAAGAATATGCATTGTGGTGCATTGGATTCTACTATACAGTGTTGAGGTGCCATTTTCACCGACCCCAGTACCCCAACCTATGCAGGAGGATAAAGGTTGTAGTTGTGTCCCTGAACATCCAGTGGGCCTCAGACTCCTGCCTACATTGGCTTGTGGATGATTAAAGGCTACATTTAGACATACAGCTGCTTTTGCCAAACCTCTGAAATGCGATCGCTTTTCAGAGGTGGTGACCTTGTAAATGCTGCATTATCATACCGCAACCATGTACAATGCACATAGTTTTGGCGCGGCCCCATTTGCTTGAATAGGTCATGTTCAGTGGGGTAATGCCTGCTGAATGTGAAAGGGGGCTCTATTTTGCCACGGCTACACCATGTCTACACCCCCACCGGCTACTTTTGCAACTTAAAAGAGAAGTTTGGGCTTAAGAAAAATCATTTATACTCACCTAGGTGTATGCAGTATCGATCCAATGCTGTATCTGTCGCCCATCGGCTCTGAGACTGAGTGATCAAACACCGCTGATCGCTCAGTTCTCAGCCTTCAGCCTGTAGAGAGCTGGTGACCCTCAGTCAGCGGCTCTCTGCTCTGCCCCTCCTGCACTCTTTGGAGCGCTGAGCTGTGGTGGGGGTGGGAGTGGCTGGCTCAGGCTCTCAGCAGCTCTCTGAGTTGAAGGGTGTTAAAAACTCGGCTCAACCGTATGGTTTTACAACCGCCCAACTGTAAGTCTAAATGAGACTTAAGTCAAACAAATACAAATAGATTTCCAAGCTCAAACTTGTTTGTATAAATGAGACTTAACTGCTAAAATTTCCCCTCTACCATACTTACCTAAAATACCCAGCTTACTCCATTGTATGGCCGGCCTGGAGCCCTTCCTTCACCTCTCCCCGCCACGTGTGTCCAGAAAGATTGTGCATCTCCTGCGTTGTCACCCTGTCACATGGGCTTCCCATTGAAACTACAAGGCAGTACACAGACATGGTCCACCACTGTCACCATCAGGAAACCCATCCTGAGAAATGCCATGCAGACATCCCTGGAGTGCATGTAGACAAGAAGTGGTTGCAAAGAGGCTGCAGGAGATCAGCAGCACTGTGAAAAAAGGAGGAACTTTGTGAAAATAAGATTATTGAAAAAAAAAAAAGAAATGATAATTGTTTATGATATATGAGAATTGAATGCCATTCAGTTTGGGTCTATTATCTGATCAATATTCCTTCATGTTGCTGAACTGTAGAGAGACGTCACAGCAGATAATAATAACAATCAATAACAAGGGAATTGTCTTTCTATTTATTCTGTGTTCCTGGTGTCAGAAATAGGATCCCAGGGACAGCCTATTATTACCTGGCACCAGGTGTGTTTGTGTTCTGTATCCCAGAGAGCTGATATTCCCAGATCCATGGACATCGAGGAATTATTAACAGTTTATGTATTGGATCCATACTATTATCTCTATATCTGCTATCTATCTATCTATCTATCTATCTATCTATCTATCTATCTATCTATCTATCTATCTATCTATCTCATATCTATCTATCTATCTATCTATCTATCTCATATCTATCTATCTATCTCATATCTATCTATCTATCTCATATCTATCTATCTATCTATCTATCTATCTATCTATCTATCTATCTAGTATTGGGACACCTGTCTTTACAGGCACATGAACTTTAATGGCATCCCAGTCTTAGTCCCTAGGGTTCAATATTGGGTTGGCCCACCCTTTGCAGCCATAACAGCTTCAACTCTTCTGGGAAGGCTGTCCACAAGGTTTAGGAGTGTCTATGGGAATGTTTGAACAGAAGTGCATTTGTGAGGTCAGTCACTGATGTTGGATGAGAAGGCCTGGCTCGCAGTCTCCGCTCAAATTCATCCCAAAGGTGTTCTGTCAGGTTGAGGTCAGGACTCTGTGCAGGCCAGTCAAGTTCCTACCCCCCAAGCTCGCTCATCCATGTCTTTATGGATCTTGCTTTGTGCACTGGTCCAAATCATTTGGTGGAGGGGGGATTATGGTGTGGGGTTGTTTTTCAGGGGTTGGGCTTGGCCCCTTAGTTCCAGTGAAGGGAACTCTTAAGGTGTCAGCATACCAAGACATTTTGGACAATTTAATTCTCCCAACTTTGTGGGAACAGTTTGGGGATGACCTCTTCCTGTGCCAATATGACTGCACACCAGTGCACAATGCAAGGTCCATAAAGACATGGATGAGCAAGTTTGGGGTGGAGGAACTTGACCGGCTTGCACAGAGTCCTGACCTCAACCCGATAGAACACCTTTGGGATGAATTAGAGCGGAGACTGTGAGCCAGGCCTTCTCATCCAACATCAGTGCCTGACCTCACAAATGCGATCCTGGAAGAATGGTCAAACATTCCCATAGACTCTCCTAAACCTTGTGGACAGCCTACCCAGAAGAGTTGAAGCTGTTATAGCTGCAAAGGGTGGGCCAACTCAATATTGAACCCTACAGACTAAGACTGGGATGCCATTAAAGTTCATGTGCGTGTAAAGGCAGGTGTCCCAATACTTTTGGTTCCACCTTGCAGTCACAGAAGATCTCACACAGATACCATCTCCAGCACCAGCTCCTCCTTTGGCTACTTTCTGCACTGCTGGAGGACTCTGCTCCTTCCTCTAACTCTCCTCTCCTGAAATATTCTGCACTGCTGGGGGGCTCCTGACAGGAGGGGCACTGACAGCACTGAAGGGTTTAGGGGCCCCCATGGGGTATCAGAGGACCTCATGTAACCTGCATCTCAAATCGTTCGGCCTGCAAAGGGGAAGCCTCCATGTAGCCCAGGTGGAGCTGCCTCACATCCCACAGCTTTCAATTCATGTATAAATAATATTCATTGCCATAGATCTAACAATCTCCCCAGATCCTTCATTATTAATGACTTCCTCGCCTGCACAACTCCGCGCTCACTTTGTCTTGTTACCGAAACATTTTATTCCATCACCTTCTGTGAATCCAATGTCGGAAAAGGAATTGATCTTCTGGAAGGGAAACTCCAATGATAAAACCGCCTCGACCCTAAAGCTGCGGTGGTCAACTTGAAAATTATAGAGAGCCTCATGTGTGGCCCCCAACAGTTCCAGGAGGCTGCACAAAAGCAGCACATTTTGGTGCATTGAGATGCATTGAATGAAGTTAGGCAGTCAATTCAAAATGAATGGGCAATAATGCACCTCATCACCCAAAATATGTTTATCCTGCTGCATTCATTGCAGTGTCAGTGATAATAACCCTCAGCATTGGTGTCAGTGAGTTCAATAATAACCCTCAGCATTAGTGACAGTGAGCGCAATAAAAACCCCCAACATTGGTTCAGTGGGCACAATATTATTCCCCACCATTGGTGTAAGTGAGTGCAATAATAACCCACAGCATTATGATAGTGAGAGCAATAATAACCCTGAACATTGGGTACAGTGAGTACAATAATAACCTCCAGCATTGGTGTCATTGAAAAAAATAATAAACCCAACATTGGTGTCAGTGAGTGCAATAATAATCCTGAGCATTGGTGTCAGTGACTGAAATAATAACCCCCAACATTGGTGACAATGAGTGCAATAATAACCCCCAGCATTGGTGTCAGTGAGTACAATAATAACCCCCTGCATTGGTGTCAGTGAGTGCAATAATAACCCCCAGAACTGGTGTCAGCGGGTGCAATAATAACCCCCAGCATTGGTGTCAGTGAGTGCAATAATAACCCCCAGCATTGGTGTCAGTGAGTGCAATAATAACCCTCAGAATTGGTGTCAGTGAGTGCAATAATAACCCTCCACATTGGTGTCAGTGAGTGCAATAATAACCCTCAGCATTGGTGTCAGTGAGAGCAATAATAACCCCCAGCATTGGTATCAGTGAGTGCAATAATAAACCCCAGCATTGGTGTCAGTGAGTGCAATAATAACCCCCAGCATTGGTGTCAGTGAGTGCAATAATAACCCCCAGCATTGGTGTCAGTGAGTGCAATAATAACCCCCAGCACTTGTGTCAGCGAGTGCAATAATACCCCCCAGCATTGGTGTCAGTGAGTGCAATAATAACCTCCAGCATTGGTGTCAGTGAGTGCAATAATAACCTCCAACATTGGTGTCAGTGAGTGCAATAATAATCCTGAGCATTGGTGTCAGCGACTGAAATAATAACCCCCAACATTGGTGACAATGAGTGCAATAATAACCCCCAGCATTGGTGTCAGTGAGTACAATAATAACCCCCTGCATTGGTGTCAGTGAGTGCAATAATAACCCCCAGAACTGGTGTCAGCGAGTGCAATAATAACCCCCAGCATTGGTGTCAGTGAGTGCAATAGATTAATATGAAAGAGCAAAAATAGCGCCTATTACATTTAATGTTGTAAAAAATAACCTTTAGATAAAATGCATGATTTAAAAAAAAACTGCTCATGTGTAAAAAATGTAAAATTGTGCATGAATAAAATACAGTGCAATGTGCTCTGAAAAATATATAAATCACCGCGTGTAAAGAATTGTGTGCGTTTTCTTTTGCAAAGCTGAAATCAAAAAGCATTTAACAATCTCATCAAACACTAAAAATTCCTATGAGTATCAAGTCCATATCAAGTGTAATAAATACATAAAAATGTGTGTTCTGCTTTAAAAATCAAACAAATCCAGAAAAAAATTAAATATATATATTGCAATTTCATCAGACACTGAAAAGTCCATATATTTGTCTGGTCCATTTCATAAAGATGAAAAAATAATGAATATCAAAATACAATCCACACAACATCGGAGGTAATAAAGTTGAAATGTATGACCCTAGAACACCTGATGGTTCTCCCTGCATGTTGGGCCTCTCTATGTGGCCAGGTTGTGTAAAAGTATCACAAATGTGGTATCGCCATACTCGGGAGGAGTAGCAGAATATATTTTGGGGTGTAATTTTGCTATGTACATGCTATGTGTTATAAATGGACAACTTTGTGTAAAAAAAAAGCGTTTTCATTTTCTTTCCACATTTTCCAAAAACTTGTGGAAAGAATGACATGTTCAAAAGAATCATGCCTCGTAGAATATACGTTGGGGTGTTTACTTTCCAAAATGGGATCATTTTGTGGGCATTTCCATTGTCCTGGTGCTCCAGGACCTTCAAGAGTGCAAGAGGTAGTCAGGAAATTAAATGTGTAATTTACATCCCTAGAACAGCTGAAGTTGCTCCCTGCATGTTGGGCCTCTGTATGTGGCCACACTGTGTAAAAGTCTCACACACATGGTATCGCCATACTCAGGAGGAGTAGTAGAATGTGTTTTGGGGTGTAATTTGTGGTATGCATATGCTGTGTGTGAGAAATAACCTGTTAAAGAGGAAGTAAACCCTGATGGGGTTTACTTCCTTTATATTCCCCTGCAAAGTAGAAGCATAATGGGCTACTATGCATCGCATAGTAGCCCATTATGTGTCACTTACCTGCAAGCAAAGCCTGTGACATCCATCTTCAGCCCCTCTTCCTTCCGGGGCCGCGATTTCTGGCTCTGTGACTGGCCGGAGTCGCGTAGCATGAGCGCGGGAGCCGCCAGTCACGGCACAATCACAGTGAAGAAACAGCATGGAAATTACGTCGGCACATTTAGTACACTCTATATCTCCTAAACCATGCAGGTTTGGGAGATATGCGGGGAAACTACAGGTAAGCCTTATTATAGGCTTACCTGTAGGTTAAAGTGGTTGTCACAGGTTGACAACCACTTTAATATGACAATTTTGTGAAAAAAGAAAAAAAATCTTCATTTTGCAAACAATTGTGGGAAAAAATTACAACTTCAAAAAACTCACCATGCCTCTTACTAAATACCTTGGAATGTCTACTTTCTAAAAATGGGTAATTTGGGGGGTATTTGTACTTTCCTGTCTTGTGGGTCTCAAGAAATGAGATATCAATTTTCAGTGATTGGCACCATAGCTTGTAGACTCTATAACTTTCACACAGACCAAATAATATACAGTGATTTGGATTATTTTTTTTACCAAAGATAGGTAGCAGTATAAATTTTGGCCAAAATTTATGAAGAAAAATTACTAATTTGCAAAATTTTATAACAGAAACAAAGAAAAATTCAATCTTTTACAAAATGTTCGGTTTTTTTTAATTTAAAGCGCAAAAAATAAAAAACCCAGTGGTGATTAAATACCACCAAAAGAAAGCTCTATTTGTGTGAAGAAAATTACAAAAATGTCATATGAGTACAGTGCAGCATGACTGAGTAATTGTCATTCAAAATGTGAGAGCACTGAAAGCTGAAAATTGGTCTGGTTAGGAAGGGGTTTAAAGAGGAAGTAAACCCTGATGGGTTTTACTTCCTCTTTGTTCTTCATCATTACCCTGCAATGTAAAAGCATAATGGGCTAGTATGCATCGCATACTAGCCCATTATATGACACTTACCTGCATTGGAAGCCTGCACTGTCCCCGTAGCAGGAAGCGTCCATCTTCGCCCCTCTTCCTTCCGGGGCCACGGACTCCGGCTCTGTGACTGGCCAGAGCCGTATGACATCCCTCCCACTCATGGGAGCCACCAATGTCAGTAATGGAATGGCACGTAGGCTGTTTCTTCACTGTGCTGATGACGTGGGCACATGGAAGTACACTGCATATCTGCTAAACCGTGCAGCTTTAGGAGATATGCAGGGAACCTACACGCCTTATTATAGGCTTATCTATAGGTTAAAGTGGTTGTCATGAGTTGACAACCACTTTAAGTGCCCAGTAGGCAAGTGGTTAAACGGCGTGCATTCCAATAGAAAACTGGAGGTAAGCTTCCGGAAGTGACGCAATCGCGCACCTAGCTCCGCCCAGGCAGAGACCTGGAGGGGAGCACGAGTGCCATCCACATCCCTGTACAGAAGTCGGTTTGCACTGCACAAGTCACTGGCGGATCCTTGCACTGTGTATTAAGGGAACCTCTGGAACTTTATTACCTCCGGCGCTGTGTGGATTGTATTTTGATATTCATTATTGTTTCATCTTTATGAAATGGACCAGACCAGGGATATGCAATTAGCAGACCTCCAGCTGTTGCAAAACTACAAGTCCCATCATGCCTCTGCCTCGGGGTGTCATGCTTGTGGCTATCAGAGTCTTGCTATGCCTCATGGTACTTGTAGTTCTGCAACCTCTGGAGGTCCGCTAATTGCATATCCCTGGACTAGACATATATATGGGCTTTTCAGTGTCTGAAGAAATTGCCATATATATATATTTTTTTTTTCTCTGGATTTCATTTTGATTTTTAAAGCAGAACACACATGTTTATGTATTTATTACACTTGATATGGACTTGATACTCATAGGAATTTTTAGTGTTTGATGAGATTGTTAAATGCTTTTTGATTTCAGCTTTGCAAAAGAAAACGCACACAATTCTTTACACGCGGTGAATTATTTATTTTTCAGAGCACATTGCACTTTATTTTATTCATGCACAATTTTACATTTTTTACACATGAGCAGTTTTTTAGCATCATTCATTTTATCTAAAGGACACATTATTGGCTTATTTTTAGAACATTAAATGGAATAGGCAGCGCCATTTTTCCTCTTTCATATACACCTGGTTTTAGATACCTCTTTTGAGGAGTCACGGGAAAGGCAGCGGCCTGTATTCAAATACATTACCTATACCCCTCTTCCTAAGTGTGGAGATAATATATTCTTCCAATGAGCGCAATAACCCCCCCCCCCCAGCATTGGTGTCAGTGGACACAATAATAAACCCCCACACTGGTGTCAGTGAGTGCAAGTATAACCCCCAGCATTGTTGTCAGTGGACACAATATTAGCCCCCAGCACTGGTCTCAGTGAACACCCACAACATTGGTGTCAGTGGATGCAATAATGCCCTCCAGCACTGGTGTCAGTACTATTAACCCCCCCCCCCCCACATTAGTGGTTAATGAAGGTTACCACCTGCCATTGGTGATCATCATGCCAGGGTTCAGGTGGTGAGCAATGGTTGAGCAAAGCCACATGATGATAATTGTGATTTGTCTTACACGTATCTGTTTATAAACAAAGTCATGTGATCATCATGTCAGTGCTCAGGTGGTGTGCACTAGGTCAACAAAGCCACATGATGACAATTGGGACTTGCCACGTGAATAATTTTATAAACAAGGCCATGTGATCATCCTGTCAGTGCTCAGGTGGTGTGCACTAGGTCAGCAAAGCCACGTGATGACAATTGGGATTTGTCACATGAATCTGTGTATAAACAAGGCCATGTGATTATCAGGTCAGTGCTCAGGTGGTGTGCACTAGGTCAGCAAAGCCACATGGTGACAATTGGGATTTGTCACGTGAATCATTTAATAAACAAAACCATGTGATCATCATGTCAGTGCTCAGGTGGTGCGCACTAGGTCAGCAAAGCCACGTGATGAAAACTGGGATTTGTCACGTGAATCATTTTATAAACAAAGTCATGTGATCTTCATGTCAGTGCTCAGATGGTAAACCATGGGTGGGCAAAGCCACAAGATAATTGTGATTTGTGGCATGACTCTTTTTATAAACAAAACTCTGTTAAATAAAATGTCAGTGCTTAGGTGGTGAGCAATGGGTCAGCAAAGCCACATGATGACAATTGTAATTTGTGATGCAGCTATGTTTATAAACAAAGTCATGTAACACAGCAGCAGAAAACTTTTTTTTAGCTAGTTTTGCAGCGTCACATGACGGTGAGGTTAATCTTAGCAATATTTCAGCATGCGTTTGCTGTACAATCAAGATTGGTGAAATTGGAATTGCTTATCTTGAATATAGATCCATCCTATAGATGCCAAATAGCTAAATCCCCATAGAAAAATCAGGTCTGATCCTCGTCACACAAAAGCTGCACCTAAAATTCTTCTCCTGAGAGCCCAGAAGACGTCAATATCCCCCATGAATATCTCCTCTGCCTCCTGTATAACATACTAGGCTGGTCTACATTACATCTGCACAGCCTTCCGATCATTAATATGTCATAAATCACCTTCTGTAAATTGTTATTCAGAGTTATATTTAAAGAGCAAACAGCTTGACATTAATATTTATCAATTCCTCTTGATTAATAACACGAATACCATGCATCAAATAATTCCTAATGTGTTCCCACTGCAGCAGGCAGACATGGAAATGGGTAAAACACCAGGAGCACAGCTTTAAGAACCACCCTCCTCCCCATGTTAGGTTGGCACAGTGATTTGTTATTCATATATAAGGAGGTCTGTTTATCAATGTTTGTGCCCAAGAACTCTGCATGCTGCAGAGATGGACAGTGGAAGCAGTGGCCTCTCTGCAGAGGTCTGACACACCCATTGCTGAGTCAGAGCCAGAACTCTCCGATCAGTGGGGAGCCTGAGCTTTGCTGATAGAATTATAAGTCTGACTCAGTAAGGGGTGCTGCAATAGAATAGAATAAGAGGGTGTACCAGCCTTGCGCAGTATCCAAGTAAATTTATTAAGACCAAAGGATGAAATATATATATTCACAAACAAACGTGAAAAATAGGCATAACAGAGTCCACAAATAACAACAGCGACCAGGTCCTCAAGGCAGTGTCCAGCACGCCGGAGAACCCTATGGAATAATGGAATCTCCCATTCTATGGTAGTGTAGGACCCACTGAGACGGGGGCCTGTGAAGTAGGAGTGGGCTAAGCACTCTATGGCCATGTAGTGCGACGGACTCCCCGTATTTTGGTTGAAGATGTCCAGGTACTTTAAATAGCCTTGCAGGTTTTATTGTCATTATTGCATGTGTGCGCTGTAATATGTCATTTTGTTTGGTGGTCTTATAGCAGCACCATCTCTAATGTGATACACTATTAGGGTGTGCCCCCCAAGTATGTACCTATTTGCCCTATGGAAGGCTGACGCGTTTCGAGGGGCGATCGCCTCTTCCTCAGAGCCAATTCTATTTTATCCTCTTAGGAAATTGGAAAACGTTTTGAATTCGAAAACTGTTCAAAGTCGGAAATGATTCGAAAATTTTTTGAATCGATTTGAAAACGAATAAAACGAATAAAACAGATCTAACGAAATACATTTACGTAAATAACGCATCGAAACAAACACATTTTTTCGCTGTGTCTAACAGGCTTTTCTATTCAGGCTGTGGCTGCTTTAGAAAGAAAATAAACTTTGCACACCTTTTGCTGTGTTACACCTGGAGTGTATTTATCTGATTTCATGAGAAAGTTGTATTTAACCAGTTCAGATCCGCGCTATAACCAAAAGACGGCTACAGCGCGGCTCTGAAATGCCTGGCGGACGTCTATGGACGTCCTGCCTTGTGCACGCTCCCCGCGCGCACTCGCAGCTTGTGGCGGTGCGCACTCGCGGCCGCCATACGCTGCTTGGGTGTGCCCCCGGGTCGGGCGGACTCGATGTCCGCCCGTGACCCGCCGATCACTTGTAGCAGCTGCAGAACGGGGAACCGCCGATGTAAACGTGGCAGTTCTCCGTTCTATGAATGGGACATAACAGATCTACTGATCCCTGTCACTGGGATCAGTTAGATCTGTTATGTCCTGACCACCTCCGCCCCCCCACAGTTAGAACACACCCAGGGAACACTGTTAACCCCTTCACTGCCCCCTTCAGGTTAACCCCTTCACTGCCAATGACATTTATACAGTAATCACTGGACATTTAAATTTCCGATCGCTGTATAAAGGTCATTGGTCCCAAAAATGTGTCAAAAATGTCCGACATGTCCGCTGCAATATCGCAGTCCCAATAAAAATCGCAGATCGCCGCCAATACTAGTAAAAAAAAAAAATAGTAAAAAACGCCATAAATCAATTCCCACAGTTTGTAGACGCGATTACTTTTGCGCAAAGCAATCAAAATACGCCGATTGCGATTTTTTTTTACCAAAAATATGTAGAAGAATATATATTGGCCAAAACTGATGAATACATTTCTTTTTTATATTTTTTTGGGATATTTATTATAGCAAAAAAGTAAAAAATATTGTTCTTTTTTCAAAATCATTGCTCTTTGTTTGTTTATAGCGCAAAAAATAAAAACCGCAGAGGTGACCAAATACCACCAAAAGAAAGCTCTATTTGTAGGAAAAAAATGAAAAAAATTTTGTTTGGGTACAACGTCGCACGCCCGCCCAATTGTCATTCAAAATGCGACAGCGCCGAAAGCCTAAAATTGGTCTGGACAGGAGGGGGGTTCAAGTGCCCAGTAAGGAAGTGGTTAATAATAGTGGTGAGAACAATGGTTATTTTTATTTATTTATTTATTATATATCATTTTGTAAGAAGAGATTTGTATTGCAGTCTTCTCCATGCATTGGACACCAAACATTCTCTGGTGGAGAGTCCATCGCTGTCATTATAACACATGGACCTAGAAGATTCACCTGCAGAGAATATTCGATGAATGTCAGATTCTTGATCTCTTCTATCTTCAGTCTTCCCCGGAGAGGTTAATTATCATAATGATTATGGATTTGTGTCATTTTATTGATTTTACTCCTGTCACTCCAAGTCTCTATTGAGGCACCCGGTGCCGGCCATCCGGCCTGATTGGCGGTGTGTCAGAGCGGCTCTTATAATGAGTGTCATCACCCGGGCTCTGAGTCACAATCCTCCTGACAATTCAGACACGTAGGATTAGGTTGTGTCCTTGTTAGGGGAACACAATTTTCCATTCTGGGGTTTCACAGCGGCGGAGGTAACAAAACATGACATTGTTATTTTCTGTATAGCCGTCATGTGAGGCTGGAAGAAATAACCGTTTTTTGAATTCAACTAGCAGAACCGTGTCTGTTCATTTAATTACAGCGCTCCATGGAGCATTATACATGCCCTTGGAGAGAGCAATGCTCTGCAGAACCGTTGGAGGAGTCAGTAATAATCTGCAGCAAATATCAATATGTTACTGTACGGGGGGGAGATGGGATGGAGCAATATTCTGCAGGTCTCTATAGAGGTCAGTGATGGAATAATCTGCAGAATATATCAATATGTGTCTGTCAGAGGGTAGATGGGACAGAGCAATGTTCTGCAGACCTGTCTCTATAGAGGTCAGTAATGGAATAATATGTAAAATATATCAATATGTAACTGTCAGGCTGTAGATAGAACAGTCAGTGTTACTTTCATTGACTAAAATATTTTCTGCACAATTTTCGTCAGCGGCATGTTTCCAGTTATGAAAAAAAATTAGCTATATTTAAGCACCGAAAATGGTGTGAAACACGTTAGTTGTATGCTATATCCCTCACTTGTATATTGTGGATTGCTGTTGTGATTTATGGATCAATACAGGTGATTTTACAGAAGTGCGGCCATCCAGATTTTCTTCACAGTCAAACAAAAATTACTCCAAATTTTGGTCAATTGACGAAATCTTTGATGAAAATGAATTCCAATTTTCTTCAATGGACGAACACGGAATGAAAATTTGAGGGAGAGACGTTTAACCGCGCAAACTTACGGTTTCCTCTGAGCTCCACTTGTAAAACCGTGAGTGTTTCCCCTCTCAGCAAGCAAGGTAACAATTGTAGCATGCTTAGTAGTGTGGCGTGCTTAGCATTGTTTGCATTAAAGGCCTCCTCAGACCTTGCAGAGCATTGTCCATTACAGGCCTCCTCAGACCGTCCAGAGGACTGTGTGTATTACAGGCCTCCTCAGACTGTCCAGAGTACTGTGTGCATTACAGGCCTCCTCAGACCATCCAGAGCACTGTGTGCATTACAGGCCTCCTCAGACCAACATCCAGAGCACGGTGCATTATAGGCCTCCTCAGACCATCCAGAGGACTATTTGCATTACAGGCCTCCTCAGACCTTCCTGAGCACTATGTGCCTTACAGGCCTCTTCAGACTGTCCAGAGCACTGTGTGCATTACAGGTGTCCTCAGACCATCCAGATGACTGTGCAGCATTACAGGCCTCCTCAGACCATTTAGAGGACTGTGTAGTGTTACAGCCCTCCTCAGACCATACAGGTGACTGTGTGCATTACAGACCTCCTCAGATCGTCCAGAGGACTGTGTGCATTATAGGCCTCCTCAGACCATCCAGAGACTGTGTGCATTACAGGCCGTAGCATGCTTAGTGGTGTGGCGTGCTTAGCACTGTGCAGCATCACAGCCCTTTCTCAGACGACTGTACAGAGCACTGTGTGCATTACAGGCCTCCTCAGACCACCATCCAGAGCACTGTGTGAATTACAGGCCTCTTCAGACCACCGTCCAAAGCACTGTGCATTACAGGCCTCCTCTGACCATCCAGAGGACTGTGTGCATTACAGACCATCCAGAGGACTGTTTGCATTACAGGCCTCCTCAGAACATCCAGAGCACTGTGTGCATTACAGGCCTCTTTAGACCATCCAGAGGACTGTGTGCACTAAGGGCCTCCTCAGACCATCCAGAGTACTGTGGCCATTACAGGCCTTCCCAGACTGTCCAGAGTACTGTGTGCATTACATTCCTCCTCAGATCATCCAGATCAGTTGCCGTGCATTACAGGCATTCTCAGATCATCCAGAGCACTTGTTGTGCATTACAGGCCTCCTCAGATAATCAAGAGCATGCCTCATTGTACATTACAGGCCTCTTTGGGCTGTCCAGAGCACTCACTGAGCACTACAGGCCTCCTCAGACTATCTAAAGGACTCTGTGCATTACAGCCCCCCTCAGACCATCCAGAGCACTCACTGGGCATTACATAAAATGGCATTTTAGTAAAAAGACTATAACTAAAACTAAATCGAAATTTGATGTCAAAATCAACAATGAACAGAGCAATATTTCACAGATCTCTATAAAGAAGTCATTGATGGAGTCATCTTCAGAACATATAAATATGTCTCTGTCAGACAGATGGTATGAAGCAAATTTCTGCAGATCTCTATACAGAGATTTTTGTAAAGGGGAGGGCATTTCTCCCTATGACTTCCACTGTACGGGGCCTTTTTCCCACTGACCACCAATGTAAGGGGCATCTGATGTTTGTGTAGCTGCGCTGGACCAGTATATGGTCTGATCTCACTGGAGGTGATCTGGGATGTGTTGTCCTTCAAGGGGGTATGTGGCCAAAGATGGTCCAATGTAGGTGAGCTTTGTTGGGGTTTCAGCTCTTGCCTCTCTTGTAGCTTCAGAAAGGCCCTCCCTATGAAAAGGCATGAATGGGTGTAGAGGTGCCCTTGTTATAGAAGATTGTCCTATTTGAGGTTAATATTAAATACAGTAAAACCTCAGATTGCGAGTAACGTGGTTAACGAGCATTTTTAAAAAAAATTCTGACTCAGTTTGCGAGTGGTGTCTCGCATAATGAGTAGAATTTAGCCTTTTTGCATGCAATACCGCAGGTTGCCAGATTTGCGGGGGGTGCTGGTGAGCCTCGGAGTCGGACGCAAATTCTCATAATTCCTCGGAAATACCGAAAGTGTAAACACTTTCCGAGCATTGCCGAGTGATTCTGACGTCTTAGAGGCTCACCAGCGCCCCTGCAAATGTGGCCACCTGCGGTATTACATACACCAGGCGCCCCTGAAACTGTGGCCATATACAGTACTGCATAGACAAGCAGTGACTGTGGAACGAATTAATTGAGTTTTCATTGTTTCCTATGGGGAAACTTGCTTTGATATACTAGTGCTTTGGATTACAAGCATTCTCCTGGAACAGATTATCCAATCCAAGGTTCCACTGTAGTTTATTAAGACTTTTCAGGGGAAGTGCCTCCCCTTTGTCAGGGCTGTGCTGGTGTGTGTGGTCGGGACTGACCTGGAACCGAAGATCAATTATGATAGAGTCCTTTAGGAGCTGTCAGATGGCGGAGAACCTGTTGGACATGGACATGCTGAAAGCTCCTAAAGGATTCTATCATAACTGTGCTCCGGTTCCAGGTCAGTCCCGACCACACCCATCACCACAGCCCTGACAAAGGGAGAGGCACTTCCCCAAAACGCATTGGCTTTACACATCGTTTGTGGGATGTCAATCTCAATTGAAAATATTAGCCTCAAGTTTGATAATCATCCATACAGAGCGTGGCTCTACACCCTTCCAAGTCCACCAATGTAAGGGGCATTCTTTACATTGACCCCACCAGTGTAATAGGGCCTTCTCTTACTCAGTTTTGCAATGAGCACTATTATAAGGGGATCCTTCAACAATGACCTTCTCCAATGCAATGGAACAGCTCACTGACCATCAATGTAAGATGACACTACTAATGATGAAGAGCTACTTCACTTACCACCAATGAATTGGGCAACTCCTCCATTCACCGTCACACAAAGCAGCATTTTTTCACTCACCACCAATGTGAGAGAGCACTGCAGATATCCACATTTTTACTTCAGTTACATTGGTCCATTTTGGACCAATGTAACTATGTACAGTATGTACATTATATACCATTCCTGTGGGATCCCTCTAGAAGCAGGGTTGGTGCAAGGATTTTTGACACCCTAGGCGAAACACCATTTTGCTGCCCCCTTGGCTCCACCCCTGACCCCACCCCCTTTTCCCTGCCCAGCCTGATCAGTGCCAATGAATTGCAGCCTGATCAGAGACAATCAAATGCAGCCTCACCAGCGCCCATCAAATACAGCTTCACCAGCGCCAATCAGTACAGCCTCACCTGTGCCCATCATATACAGCTTCACCAGCACCAGTCAATACAGCCTCACCTGTGCCCATCAAGTACAGCTTCACCTGTGCCCATCAAATACAGCTTCACCTGTGCCCAATCAATACAGCCTTACCTGTGCCCATCAAATACAGGTTCACCTGTGCCCATCAAATACAGCTTCACCTGTGCCCATCAAATACAGCTTCACCTGTACCCATCAAATACAGCCTCACCTGTGCCCATCAAATACAGCTTTACCTGTGCCCATCAAATACAGCTTCACCAGCACCAATCAATACAGCCTCACCTGTGCCCATCAAATACAGCTTTACCTGTGCCCATCAAATACAGCTTCACCTGTGCCCATCAAATACAGCCTCACGGGGGGTGGGGGCATGTGATAACACAATCTCATTATCTCAGTTAGACAGTGTCAGTTTTTACATGAATCAAGGCAGAGCAGCCAGTGACAGATCAACAGTGGCCAGGCGTCCTTAGGTGGCAGTGTACCCTAGGCGGCAGCCTACTCCGCCTAGTGGTAGAGCCGGCCCTGTCTAGAAGCTGGATATCACTGTATAAACACTGCTACTACACCACAAATCCAGTGATCTCCACTAACTTCCATGTTCTGTGTGAACACAGGAGGTTGACTGCTCGGCACGGGCACCATTCAGAGACTCACAACCTCCTTCTGTCTCGCTTTGGCTCTCGAAAATTGAGGAGGTGAACAAGATGGAAAACCTGTTACTTTCTACTCAAAAAGCATGAGGCCTACAGAACACTGGGTCCATTGGATCATGTTTACACTCTCGGAATAGGGGAAGGCCTTCATTGCATCCTGAGCATACTAACGTCCCTCCTTTAGTGTCCTTCACCCCTCTGCCGGCAACTGCCCCATCCCCCCCCCCCCACACACTTTTTTTTTTCCCAACCCTTACCGTTCCCTCTACCCTAACTGTATTTATTCTCACCCTTCCCCTTGCCAATCCTTACCTTATCCTTTCTCTTGATTTACTGTGAAAAATGCTATATCATGTGCATGCATGGTGGCAGTGACAGCTTCATCCAGGAGAGGTGACCCCCCCCCCCATACTCCATTTTACGTTCTGCTGATTTTGCTCGGTATTCCAAAAAAGTCGCCCCTGCACTTTGTGTTAACTAAAACTGATGCTGTATTTCCTGATGGTTCAGGATCTTTCTTTATGCTATCACTAAGGGCTCATGCACACTGCAGCTCAAAGGAGCACAAAGAAGCGGCTCCTACAGGCTTTTGAGCTTTTATGAGCTCTCACTTTTTTCTGCCTGGAAACACTCCTCCATGTTAGCCAATGTGTCCATGCACATTATAGATTTTTCAGGGGTTTTCAGGCATATGCTCTTACAGGCAGAAAAAAAACCCCACCAAACTCGCATTTTTGAGAGGAGCTTTCAAGCAGAAAAGACGCCTAAGTGCCCGAAAACGCGCAAAAAGCTTAAAGAAGCTCACACATGAACAAAAAAAAAATGAACTGAGGGGAGGGTTTATGAAGGAAAAAAAACTTGCTCAAAAAAGCTCAAAGGAGCTCGAAGGAGCTTGCAGGAGCTCAATAAAAAACGTGCAGAAGAGCACAAAGAAAGTACAAGCTTCTTCAAGCAGAAATAAAAGCGCAAATGCCTGTAAAAGCATCTTTTTTATTTTAAGCTGCAGTGTGCATGAGCCCTAAAGATGATCCCCCTCATGCCTTCTCCAATAGAAATGTTATTTCACTGATTACACTGCCTGTAACATAATCTGTGAATGGAGGAGAGTCTGGTCAGTCACACAATTCTCTCTGCTATTCACAATTTCTATTATATGCAGTTATTAGTAAAGGAAAGAACTTTTCTCATTGGAGGGGAGTACAGGAGGGGGCGTGTTCCACTCGGATCATCTTAAGGGCCGGTTCACACTTGAGCGGCGCGACTTCGCGGCCCGTTCACATCTAGTCTCCTGACAATTCGCCTCAATGCTGTGCAATGGAACCGTTCTAATAGGAGCGAATCACTTCGCTCCGCCTTAGAAAAATGGTCCCTGCACTATTTTCAGGGCGATCTCAGCGTGGCTTGCATTGACTTCTATGATAGAAGTCTCCTCACAAGCCGCGTTGAGATCGCCTCAAGCGGGGCGACTTGCTTCACCCTGGCAAGTCGCGCCGCTCAAGTGTGAACCGGCCCTTAGTGAAGCTGAGCCTGGAGACCTGAAGCTGTTAACCCCCTACAATGCTGGAAGTTCAGCAGCAGGAAGAGGACAGGGCAGCCATGCAGTGAAGATTTCTACAGAATCCAGCAGCCTGCACATCTTGCAACATGCTTTATTGCAGGTAAGTCACCGATCTAAAGTTATACAGAAAAAAATATTTTGTAGCTAGACTTCAGCTTTAAAATGATTTTCTTGTACAGAGCAGACCAGCTGTAAGTGACCACATTCCTTTATTTATATCACAACCTACTGCTCACACAAATGTACTGTGAGCTATAGATACAGTGATTATTGGCAGGGGTTCCCTGGCACCTGAGATTTATTGTGAGGGTTCCTCCATATTAAAATATTTGAGAAACATAGAAACGTAGAAAAGTGACGGCAGAAAAAGACTGAGTAGTCCATCGAGTCTGCCCCTTTTTATTTATTTATTTTTATTTATTTATTTATCTTTTTAGATCAACCTTGTTGTCTGATTTATGTTTATCCCAAGCATGTTTGAAGCCATTTACTGTTGACTGTCTCACAACCTCTGTTGGTAGTTTATTCCAATTATCAACCACCCTTTCAGTAAAATAATACTTTCTAAGATTAGTTTTGAATTTCCCCCCAGTTAGTTTGAGGTCCCCATGTTCTTGATTTTGGTTTCGTATTGAAAAGACTGCCCTCCTGAACCTCATTCACCCCCTTGATGTATTTAAAGGTTTCAATCAATGTCTTCCCTCTCCCTTCTTTCCTCCAGACTGTACATATTAAGTTCCTGAAGTCACTCTTGATATGTTTTATCCCCCAGACCTTTCACCATTTTTGTTACCCGTCTCTGAACTCATTCTATTTTATCAATATTTTTTGTAAGTGAGGTCTCCAGAACTGGACACAGTATTCTAAGTGAGGTCTCACTAAAGATCTATATAGAGGAATCAGAACCTCCTTCCTCCTGCTGGTGATCCCTCTACTGATACATCCCAGAATTCTATTTGCTTTTCCCATTGCCTGGTCACACTGTTTGCTCATTTTGCAATCATCTGAAATAAGCACACCCAAATCTTTTTCTTCTGTAGTGCTGGCTAACACTGTGCCCCCAATGCTGTACTCTCTAAGCGGATTCTTTTTCCCTAGATGCATTATTTTACATTTAGAAATATTGAACTGCAGTCTCCACTGCTTTGACCAATCTTCCAGCAATGCCAAATCATGTTCCATGTTACAGACCCCTCCAGGGATATCAACCCTACTACACACCTTTGTATCATCAGCAAAGAGACATACATTGCCCAGCAAACCTTTAGTTATATCACTTACATATAGGTTGAATAGAACAGGACCCAGTACAGAGCCTTGTGGTACCCAACTAGTGACTGGTCTCTGTTCTGAATGAACCCCATTTACAACCACACTCTGGGATCTTTCCTTTAGCCAACTGCATATCCACTGAACCACCCAAGGGTTAAGTCCCAGCTTGTACAACTTTTGTATCAGATCATTATGTGGAACTTTATCATTATACAGAAAAGGCAGTGAAGAGAAAGACTCAGATAGAATGGTGTAATGTTCTGCAGATCTCTAATCATTTCTGTGATGGAATAATCTTCAGAATACACCAATATGTGTCTTTCAGGAGAGAAATGGGACTGAGCAATGTTCCGCAGATCTCTAGGAAGGTCATTGATGGAATAATCTGCAGAATATATCACAGTGTATCTGTCAGGGGGATGTGATGAGAAGTTTCGGCAGAGCCGGTTTGTCCTTCTAGTGATATTCTGGGATGGGGCCCACAGATCTTGCAGTTGATGGCACATAATCAGCTTTCCAGGAAGAGCAGATGGAGGGGGACAGGCTGGCGCTATAATCAGTATCTTGACATGCAGAGATGATATTATCCTGGATGGCCGCCACACCCGATGAAAACACATCTCCTGGTTGCCCTCTCATCTCCTAATCTGCCTTCCTCTGGAGATAATTAATTAGTAATGGTGATTATAGATGGGATGATATACTGCAATCTATGGACTTTATAGAAAGCGGCTCAGTGAGCGCGGTGACATATGGGGACAGCTGAAACGTTTGAGGTTTTTCCTGAAGAAAAGTGACAATTGTGAGGAACATATTCCGTAGATGACGTCTGCAGGGGCAGCCAATTCAGTGGAATCTGAAGGAACAGATACAGATGGCATGAAGACTATTAATGCTATTAGTTACACCATATTTAATGTTCATGTATAGATTCCCATCTGTATTCTACATTCCTCTTCTGACACTCCCTTCCCTTACCACTGCCTCTGACATTCCCCTCCCTTACAATGCCTCTGATCACCACCTGTAACACTCCCTTCCCTTCCCATTGTCTCTGACTCTCCCTTCCCATTACCTCTGACACTCCCCTCCCCTCCCCTCCCTTATCATTGCCTCTGACACCCCCTTCCCTTACCATTGCCTATGACACCCCCCTCCCTTATCAATGCCTCTGACACCCCCTTCCCTTACCACTGCCTCTGACACTCCCCTCCCTTATCACTGCCTCTGACACTCCTTTTCCCTTACTACAGCCTCTGACATTCCCCACCTCTACTACAGTCTCTGAAATCCCTTCCCTTTATCACGTCCTCTGACACTCCCCTCCTTTTATCACTGCCATTGACACTCCCTTTCCTTACCATCCTTACCAATGCTTCAGTCACTACCTCCTCTTACCATTGCCTCTGACGCTTCCTTCTCTTACCACTGCTCCTGACACTGCCTTCCCTTACCACTGCTGCTGACACTGCTTTACTCCACCACTGACTCTGACATTCCCTTTATCACTGCCTCCAACACTTCCCCTCTCTACCATTGCCTCCAGCAGTCCATTTTCTTACTACTGTCTCTGATGCTCCCTTCTCTTACCACTGACATTTGCTTCCCATACCACTGCCTCTGAAACTCACTTCCCTTACCACTGCCTCTGACGCTCCCTTATTACTGTCTCTGACACTTCCTTAATTTACTAAAGCCTCTCACACTCCCCTTCTCTACCACACCCTCTTACATTCCTTTCCTTTATAACTGCTTCTAACACTCCTTCCTCCTACCACTGCTTCTAACACTGCCTTACTCCACCACTGCTTCTGATAGCCCCTTCCCTTACCACTGCTTCTAACACTCCCTTCCCTTACCACTGCTTCTGACACTTCCATCTCTTACTACTACTGTCCCTGACAAATCCTTCTCTCACCACTGCCTCTGAGACTTGCTTACCATACCGATATCTCTAACACTCCCTTCCCCTAGCAGTGCGTTCAACATCCCCTTCCTGTCACTGCCTCCTTTTTCCCCTAACTATCACCCTAACATTCCTTTCCCCTAGCTGTTCCTCCGATACTGTCTTGCCTTTAGCTATCCCTGTAATACTAATTTGCCTTAGCTGTATTTCTGACACTCGCTTCCTTTAGATTTTCCTCTATGACTCCTTTCTGTTATCATGGCCTCCAGCTCTCCTGCCCTTATCACTGCCCCGACTTCCTCTCCCTGTTATTTTTACCCTTCATCCCTTACCCCTTTTTTCTGACACCATCTTCCCTTAAATCTCACTTTGACGTGCTTCCCTGATTCTCATTGCCCTTTTCTTGCCACCATTACCAGTACCTTTACCCCAACACTCCCTTTCTTTACTTGTTTTATCTGTATCCGGCTGCCTTCCCTTACCTCTCCATCTGAAAATAATTTTCTTACCTTTCTTCTGACACCCCTTTCCCCTAAATATTGCAATCACACTCCCTTATCTTACCTCCACTCTGACATTCCCTTCCTGAACCTCTCACTCCAACATGATGTAATCTTTCAATGGACTTTCATCTTACATTTCTCTAAGACCTGGGACTTGAGGCTGTGACAGTTTCACTGTAAATTAATTGTTAATCCCCCCCCTCCAAAAAAAGACAAAAAACAAATAACAACGATGAACCCTAACCTCATTCTTGATCTAACGCCTACATTTCAAGTGGACCTGCCAAATCACATTTATGTTTCAAGTATAAAAGCTTGTGGGCAGGGCTTAAGGCACTGTGACGAAACCATCCAGCACCGAGTTTGGGTGCCTCCGCCAAGACAAAGTTTCCAGTTTGGGCACAAAGAACCCAAATCTGTGTGTTTCAGGGAGACATGGACCTAAATTTGAAGCAGGACCACTCCAAGGGTCCACCAGGCACACACCTCCCAAAGAGAAGTGTTCCTTTAAAAGTCAGGGCCCATAGTCAGTAGGCAAGAGGCCACCCAGCAGTCCCCTCCAAAAGCCCCTATTCTGATTGGGTCTGTCACAAGCATCCTAGTCATACCTTAGGCAGGTGGCTACATCCATAAAGAGTCCTCCTCAAGGCAAGAGTCTATGCTAGGCGGTAAATCCACAAGAGGTAGCAAAAATCCATAACAGGATTCAGTTAAGGTAGCACAAGTCCATATAAGTCTATAGGTTCCAGACCGCACCGGGAACCCCCTGACTTGGCTCCCCCCAAGGGGTGGTTCAGACCTACAGCATAAGGCTGAACTTTAGGGCACTAATAAGAACCTTATTTATATGGTAACTGCACTGCAGAGGGTCTCTACATAGATGACATTCTGTTCAGAGAAGGAATGTGTACAGTTACCAGATAGTGATGACATTGTTATGTACTGTATATCTAAAGAGACATAAAAAAGATTTGAGTTCCTGTATAATAGAAAACCGAGCCAACCTCTTAAACCCAACTCTTAAATTTAGCCTAATCACCCATCGCCATCCTAAACTGAACTGAACACCTTCTCAATGCTTCTATCTTGCCACTACCTTTTATCTTTTTCACTTCTAGAATCCAACATGTAGATCTCTATGGAAAATGACCCCCACTAAAACACGTGCAGATCCCATACAGTTCTCTATCATTTTTGTCTGCCACACTATAACTAGAACCCCAATCTTCAGTCCCTCCACAGAAATGTAAAACTAGCTGAATGAGCCTCATCGGCCTTCCCACCTAACAAATTCTATTCTTTGAGCAAGTTTTTCATGTTTGAGCTTAAACATGAAAGGTCATCGCTGTCCACCAAGCACCATCACACTGCCACGTGCTGCTCTGTCACATAAAATAAGGGCTGCTAATTTCCTCCAACTGTCACTTTCTTTTTTACATAAGATTTTTTTTGAGAAGATAAAGGTTAACAGTACAACAGAACAATCCAGGCCGCTGTCCATGAGATGTGCAGGACAAGTTCTCAAACACACTATACAATTTCATCAAAAGATAATGAAATAGGTGAAGTACATTTTAGTAAGAGATGGGCATCACAGATTTTCATAGGATATGTCATGTACAATGGATGGATATGCTAGGCATTTAGAAGAGTAACCTGGAGAAGGGGGGGCTGGAAGATTAAATTAAGGAGCAAAGAAAAGGAAAATAATAGGGGGGAAGGCACTATAGGGTGGTTCGTTGGCCTATTTCATCAATGGGATGAGACAACATATGATAGAAATATAAGATTGGCATCAATGAACAAGATGGAGTGTTGAGTGTCTTAACCACACCATGATACTACAACATGGAGTAAGGTGCAAGATCTAAGATCCTCTAAGAGAGACAAAGAGTGCTGTAGGTTGATGTTCCCATGCAGGAGATCTAAGGCCTACACAAGAGAGTAGAAAATAGGTTTTCTATACTCATAAGTACAAAGCACCCGTACAAGGTTCTTAATATGAGGCACTGTGGGAGATCCATAACGTCCTGGTATGGTAGTACATTTGGTGGAAGGAAAGAAACAAAAGAGAGTCTTGATGATGATGTTGGAGAAGCGTCCTAGGAAGATGGACAATAACACTATCCATGGGGAATTGGAAACCATCATACCTGTGACATTACGATATATGTCAAAGTAGCATCCCATATTACCATGACAGCTCCACCTTATATGCAACATGAGTCCTTCTACTGCACTAGTGCCAGCAATTAGAGGGGGTTGTGGGAAAATCCCATGTAAGGAATAGGAGCAGCATATCAAGTGATTATTTTAAAGTTTCTTTATTCCTGAGCCATACCAATTCTAGTTAATGGGTTCTTCTGAAGGCTTTTATTAATATTGCATGGTTCTGTTAAAGCGGAGTTCCACCCACAAAACAATCTTTGCATGTTTAAAGTCCTCTAATCAATAGGAAGCACATTTGGTGATTTTTTTTTTAACTCACCCTAAGTGCCCTGTAATCTTCCACTTACTGGTCAGCGGTGCTCTGCGTCACTTCCTGCCTCGCCTGTGCTCCTGAGAGACGTGAGTCAGCATTTCCGAGGAGTCAGTGGGCATCCTTGAATTGTAAAATCGCATTATTTCCCTGCAGGCAATGACGCGAATGATAGCAACGAGATATGCATTCAGTGCTACGCTAGCCGGTGCAATCTGCATGCGTGAGATCAAGAGGTGCATTCTGGGTAACCAGCATGCTCCTTATCCAGGAAGAGGGTGCGAATGGGCTTCAGATGCCCACAATGAAAATGGCAATGCTCAAGCAGATGAAAATGAGCAGAGTAAGTACAAAATAGAATGCTACCCGGATAGAAATATATCTATAGTTTTATGTATCTTATGTATAAAGACAGAGGGGATACCTGTGGGTGGAACCCCACTTTAACTAATAGCAGATATTTTGTTTACTAACATCACATGGTTTTGTTTATTCAAGCACACCGTGATACTACAACATAAAGTAGGATAAAAGATCTATGAACCTCTAAGATAAAGAGAGCTCTGTAGGTTGATGTGCCCAGCAAAAGGATCCAAGAGGCCCATAAAGAGCCTTGAAAAAGTATTCATACCCCATGAGATTTTCCACATTTTGTCATGTTGCAACCGAAAAGGTAAATGTATTTTATTGGGATTGTATGTGATAGACCAACAAAAAGTGGTTTTCCAATACTTTGTAGAACCGCTTTTCACTGCAATTACAGCTGCAAGTCTTTTTGGGGAAGTCTCTGCCAGCTTTGCCCATCTAGACAGTGAAATGTTTGCCTATTATTCTTTGCAAAATAGCTCATGCTCTGTCAGATTGGATGGAGAGCGTCTGTGAACAGCTATTTTCAAGTCTTGCCACAGATTGTAAATTGGATTTAGGTCTGGACTTTGACTGGGCCATTCTAACACATGAATATGCTTTGATCTAAACCATTCCATTGTAGCTCTGGCTGTATGTTTAGGGTTGTTGTCCTCCTGGAAGGTGAAACTCCGCCCCAGCCTCAAGTCTTTTGCAGACTCTAACAGGTTTTCTTCTAAGATTACCCTGTATTTGGCTCCATCCATCTTCCCATCAACTCTGACCACCTTCCCTGTCTCTGCTGAAGAAGAGCATCCCCACAACATGATGCTGCCACCACCATGTTTCACAGTGGGGATGGTGTGTTCAGGGTGATGTTAGTTAGTTTTCCGCCACACATAGTGTTTTGGTTTTAGGCCAAAAAGTTCAATTTTGGTCTCATCTGACCAGAGCACCTTCTTCCACATGTTTGCTGTGTCCCCCACATGGCTTCTCGCAAACTGCAAACAGAACTTCTTATGGCTTTCTTTCAACAATGGCTTTCTTCTTGCCGCTCTTCCATAAAAGGCCAGATTTGTGGAGAGCACGACTAATAGTTGTCCTGTGGACAGATTCCTGAGCTGTGGATCTCTTCAGCTCCTCCAGAGTTACCATGGGCCTCTTAGCTGCTTCTCTGATTAATGCTCTACTTGCCCGGCCTGTAAGTTTAGGTGGATGTCCATGTCTTGGTAGGTTTTCCGTTGTGCCATTCTCTTTCTATTTTTGGATGATGGATTGAACAGTGCTCTGTGAGATGTTCAAAGATCGGGATTTTTTTTATAACCTAACCCTGCTTTAAACTTCTCCACAACTTTATCCCTGACCTGTCTGGCGTTTTCCTTGGCCTTCATGATGCTGTTTGTTCACTAAGGTTCTCTAACAAACCTCTGAGGGCTTCACAAAGCAGTTGTATTTATCCTGAGATTAAATTACACCCTGGTGGACTCTATTTACTAATTAGGTGATTTCTGAAGGCAATTGGTTCCACTAGATTTTAGTTAGGGGTGTTGGAGCAAAGGGGGCTGAATACAAGTGCTCTTTGCTTACTAACATTGCATGTCTTTGTTTACTAACACCACATGGTTTTGTTTACTAATAGCAGATGTCTTAATTTACTAACATCTAATTTTCTGGTTTACTAATAACATATGTCTTAGTTTGCTAACATCACATGGTTTTATTTACTCAACCAAAAGCCTCTTTCTTGTGCCATAGTTTATGGTTTATAATAATATAAAGGCTTTCTCACTTTCTTTGTGTGTGAATCCAGTCCAAAGTTCCATTTACCAATCTGCAATATGGGTGAGAGGTGTATCATGTTGCCAATAAAAGGCAACTGTCACTTTCTAGCGATTCCTCCCTGCTGAAGATGAGTCGCAAAATGGATCTTTGCCGGATTGTGCAGACTAATGAAAGGCCCGGCTCAGAAAATAGGCACGAGATCTATCGTACTGCCGCCTCTCACCTCACCGTGGATATATAAAGACAAAACCATGCTGTCAGGTTATATAGATATAGATATATATACATATATATATAGGATTGCTTTCCTTCTCAGGAGAGATACGGGTGCTGCCAGACTGTCATTACCATCGTTTTTCTCCAATGCCCGCCTCACTGTGCCAAGCACGCATTTCCTTGAAGCGGCTGAGAAATGCTTAATTGCCGGCCACATAAAACGGCTTTATTATTATTTTTTGGGCTTTTTTCAGTCCGTCTGCTCCGGCAGTTCCTGGCGGAATATTTCATTGCTCGTTTTGACGTTGTGTTCTGCTGCGGAAATGTTGGGGCGGATTAGATAACGAGGAGCTTATTAAAAACAAATCGCAAAGTGAGGCCATGGGGGAACCATTTCAAGGTGATTTTAAAAAATAATTTCTAGAATATCTGCAGGTCGTCGGGCTCAGTTTGGAAATGTTTAGCTGGTGGCCACAGATGGGCACTGATTCTTAAATGTATGAGAGTCTGTTGAACAATTCTGATCATTAAAACTGCTGTTCTTCTGAGCTAGGGTTTAAATAATGGGGGATCACCTTAAGCCTTAAAGGACCGAAAAGCCTACATGACCAAAAACAGTAATTAGGGGTTTTGCCATATGGCAAAGAACACATTAACGCACCTATCACCTACAGCAAATGCACAAAAAAAGAGAACTTTTTGGCTACTTAGCGCAATAGATAAATACATTCCCATTTATGTACATGCGTTGAATTGCACTGAATTGCAGGTTGTGATGGAGCGTCCAGCACCCAGCTTGGGTGCCTCCGTCAAGATATAGCCTCCTCCAATCTGGAACCAGGAACCAGGCATTATGGCTGAATATTGCACCCAAGATACTAGACTACACTAGCTTAGGTGCAAACTGGAACCTACTTTATTGTAAATTCACACAGAATATATACCATGCAAGATCAGGTAATGGCCTGATTACATTATCCTAACAATGCAACTGTAAACAGGAATATCATTAGCACACATCTAGGGAACAGCTAACATAAACATAAACATTAAGATAATTAAACAACTAGACACTTATCTGACTCAGTGCCCACTCAGACCGTTAGGCACCAGTCTACAACCCTGGATACTCAAAGTACATCACACAGTATCATAAGCTTAAACACATACATCCCACAATGGTTCGATAACAAGGTAAAGTGGACACAATATTAATCACATCTCCAAGACATGAGCAGACAGACAGAAACAATAGGTGACTCAATTAACAATGGGAATGCACACCTAAAAGGCACACAATGAGAGACATACTTAACAATAAACACATAACACCTTAAACAGACTATGGCAGGATACACCAGTATCAGGTTGTTTTCAGCTGATTATATTAACATATACTCATTAACATATACCCTGAGTCCCACAGACTAAAGCACTGGCAGTCATTGCTGGTTTGGGCACAGAGATGTGTGACTACCGTGGACCTAAATAAGGGTAGAACTAGTGCCACATGCCAGAATTGACAGAGAAATATTGGACGTTTCAGATGGGAAAATTAAGGACTTTGTAGGCACTGTGGTTTGAAAGATCCAAATATGAAAATTAGATATATATAAAAAATATATACTTATTCAAAAACGTCTCTGGAACCCCCGCCTCTGATTTCTTCTCCCCTGTGCCCTCCACGATCTATGGGTCCTTCCTCCTTGCCCCTTTTTCTTGTTATAGTGTTGTACGGTATTATGGACTAGCAAATGCCTTTTATTATTGTCTATGCCACTATACTGACATGGGGCCCTTGAGGTAAGGGAGTGGAGAGTGGTCGTCCCGTCGTGACGCCCACCACCACGGGATTATATACCCTTGGGTGATTTACAAATCTGTTTTATTATGTTATTTTAATGGTTTGGGCACAGAGGTTCCCTGAGTCTGTGTGTTTAGGGAAGACATGGACCCTTATCCAAAGCAAGACCATGCCAAAGGTCCCCAGGTACACACCTCCCAAGAATAGAGCCCCTCAAAAGCCAGGGCCCATAATCAGTAGGCAAGAGGCTCCAAATGCCCCTGTCCTGGTTGGGTCTGTCACACAGGTGCATTGAGGTGTCATTCATATGCAATGCCTTTGTAACTCAATGCTGTAATGTACATTAAAATACAGGTATCAAGGCATTATTTTGCGCACAAATGTCTGAATGCAACCACAAGAGCAGCTCAGGGCAAGAAAAATCATATAAAAGAATGCCAAAAATTACTAAAGTTGTTAACTTAACATGAGTTGTATTCAGCAGGCCTTTAACAGTGCTTTTTTCTCACCTACAGCTTCCTATCACATGATTCTGAGCAATCTCTCTTTCATGCTCCAAAGCCAGGTAAGTGTTGTTGCACTGGGCTCAGAGAGAGGGCAAGACTGGAACCAGGGCTTGCTTGTCATTTCTCAGGCTTGGATTCAGGAGTGTTGCAAGGATGAGAACACCGGCAAACCCTGAAATGTTACTAAGCAGGCAGCCATGGAGGTGGGTCACATACATGGTAGGGGCCAAGCTGATGGGGGGGGGGCTTCCCCTTACAGCTCCTGTCCTGTTGTCCCCCTTGAGATTGATGATAGGGTATGAAAGGACATGGAGTGGCATAGGTGCCTATGATATGTCCTGGCCTCAAGAGGGTCTAGGTCAGTGGTTCTCAACTCCGGTCCTCGGGACCCACTAACAGGCCAGATTTTAAGTATTACCTTGGGGAGATGCAGACTAGAATACTGCAATCACTGAGCAGCAAATTATATCACCTGTGATGTGTTTCAGTTATCCTGCAAATCTGGCCTGTTAGTGGGTCCCGAGGACCGGAGTTGAGAACCACTGGTCTAGGTCATGCAGAATGGCAGAATATTTTAAGCTGGAACTTGTTAAGGATGTCATCACAGGAACCCATGGATGTGGGAGACAGAACCGTGGTCAGGTGAGCAGAAGCTGGCAGCAACTAGACCAGCCTTTCTCAACCTTTGTAACACCGTTGAAATAATTCTCCGGTCTTGGGGAACCCCTGCTAAAAATGAGAAATCTACAACTCATGATACATTAGTGTGATGGTCAATGGGAAGAATGCTCCTTACACTTGTGATCATTGGGAAGAATTACCCCCTTACAGATAGCTAAAAAGATCAATGATGTCAGTGGGAATTTATCTGAGAGGTAGAAATTGACCATTGCTCAAGGAACCCCTAGCAACCTCTGCAGGAACCCTAGGGATCCACGGAACCCTGGTTGAGAAACCCTGAACTAGACAGTGGAGATTCAGGCAGAAACAGAAGCCAAGCCGGGGTCAGTATCACACCGGCAGGAAACAGTACCAAACCAAGAGACAAGCATGGCAGCATGCACTTTGATGGGCATACGCATGCGCATCTGCGCACATGTACAGATGTGCGCATGACCCTAAACCTGTGCACAGGTCTGCAGACCGTTCTGTGCTCATTCGCAGGTCTTTGGCCATGATCATCTGCCCGGCTTTCCTAGCAACATGAATTTTAGATTAGAGATATTTAGGAGCTCTGCCATGAGTAAGTTTACAGAAGGAAAGTTCATGTTTGTCCAGAGTTTACCTTTTATTATTATCTTTGCAATTCAGCAGATTTTTGTAGCCGGTGAGTTGTTATAGACGAAGGAGAAGCCGCAGAATTGTCCTGTCGGATGTCTAAATATAGAAGTGCTGTGATAAGTTATGCCTTCCTCAGCTTCGGTAATAGCCGCAATTTCCTGCTTGATGCCCCTGACGAGGCCTCGCACATTGGCGCGCTGTCCGCACACATCAAATTAATGTTCAGAATCAGCAAAACGCAGCAAGAAGGGCCAATCTCAACCGCGACGCCGTAAAAAATAAAATAAAATATGAGCACTGCACTCTGGGAATTCCTTTTGATTAAATGACGATCTGTTAAAAGACTTCGGATGCGGTCTGAATACCTGACCCTGGTGCTGCCTGAAGAGGAATCCATCATGTGCCATACAGCCGTGTGATCCCTGCCATTAGCGCAGGGTGATGGTGAGTTGAGGAGGTGATCCCACCCTGCAATTTAGAAGTGATAATTGTAGGGCATTGAATATGGATTGTAAATGGGGGCAGCACAATGGGTAGCAGCAGTAGGGTCGTTGGTTTGAATCCAACCACTGTATAACCTGCCTGGAGTTTGCATGTTCTCCCTGTGCCTGCCTGGGTTTCCTCCGGGTACTCCGGTTTCCTCCCACACTCCAAAGACATGCTGGTAGGATAACTGGCTCCTGTCTAAATTGTCCCTAGTATGTGTATGAATGTAAGCAGGGCTGGTGCAAGGATTTTTGACACCCTAGGCGAAACCTAATTTTGCCGCCCCATTGGCTCCACCCCTAACTCCACCCCCTTCCCCCTGCCCAGCCTGATCAGCGTCAATCAATACAGCCTCACCAGCGCCCATCAAATACAGCTTCACCAACGCCAATAAATACAGCCTCACCTGTGCCCATCAAATACAGCTTCACCTGTGCCAATCAATACAGCCTCACCTGTGCCCATCAAATATAGCTTCACCTGTGCCAATCAAATACAGCTTCACCTGTACCCATCAAATACAGCCTCACCTGTGCCCATCAAATACAGCTTCACCTGTGCCCATTAAATACAGCTTCACTTGTGCCCATCAAATACAGCTTCACCTGCGCCCATCAAATACAGCTTCACCTATGCCCATCAAATACAGCTTCACCTGTGCCCATCAAATACAGCTTCACCTGTGCCCATCAAATACAGCTTCACCTGTGCCCATCAAATACAGCCTCACGGGGGGTGGGGGCGGAGGGGGGGTATTTGGCAGATCAGTCACTATTTCTATATACATTTGCAAATGGCATGTGATAATACAATCTCATTATCTCAGTCAGGCAGTGTCAGTTTTTACATGAATCAATGCAGAGCAGCCAGTGACAGAACAGTGGCCAGGCGCCCTAGGAAGCAGTGCGCCCTAGGCGGCCGCCTACTCCGCCTAGTGGTAGAGCCGGCCCTGAATGTAAGTTAGGTACCTTAGATTGTAAGCTCCTTGAGGGCAGGGACTGGTGTGAACATACAATATACTGTATATGTAAAGTGCTGTGTAAATTGACAGAACTATATAAGTAGCTGCAATAAATAAACATGTTACCAGATAAAAGGCTTCAGAGCGCAGTTTTTACCGTTAATTTGCAAATTGCTACAGTTTCCCAAATAACGGCCCCGCAATTCAAGAATCAAAGAAATCGGGATTTGGGAATTGTATGACTCTCTGCAGGAGGGTCAGATCTGCAGTGGGGATGCCCAGAGTGCACTTGGTTTAATTACATAATGATGGATTTCACCTTTTGCCAAAATTTTGTTAAAATTAACCTCAAATGTGCTTCTTAGGTGAAATTTACTAGAAAAAAGGCACATCACATGCTTTTATTTAGTAAGATCACATGTTTTTACTTACCAACATCACATGGTTCTGTTTACCAATACCACATGGTTTTACCAATACCACGTGGTTAAGCGCACTAATAACAGATGTATTTGTTTACTGACATCTCTAGGTTTTGTTTGCTCATATCTTTGCTTACCAACATCACATGGTTTTGTTTACCAATACCACATGGTCAGGATTGTCAACCGTCTGAAAATTTACTGACAGTTTGTAAAAATCTGTGTTTTTTGCACTGTCTGTAAATATCAGGGGTTGATAATTTGTCATGCTGTGTTCACTTTTAAAGTGTAAACCAGGCAAATTACTTGATATGGGTATTGTCAGTGTTTCCATATTTTGTTTAGGTATCAATTGTTTTACTGACTGTTTTAATAGGAGCTCCAGTATTTTTGCAGGTTGTCAGTAAAAAAAGTGCTCCGCCAGTAAATTGACCATGTTTTGTCAGTAAAAAACCCTGCGGGAGGTTGGCAACACTGCACAAGGTTGAGTGCACTAATAACTGATGTCTTTGTTTACTAACATCACATGGTTTTGTTTGCTAATAAATATTTTTGCTTACTAACACTACATGGTTTTGTGTACTAATAGCCAAAGTCTTTGTTTACTGAGTGCCCATTCACATAGTTGCCTCAAGTCGCCCCAAGTCGCTTGACATCTGAAATCCCATTGAAATGAATGGGAGCCGTCTTAATATACGCGACTGAAGTCGCTCCGACTTCAAGGCGACCTCTGAAAAGGTTCCTGTACTACTTCTAGGCGACTTCTATCCGACTTGTGCCCATAGGATTTAATAGAAGTCGCCTCCAAGTCGGATCCCCCATCTACATGGAAGCGACTAAAAGAAAAGAATTTATCCAGGGCAACCACCTCCCTCCCCGCTCTGATTGGCCACAGGCAAAGTCGCCTGGCATAGTCAAGCTTGAAGTTGCCTGCAAGTTGCCTGCAAGTTGCCTCCAAGTTGCCTCCAAGTTGCCTCCAAGTTGCCTGCAAGTTGCCTGCAAGTTGCCTAGCAAAGTCGTGCCTGAAGTCGGATCGCCCCTGTGTGAATGCAGCCTAACACCACATGGATTAGTGCACTAATAGAAGATGTCTTTGTTTACTAACAACACATGGTTTTATTTACTTATACAGTAGTACCATCGGATTGCAAGTAATGCGGTTAAGGATCGTATCGCAATACGAGCAGTTTTTAAAAAAAAATCCTAACTGGGTTTGCAAACGCTGTCTCGCAAAATGAGCAGGATTAAGCCTCTGTGTATGCAATACTGCATGTGGCCAGAGGTGCGGGGGTGCTGGTGTGGCTCGGAGACATTCGGAAGCACTCGGAAATACTGAAAGTGTCAACAGTTTCCGAGCGTTTCGGAATGTTTCCGAGTGTCTTTGAGCCTCACCAGCGCCCCTGCACCTTTGGCCACATACAGTACTGCATAGACAAGCAGTCACTATGGAACACATTATCTGAGTTACCATTGTTTCCTATGGGGAAACTTCCTTTAATATACGAGTGATTTGGATTACAAGCATTCTCCTGGAATGGATTATTCTTGTAATCCGAGGTTCCACTGTGATATGCTTCTTACTAACATCACATGGCTTTGCTTAGTAACGCCACATGGTTTTATTTACTAACATCACATATATTTTTTTTACTAATATATATATTTGCTTACTACCATCACATGGTTGTATTTACTAACACCACATGTTTTACTGTTCTTATAACAGATGTCTTTGTTAACTAACATCACATGGTTTTGTTTACTAACAGCACATAGTTAATGCACTAATAGCAAATGGCTTGTTTCCTAATATCACCTGGTTTTGTTTACTAATAGATATCTTTGTTTATTAACATCACATGGCTTTGTTTGCTAATTGATATCTTTGTTTACTAACACTACATGGTCTTGTGTACTGATGCCCAATGTCTTTGTTTACTAACATCACATCGTTTTGTTTACCAACACCAAGTGGTTTAGTACACTAATAGCAAATGTCTTTGCTTGTTAACACCACATGGATTTGTGTACTAATGTCCAATGTCTTTACTAACATCACATGGTTTTGTGTACTAATGTCCAATGTCTTTACTAACACCACATGGTTTTGTGTACTAATGGCCAATGTCTTTACTAACATCACATGGTTTTGTGTACTAATGGTCAATGTCTTTACTAACACCACATGGATTTGTGTACTAATGTCCAATGTCTTTACTAACATCACATGGTTTTGTGTACTAATGGCCAATGTCTTTACTAACACCACATGGATTTGTGTACTAATGTCCAATGTCTTTACTAACATCACATGGTTTTGTGTACTAATGGCCAATGCCTTTACTAACATCACATGGTTTTGTTTACTAACATCACATGGATTTGTGTACTAATGGCCAATGTCTTTACTAACACCACATGGTTTTGTTTACTAACATCACATGGATTTGTGTACTAATGTCCAATGTCTTTACTAACATCACATGGATTTGTGTACTAATGGTCAATGTCTTTACTAACATCACATGGATTTGTGTACTAATGTCCAATGTCTTTACTAACATCACATGGTTTTGTGTACTAATGGCCAATGTCTTTACTAACATCACATGGTTTTGTTTACTAACATCACATGGATTTCTGTACTAATGTCCAATGTCTTTACTAACATCACATGGATTTGTGTACTAATGACCAATGTCTTTACTAACACCACATGGTTTTGTTTACTAACATCACATGGATTTGTGTACTAATGTCCAATGTCTTTACTAACATCACATGGATTTGTGTACTAATGGTCAATGTCTTTACTAACATCACATGGATTTGTGTACTAATGGTCAATGTCTTTACTAACATCACATGGTTTTGTGTACTAATGTCCAATGTCTTTACTAACATCACATGGTTTTGTGTACTAATGGCCAATGTCTTTACTAACATCACATGGTTTTGTGTACTAATGGCCAATGTCTTTACTAACATCACATGGATTTGTTTACTAACATCACATGGCTTTGTGTACTAATGGCCAATGTCTTTATTAACACCACATGGCTTTGTTTACTAATGGCCAATGTATTTACTAACACCACATGGATTTGTGTACTAATGGCCAATGTCTTTACTAACACCACATGGTTTTGTTGATAAACCATCCATGTCACTGACAGTTGCTTTTGTGTTTCTTCCTACTTGAGCTTAGTAGTTCACAAAATTTGTTGTAAATAAAAGAAAAAAAATATTAGTAATAAAAACAAAATTTAGATATAACAAAAAAGTTGACAGGAATCTCCCAATAAAAAAAGCAGCTTGCGATATTCATTTTTAAGCCAGAGCTCTCTCCTTCCCTATTTCTTTTCCCCCCACAAGATGTCTTTAGTCTGATGGTCGGCATCATTTAACCCACTTCCTCTGAGCCCAAGCTGTCCTGGTCCTGCCCTCAGCCTGAAATTCCAGTGACCAGTATGAGAGAGTGAGAGCGATAATTTAACACACCTGCTCCCCATTCACACCTGAGACCTTGTAACACTAATAAGTCACATGACACCGGGAAGGGAAAATGGCTAACTGGGTTCAATTTGGACATTTTCACTTAGGGGGTGTACTCACTTTTGTTGCCAGCGGTTTAGATTTTCTTCAGTGTTGTCACATGAAAAGATAGAATAAAATATTTACAGAAATGTGAGGGGTGTACTCACTTTTGTTTAGATTTTCTTCAGTGTTGTCGCATTAAAAGATAGAATAAAATATTCACAGAAATGTGAGGGTTGTACTCACTTTTGTGGCATACTATATATACCAATCAGCTATAATATTATAATCACTGACAGGTGAATAACATTTAGTATTCTGTTACATTAGCATTTAAAGGTGGGTGGGATATATTAGGCAGAACCTTATCCCTGAAGGTGATGTGTTGAAAGCAAAAAAGATGGGCAAGCGTAATAATTTCAATGACTTTGACCAGGGGCAAATTGTAACGCCTAAGTGACTGCGTCAGAGCAACTCTAAAACTGCAGTGGTCGGGACCGACCAAAAGTGCTCCAAGGAAGAAAATCCAGCAAATTGGTGACAGGGTTATGGGCAGGGCCGCCATCAGGGGGGTACAGGCAGCACTGTTGTAAGGGGAACCAGTTAGGGTTGCCACATCATCCCTTTAATCCAGGACACATATCAACTGCACAGGTTCTGTAGCTGATTAAGGTGGTAATTAAACTCACTTGGTGCCTCATCTGCATTAAATTAGCCTCAGAACATCCTGTATAATTCATATGTGTCCTGGATTAAAGGGATGATGTGGCAACCCTACCCCAGTGTCTCAAGGGGCCCTTACCACAAAGACTTTAGCAGTCTTTAACATTGGAGTCTATGGGAGGGGGGCAGCCGGTTTGGGGACACCGTTCTCCCGAACCATAGCTAATAAAAATAACTTGGGTCACATAGAAAGGGCCCCCTGGACCACAACTGGTTCAAGTTTGGTACCTCCAGCACCTATGGTTCGGCTGTACCAAGTCCTCAAAATGACCAGTTATTGACCGGCAATTGTCAGGTGAATTTCAGACTTAACATTGGAGTCTATGGGAGGGGGGCACACAGTTTGGGGACACTGTTCTCCCGAACCATAGGTGATAAAAATATAAAACTTGGGTCACATAGAGAGGACCCCCTGGACCACAACTGGTCAAAGTTTGGTACCTCCAGCACCTATGGTTCGGCTGTACTAGGTCCTCAAAATGACCAGTTATTGACCAGCAATTGTCGGGTGAATTTCATACTTAACATTGGAGTCTATGGGAGGGGGCACACAGTGTGGGGACACTGTTCTCCCGAACCATAGGTGATAAAAATATCAAACTTGGGTAACATAGAGAGGACCCTCCTGGACCACAACTGGTCCAAGTTTGGTACCTCCAGCACCTATGGTTCGGCTGTACCGGCTTCTCAAAGTGACTGGTCATTGACCAGCAATTGCCGGGTGAATTTCAGACTTACCATTGGAGTCTATGGGAGGGGGGCACCTGGTTTGGGGACACCGTTCTCCCAAAGCATAGGCGATAAAAATCCTAAACCTGGGTCACATGGAAAGGGCCCTCTGGACCACAACTGGTCCAAGTTTGGGACCTCCAGCACCTATGGTTCGGCGCAAGGTCTTATTGCAAGCATCAGATGAGGCTGTGCTGCCTGTGCACTGTTTTTTTTAACCCCTCGGATCCCACGCTAGCATGCATTGCACACTTCACTTCAATGGGTCATGCTTGGCAGACTACACCTGGTAAGTGTGGCAGGGTGTATAATTCTTACTGCGGCTGCAACATGGGTACATCCCTGACCAGTGGGCGGATGTGGTGGGATGGCCAGTGGGCGGGCCCTGGGGAATGTTGGTGGTCAGACGGGGGGGTCCAGGTCTAAAGCTGCATGAGGGGCCCCAAAATGTATGAAGTTGACCAAGGTAGGTATGTCCACTCAGTGCTGGTCGTTCCGTGGTTGCTGGACGATTCCACTGACAGTATTTTGTTTCTACCCCTCTGGGACTCTGGCAGTGAGATATGCAGCAACTTCCCAGCCCCATAAATGGTTTTATAGATGTGTTCTGCTCATCTCTGATCCCTATTATCACATCAAAGTTCTGAATTATTTTATTCCTCCGGACAATCATAAAGCAAAATCGATTTTTTACATTTTACTGAACCCGTCAAACACAGATGACAATAATTCATGTTAATGGAGCTCTGGCTGGATATCACAGTGCTCAACAAACCCTAAAAATTGACCCCCCCCCCCTACACTGCTGGAAACGGCTGAGCCGGCCCTTTAATGACCTTGCAGAGTCCTTCTAAACAAGGGAACTGATCACCTAATTACAATTTAGAGATTCCTAAAAGTTGAAGTTTGCTCTGCTTATATGTTGCCTTCCCCGCTTCTCCCTCCCTCCTCATCAACATGGTAGTGATTTTTTAAAATAAAACCTTTCCCCTTTTATTACAAATCTTATTTTGATGTCATCACTGGGTCTCTGTGCTTCTCTATACAATGCAGGCAGATCATGGCTGGTGGGAGGGGCTTGCAGGGTGGAGCTTCTTAAAAACAGCCCAGCCCCCTGCCTCAGTGCTCCTCTCAGGAGCCCTCAGTCCTGATGCAAGCTGGCTTTTGGGAGGAGTTATGCAAATTGATAAGCACGTGTCAATCCGGAGGAGTACATATCTCCCAACTGTCCCGGATTTCCAGGGACTGTCCCTGATTTGGAACGAAGTCCCTCTTTCCTCCTCATTTTGGAAAGATCTCTATAGTTGTATATAAAATGCACTATTTACCAAAAAGAATTTCCCAGTGCTAAACCTTTCATCCAATTTCTAAATTTCTGCATTTGTAAATGTCAAAAGCCATGATAAAGGAATAATAGAGGTAAAAAAGCACTTGTGGGTTTAACTAATCATTTTTTTTTGTATAATTCTCCTTTAAGTGGGCGTGGTAGGGGGTGTGTCCTATACCTACATACCTATCGTCATAGGTGTCCCTCATTCCCATCTCAAAGCGTTGGGAGGTATGGGAGTGGGTGTTTCTAAGCAGACTGTATTTGCATGCAGACCACCCTAGGTAATGCCCACAGGTGAAGCTGGCACTCTGTGATTGAAAGAACTGAAAACCAATGAATAAAAGGGGCGGGCCAGGGACAGGCTGGGAAGGAAGGAGCTAAATGATGCTGGATGTCGTCCAGCCAGGAAATGAGGCGGCTCTGTCTGACTTGGTGCAGCTTCTAATACACATTGTGAGAAGCTCACAGTGTGCAGTGAAATCAGAGAAAGCCATTTCACTTCTAAGGATAGAACCCCTTTCATCCCAGTACAAATCCAACCACCCTGCTGAAATCTCCCCACCTGGCACAAATCTCTGCCCCCACCCCCTTGAATCCTTATGGAGGGTTGCGAAACTCTACCCTTACTCCCTGTGGATACTGCTATCCATACATCCATATCCTGTGTGGGGGATGGTGCGGGTGAATTTCCTCTTAATATGTTTTTTTTTACTAATCA